>CAVNVB010000001.1:756656-1019694 GCA_963691665.1 Clepsis dumicolana | reverse complement strand
GAGGGTAGAAACCGTTACCGTTACTTGACTCACTATTATTGTTGTTCAAAAGAGACTGAGTTCATTTCGCGTAAGCCTACGCAGATTTTCATTCATTGGTTTTGTGTTAGAGATAATTTAAAATTACATCTTAGAGTACTACATTCGGAACTGGTATTTAAATTGCATAATATTGAGTTTGATACTTTGGACCAAAAGGCGAGATATTTTGCTTCGGTGGCAGGCACATAAAAAGTATGTTACCCAAACTAATAAATCTGCGTAGGCTTACGCGAAATGGAACTCAGTCTCTTTTGAACAACAATAATAGTGAGTCAAGTAACGGTAACGGTTTCTACCCTCGAGTTAAAAATCTCACTAATGTCGAATTGTAGAAGGTGAAGTGCAGTTATTGGAAAAAGGTTTGAAATATAACTTACCCTCTAAATTTAGTCAGAAATTAGTGGAGGGTTTGGCGGTAGATTCTGAGGTTGCGATTGTTTGTAATCGCGGTGACTTTGATACTAAGGTTTTGGTTGCTAATTCATTAAAAATAACAAATTCTACTGGGGTATTTCGGATGTGGTGACTTGCATTCATTACGTTCTATTCAGCAAAAGGTCCATGACAATGATTTGGTAATTTCTAAGGCCGATAAGGGCAATTGTATTGTTGTTTTAGAAAAGGGGTCAATATAATGATAAAGTAAATGACATCATTCAAGGAGAGGGTTTTTTGAATTTACGTAGGGATCCCACCGCCGCGTTTCATAAAGACCTAAAAAACCTTCTGAAAAATTCTGCATTTACCTTTGACAACCGAACAAAAGAGGAGCAATGTGATTCCTATGAATCCGCAGGCACCAATTTTATATGGTTTACCTAAAATTCACAAGGATGGTGTTCCTGTTCGCCCTCTTGTTTCATACGTGAGTGCTCCAGCGTATAAAGTAGCGAGGAAGTTAAATAGCATTGTTCGGGAAAAATCTTCTTTTAAGCCAATATATAGTTTAAAGAATAGTTCAGATTTAGTAAATAAAATTAAAGACATTAATATACCGCCGAACTCAACATTACTTTCTTTAGATGTGGATAGTTTGTTTACCAACGTACCATATAGTGAAACCTTAAATATACTTAGATGTCACTTAGAAAGGAAGCGTTTACATCCGGGGGAGGTTTGTGAGTTAATAGAATTAGTAACTTTATGCATGAAACAAAATTATTTCAGATTTAATGGTCAATATTATTTGCAGAGTGATGGTTTAGCAATGGGGTCACCTATTAGTCCTTTAATGGCTGACGTTTTTATGGATAACTTTGAAAAACAATATATAGTGGGGAACAGCAATTTAGTATATTATTATAGGTATGTTGATGATTTAATTTTATGTTGGAAGGGGAGTATGAGGCAGCTAGATTTGTTTATTAGTGCTCTCAATAACAAACATCCAAAAATAAAGTTCAAACGAGAATTAGAGGAAAATCGTTCATTAAATTTTCTGGATTTAACTATTACAAGAGTAAATAATAGGCACCAGTTTCAAATTTACCGTAAGCCTACGTACACAGATACTGTCATACCTGCAAATTCTACTCACCCATGGCAGCATAAACTGGCTGCTTTCCATTGTTATGTACATAGACTACTAACTGTACCTCTGTCGAAAGAGCATTATGATTCTGAGTTACATACTATATATCAGATAGCAACAACAAATGGTTATAGTACAGCAATGGTTAATAGTCTGGTTCAAAAGAAGCAGGGACGGATAGTGAATAGCATGCTTTACTCTGCGTTGCCATCTCAGCCTACTAACAAATTTAGATCTAGTATTACTTATGTTGGCCGGTTGTCTGACAAGATTTATAATATTTTAAAATCAAATAACATCAATGTTGCCTTTAAGACTACTAATTCTTTACGTTCTAGACTTTGTAATAACAAAGAAAAGGTGGATAAAGGGAACAGGTCGGGCGTATATAAACTCACTTGTGGCGACTGTAGTCAAGTATACATTGGACAAACCGGTCGAAGCTTTGATACTAGATTTAAAGAGCATGTCTCGTCATATAGGCATGATCATCCAGAGAAATCAAACTTTGCCAAGCATTTATTAGAAACGAATCATTCGTTGTTAGACTCAGATACGTACGAAATTTTACATTATTGTGATAAGGGTTTGCGGCTATCGGTTTTAGAACAATTGGAAATAATTAGGTACAACAACATGGGGTCTATTATTAATGAACAAGTTAATTTGGTTTCTTCGCCTTTGTTACGACTTGGTTCTAATTTTAATAATGTGTCATAGTAATAATGAGAACATGACTTCTCTTTTTACCGTACTCGGTTAAAAATAACGGGGTACCTGGCGTAGATTAAAAATAAAAATAAAAAGGGTAGTTTGGAATTCATTTCTTAAAAAAGGGTAGTTTAGGACTTACATAAAAGGGTAGTTTGGAATTTATAAAATATTAGTGGGTACGTTGGTTTTGTCATTAACTAAGTTGAGTACATGGTTTACATATGTCAGTAGTGGAAGTGGTGGCATGTTGAGCGGTTGTTGTTGTGCTTCGTAAATGGCCTCGTGGAGAGTGCCGAAACGCGTCAGCGTTTAGTATAGTGGTGGTGGTGATAGTTGGGTCTGTGTGGCATGTGTTGATTCGTGTAGCAGTGGAGGTGGAGGTGTTGCATGGAAACATACATTTGCCGCACAGATATAACTATTTGTCATTAGTGGTCGCGGGTGAGCAAAGTAATTGTTTTTTAGTTCATAAATATGGACCTCCGCAAAGTAACGCCTGATTCAATAAATTGTTGGAGGATAATTCTGAAAATACATTATACAATTGGTATACAATTGACGGAGTAATCGATGAACATACATAAAAAAAAAATACATGCAGTGGATCGTGGAACCTCCTCCTTTTTTGAAGTCGGTTAAAAATGTCTTGACGAAATGCATGGAATACAACGGTCGCCGGCTGGTGCTCGACGGGAATTTTATACCAAGCCACGTTTCACATTCTCTTTTTTTTATTGAAAGAGGGAGGGCAACGGGCAAGCGGCTCACCTGATGGTAAGCCACCACCGCCACCCATGAGAACCAGCAACCCCAAGAGAGTCACTAACCCGTCGCCGGCCTTTAAGGAGGAAAAGAGATAGACTATAATAATATGTAGAGCGGTGCTGTTGCTTCCCCGGACGAGCCGGCCAATTCATACGGCACCAAATAGCTACAGTATGGCTCTCCCACCACATAAAAAGTGTCGTTCTGAATCTTTATTGTAATTTTTGACAAAAGAAAACGTCTCGATCGCGTTCGCATAACGTCTCAATACTACGGGGAAATCTTAAGCGCCTCTAGCGATATGTATTGGCAACGTACTATTCTCACGTATTTTGTTGGAGGCCGATTAGACTAGGCACTCTGTTTTCTATGATTTCTATTCGTACAAGTAGATCGACATGAATTTCTTAATTAAAACGTTGTTGCGGTTAATATTATTATCGTTATATGTTTTTGATAAAACAATAAGACAAAGTCGAAACGTGTTCAGCATTTTTGCGAATCATTCTAAGCAGCGATGATGCAGCAAAATGTAGAAAAGACGGGGAGATGAAAACCTTTGATAATTTATCTTGCCAGTAATTTTGCCGACTGCCCATCAAACAATTTCAACAATTCGGCTGTCATCGTAAAGCAAACGGATCACTGACGCTGAGTCGTGCGCTCCCAGAGGAAGGACAACGCTTTAATCAGAAACACGTCGAGCTAAACTCACAAAGTACCCCCACGACACTTAGAATGATCATCATCATCATCAAACTTAAGAGTTACACTCTTGTCGGTGGAGTTTCTTCCAATCATGTCTCCTATGAGCCAGTTCCTTGACCTCCTGATACGACACGACACCGGCTTTCTCCGTTATCTGGTCCATGTAGCTTCGCCTAGGCCGACCTCTTCCTCTCTGTCCTTCAATTTTCTTTTTAAAATGGAAAACTTGATGCTAATGTCTGATATTTTATTTTGATGATTTCACATTGACCATAAAATATCTTTGTAATTATGAACCCGGACTTTGACCTGTGCCTCTGAGTTTTTCGGAATTTACGTTCGAAATCACAATTTTTTACATATTCTATAAAATGTTTATTACGAAATTATATTATTACATGAATACTAATAAATTAGACGTTGCTGAAACTAACTTAAAAGTTCAACATACAATGACAATGCAAAGAAAAATCCGTTTAGCAGCTGGACTTGAACCAGCAACCTCGGTAATCCGTACCACGCTCCACCAATTAAGTCATACTTAACATTGGTGCACCTAAAGAATTTTTCAATGCATTGTGTCATATTTTTATTTGGAAGATCTCTCCTCAGCGCCATCTATGAGTAGCTTAATCAAGCGGCTCACCCACTAAGGAACTTCTACAGTTACGCATTAGTGGCAAGAGATGGAGCTATTTTCTGAATCAATGAAAATAATCGATTTATTGATTATTTTTGTTTTTATTTTTATGAAACATTCATAGTATGAAATTCAACATACAATGACAATGCAAAGAAAAATCTGATGAGGAGAGATCTTTCAAATAAAAATATGACACAATGCATTGAAAAATTCGTTAGGTGCGCCAATGTTAAGTATGGCTTAATTGGTGGAGCGTGGTACAGATTACCGAGGTTGCTGGGTCAAGTCCAGCTGCTTAACAGATTTTTCTTTGCATTGTCATTGTATGTTGAATTTCATACTACGAATGTTTCATAAAAATAAAAACAAAAATTGTCAATAAATGCAACTCCACATAATTAGGCCTTAACACTTAACACTCGTGTGATCCTATTATGAAACTCAGCTTCGCCTCGTTTCATAAAAACACACTCGTGTTTTAAGGACCCTCATTATGTAGCAGTTGCATAAACTACGATTATGCAACTCCACATAATTAGGCCTTAAAACACTCGTGTGATCCTATTGTGAAACTCAGCTTCACCTCGTTTCATAAAACCACACTCGTGTTTTAAGGACCCTCATTATGTAGCAGTTGCATAAACTACTATTATGCAACTCCACATAATTAGGCCTTAAAACATTCGTGTGATCCTATTGTGAAACTCAGCTTCGCCTCGTTTCATAAAAACACACTCGTATTTTAAGGACCCTCATTATGTAGCAGTTGCATAAACTACTATTATCTACACACATATTATAAGTACTCTAAGATGGTTTCAGAAGCCGAATGCATATATCATACCCATACCTGTCACGAATTTGACTGTTTTTTTTAATCATAGACAAACATACCGAGCTGACGTTTCGTAAACTGTTTTTATTTTTTGTAAAAAAAAAATATATCACATTATTATTTATACATGTCGGACTGAACTCGACTTATATACGTGAGTGATCCGTTTTATTTCACTATGATTGTAAATTACGTTGGTTTTCAAATTTGAAAAATCAAATTCGATATCGAAAAGTCATTACGACATTAAATTCGATGTCGTAATGACTATTACTTTACTGCTGGTGATGGAGGAGGTGCTGGGGCTGGCGCTGTCGGCGAGAAGGCGACGGCGTACTGAAATGCCGGTCATTTTCTACGGTTTCTGAACGCATTATAGAGGACTTATGATATGTGTGTAGATAAAATTATAGTTCCAACAGTTACCCGAATTGGGCGTGCAATGCTTAAAGCTACCAATATGTTCATAGAACCAACTGTACTAAATATATTATAATTTTTTAACAGTATTGTTGTTTCTTACTTTCTATGAAGATTATATCACCATTGAGACCAAGACTGACTTCGGTAGCTCGAGCACAAGTTTTCATCAAGAATCGAGTAGTAACGTTATCGTATCGCTATAAACCTCGTATAGTTGAAGTGAGAAAAACTTTCCCCTGTGAAAAGGTTTATGACATTGTCATAAGATTGATTTTTGCCTGGCCCGTGGGAAAGGTTCTTTTACTATGTCTATAGATACCAAATGCGCTCACGGTGGGCGCTGTTCCAAACGCCATACTAATTTTCTCGATTACATTACGATTACGATAACGTTACTAGAAAAGAACAAAAGAAGAAAGAGAGAGAAGAAGAAAGAGTGCCAGCTTCTGGTGACTGAACGGAAGGTTTGAGTAGTGGAAGTGGTGGCATGTTGAGCGGTTGTTGTTGTGCTTCGTAAATGGCCTCGTGGAGAGTGCCGAAACGCGTCAGCGTTTAGTATAGTGGTGGTGGTGGTGATAGTTGGGTCTGTGTGGCATGTGTTGATTCGTGTAGCAGTGGAGGCGGAGGTGTTGCATGGAAACATACATTTGCCGCACAGATATAACTATTTGTCATTAGTGGTCGCGGGTGAGCAAAGTAATTGTTTTTTAGTTCATAAATATGGACCTCCGCAAAGTAACGCCTGATTCAATAAATTATTTGAACGGAAGGTGTTTCGGAAGATCCTGGGACCTGTCAGAAGAGATGATGGCACTTGGAGGGTCCGCAAGAATGTCTAGATTGAGGAGCTGGTGGCTGAGCCTAATATAATAGGCGAATTTAAGTCCCACCGACTTCGTTGGCTCGGCCATTTGCTGAGAATGGATGGGGATCGAGGGGTTAGGGGAGGCGTATCTGGGACGACCGACTGGACGCCGTCCGGTTGGTCGACCGAGGTATCGCTGGGCTGACGCTGTGGAGGCAGATTTGCGCCAGCTCCAAGCCGGTGACTGGCGTGAGACTGCGCAGGATCGGGTTAGGTGGCGAGCTCTCGTTTCGGAGGCCAAGATTCTTTTTGGGTCACTGAACCAATCTAGTTAGTTAGTTAACGCTACTAGGTCCCTTCTTAGTGAGAGCTCGTGCTTGGGCAACTTACCATTAAGCTAGCGAAGTCAGTAAGTACATGATCATCGCATTTAAAACACTCTGCACTACTTTTTACATCACCTGCCCCACTCCGTAACTAAAGTCGGCGTAATTCATTTCCCTTCCACCGTCTCACTTCATAATACGTTCGCCCGTAAATTGCTTGGCGTAATTTTGCGTAACTAATGTTTTAAAGGTTGTATTCGGTTACGACTTTGGATTACGCGCAACTTTTGCGTACGCACGAGTGGAAAAGGCATAACTTTTGAATGGTTGGGAATGAGATGGCATAAACGCAATTGGTTTGGGAATCAATTTGGAAGGTGATTTTTATTGCTGCACGTTCGTTGAATTGTAGACGTATTGAAATAGCATCGTTAGTGTCAACTGAGGTCTATTTTTCGCCATCGACGAGAGATAAGCTCCAGTAGCTTATAAGCTAATTAGGCCAGTGCCTACTATTTTTAACATGAAACTACCGTGAGATTCAATCATAGTGAAATAAACGGATCACTCACATATGTCAGTCGAATATAGCCTGACATGTTTCGGACTAATCCGTAGTCCTTCCTCTGGGAGCACACGCCATGCCGGTGGCGAAACGTAAACTGCCTATCACAACATCATCACCAGCCGTTTTTACGTCCCACTGCTGGGCACAGTGCGAATTGGGAACTTCACACACATCATTGAATTGCTTCACAGGAGTGTGCCGGTTTCCTCACGATGATTTCCTTCACTGAAAAGCTCATGATAAATTACAAACGTAATTCCGCACATAAATTCCGAAAAACTCAGAGGTGCGAGCCGAGGTTTGAACTCACGAGCCTCTGCTTGCCTCTCGGCCATAGGTCAAACCACTAGGCCATCACGGCTTTTTGCCTGCCTGCCTATGATTGGTGGAAATCGACAAATAGACCTCACTAGTGATCCTACCGGATTCTTGACTCCCTATATCACAGAGCTGCCCTAATTGGTATAGTTGGATTTAGTTTTCGCTTAAAAATCGGTGGTCATATCAAAATTAATTGTGATTTTGGATCCTCTCTCATAATTACTTCCATGATTTGTGCAAAACGGAATTATTCTCTTGCTCGATAATTATCTTTCTAGATCTAACATTATCCTAAATTTCTGCATCAAATATTTTCCAGCAGGAATACGATGTTTTTGTCTCAAAAAAGCTTTTGTAAATAAATGGGTTCAGTGCACCCCAGGAACTCAAGATACAGGCTCAGCCTAGATTGAGGTCCGTCAGACATCTAATTTTCATGTATAAGTACTTGTGTTTATAAGCGAATAAATATTATTATTACTATTTCTGTATACATATTATTATCTATACATATTATTATCTATACCTATAAAACAATACCCGTGACGGACTGACTGACTGACTGACTGACTGACTGACTGACTGACTGACTGACAGACAACGCACAGCCTAAGCCACTGCACCTAGAGACTTGAAATTTGGTAAACATATACCTTGAGTATCCTAGAGGTACACTAAGAAGGGATTTTTCTAAATTTCCACGGGATAAGGAACTAGCCCATTTTGAAATATTTCACGGGGGCAAAGCCGCGGGGCATAAGCTAGTATTTATATAAAAAGCATTAATACCAAATGTACATACATCCTAATCCTAACTTAATTATTATAAATGCGAAAATAACTCTGTCTCTCTGTCTGTCTGTTTGTTACCTCTTCACGGGAAAACCGCTGCACCAATCTAGATGAAATTGGGTAAGAAGATAGTTTGAATATTGAGGAATAACATAGGCTACTTTTTATTCGGGAAAATTATATAGTTCCCGCGGATAGCAATAACCGAAATCTACGTGGACGAAGTCGCGGGCAACAGCTAGTCTATACCTATAAAACAGTACCGTGACTGACTGAATGCACAGCATAAACCATGGGACCTAGAGACTTGAAATTTGGCACACACCTTAAGTATCCTAGAGGTGCACTAAGAAGGGATTTTTCGAAATTCTCACAGGATAGGGAACGTAATAGTTTAGCGAAATTAGTGATGTAACATAAACTATGTACCTTTTGAGAATAAATAAATAAAATAAAATAGCCCATTTTGAAATATTTCACGGGGGCAAAGCCGCGGGGCATTAGCTAGTACATTATAATAACCTAACCTAGGGTGCCACCGGTAGCGGGAGGACCCAAGCTACCGGTGGTTAGGGCCGCAGAGTGAGGAACCTCCTGACTATCCGAGCCGTGTCCAGGAGTACCGCCTTCTGTAGCTGACCCCTGACCCAACCACCTAGCGAGAGCCTTTTAAGGTGATGGTCAAGGCTCTTTATTATTATTATTATTTTAATGAGATTTTTGGACGTTTTTTTGCGAATAAGGTTCCTCGGTAATATCTCGTCATAAAGTTGTAGCAATAAATCAATGCAATAACCGTTAGAGCCTTAATACGGTTAACTCGAGTTTATTTCACAACTTCCCGGTAATGGTCTTCGAAACAAAAGTAATTGCTGGTATTAAATTACTGGGAATCTCTTTGAGATTGTAAAAACAAAACATTATTAAAAAATTCTTACGAGTGTAAGGTCAGAGTTGGTAAAGCTTGGTTAGGATATATTTTCAACTTGTATTAAATACTTAACATGATTGAAGTATATTTTTGTTGGAGAAAAAAATATAAAAAATCACACCTAAAAATTTGCCAGTTTTTTTTATATTTTACTTAAATAACAAGACACACATCATAGCGGTCAAACTTATGACACCCTTCTTCTTGCGTCGGTGATTAAAAATGTGCTAAATAGATTAGATTAATTTATTACTTATTGAAAATCACATTACGTTTTTAAATAACAAAAACTTATAAGGAATTCACAAAAATATCGTCAAAAAATTAATGCAGATACAATCAAAGAATAATATCAAAGCAATGCATTTTATAAATATTTAGGTTCAGAAGTATTTTTAACTTGTTTTTAATATCTACAAATAGGAACATATTAATCTTGAGTCCAGCAACTGCTACGCTGCGAACGCTACACCGCCGTAGAGGCAAATCCGTAGCACCGCCCGCGTAGCATGTAGCACTATCATAAGTTAGGTACATGATTTTATTCTATTTCTAGCATCTTCTAAGACATTTTGCCGTCTTAAGGCGCTGCCCTGACCCAGCCGCTGAAATGGCTGCCTTTGAAACCATAAACAAAATATAAATATTAAAACGACATAAACAAAATATATTTTATTAAGTATCTATAACATCTTAACTTGTTTTTCTATGTTTCATATTATTTTTTCCTATTTAATACTTATGATATCTGCATCACAAGTTAGTAAAGTTGCAATTAATATTCTGTTACATAAGCGTAATTTTCTTTGACTTGTGACATACACCAATGTATAGAGAATTTGATAGGCTAGGATTTCTGTTTAACGTGTTATAATACCTTTTTATAATCATCATCATCATCGGCCTATTTACGTCCCACTGCTGGGCACCAGGCCTTTATTTATAATATTTTAAAATAAGTAATGTGCGGTGCGAATTCTGAACGATTTTTTTTTTGAAGAGACGCGTTATTTGTGATAACACTGGGTAAAATCAAGTTAGACCGATATTTAATAGATGTCGTCACTAAAACGAAGTTGTTTAGCAGAAGTGAGGTGGGGTGAGGAAGGCGCGAAGCGTTCAAGGTCATCATCTCAGGGAAGCGTCTTAATAAAAAAATTTGAAGTCTACGTGTATGTATTGTAGCATTATTTTCCCGCATGATGCATTAATGTAACCTCTTTTGTAGATTTCGATAATAACCTTTCTTTAGATTTCAATACTGGTCGACATTTGAGTACTTCTTTAAGCAGATATATTTCAAATTTGAATTTGTATGTTGAGAATAAGAAAATGAAATGACATTGAAAAGAAATGCCCTTCTGAATTATTATCCTACCAAGAAACATTGGTTTATTTTGATTTTTGCATCATGGATCCTAAATAGGATCCATATTTAAATAAATAATATAGAATACTGGAGGTGTAGTGGAAGCTCCCTTGGATTCGTTTCGCTCCGACACAAGAAACATACGAGTTCGGTAGTGGCCGCAATATATTTTTGTTGAAAAACCGGAATTCTACTTTCGGCTTTCCCCATATAGTATTGGTACCTGATTACCTTCAGCATATAGACAGATAGATAGATAGATACAAACTTTATTCTTCAAAACAATACATGACTTTATGACAAAAGACAAATAAGAACGAAAATACAACACTAAAAATAAAATAACAATTAGACAGAGTTAACACAATAATAATCAGGAAGCCATGTGATGAAGCGAAGAAGAGGCGCTGACTCAGCATGATGCTACGGCGAGCCGCAGCGCTGGTATTCTGCCAGTACCCGTGCTGAGTAAGGACGCCGGCTGGTGCGGTAGTCACGGTGTTATTACGCCATCAGAAACAAATTGGCTAAACGTGTGGTGGACAAAAACAAAGAGTGCTTTGATAAGTAGGCAGGTATGTTGTAAAAAAAAAAGGTGTGAAGGTGGCAGGTGAGGTTTCCACACTTGATGTTGTGCCTGCTAGCTCCCAGGGACGATGGATTCGGCTGGGGCTCAGTCAGGACAGAACCCGAAGGTCTCAAAAAAAAAAAATTAAAAATCGGTCCAGGTGTTTTTGAGCGCCACGCGCTTGTGTTAGACCTAAAGCGCGAACAGGTAACAAGAAAAAAATAGGCTATCTAACGGGAGATGAATAAAAAATGTAGTCTGCACTCACAACTCGGTTGTTTTATTTTTTTAGCACTTAATTACTACCTAATCAGAATTTTACAAGATTCTTGGATTGGGGGTTGCAGGAACAATAATTAAACAGTTTATTAGTATGGTCCCGTAGGGGGCACACACACACAACTTCCTTGTAGTCTTAAAAAAATAAAGGAAGAATATATATAAATATAATCTAGCCGCCTGATTTCTTCCTACCTCGGACAGGGACGATGTTAAAGGCAGAGTAAAAAAAAATTAAAAAAAAAAAAGAGAATCCTACGGGGCCTGGTGCGAGGCGCAAAAAAAAAAAGGAAGGCCGTCACCTGTGCTTCTGGTGGGTGTGACAGGTCCACCGACGCTCTGGAGCAGCACCGTGAGAAGGCTGCTGAACTGAAGCTGCGCACCTCCTGGGCACACTCGAGCCCTCGCCAAGCACCGAACAAAGTCTGCAAGCGAAGGAGAAGTCAGCCAAAGAAAACAGAGGTAGATTTGAAGGTAGACAGGAGTTAAGAGTTGCCACGAAACAATTTTGCATAAGCTTACTTACTCGGAATATGGAAAACAGGGAGGAAGCCGTAGGGAAAGCTTCTCCGTAAGCGCAGGCGGCAAGGGAATTAGCAAACTATTCCCTCGGGATCTGGTGGCGTCGCGTACTAAAAAACGAAGGTTATAATTAGATGCTATCGCAAAGGAACAGAAGCCACGATTGCAACGCAGCATTGGTTGTACACTCAAACACTTACCTGGGAGCTCAGGGTGACGGTCTGGACCTTTGAGGAGTTCCTTTCTTGCGAATTCGAAAACCGAGATAGAAAAAGGACTGATCCTGTGTGATGCCGAATTTAAATAATCAATTCTGCCTAGGCCCGCGTCGATATCGATAAATTTATCGATCGCTCGCACTATCGAAATTGATGATCAGCCGCGGCAAACACAACCCCTGATCACTGGTTATAGGAAATCCTTGATTTAAGCCCGTGTGTCCCAATTGACTCCAAATTTTATAAAAAGATAAGCGTGTGGCACGCCCTCATTTGTTTGTAATGCAGGGAAGCAAACTTGACAAGAATCTCGATAACGATACCTTCCAGCAAAACAGCTACGCCCTTCACTATTTAGGGAGTCCATAGACAATGTAGAATTCGTGGGTCAAAAACTAGTTATCAAACTTTCACAAAACCTTGTAATTAATTAGAATAATTTTGAGGAAAGGAAGGACTTTCTATTTAACGTTACCAGAATTAAAACAAAATAATACATATTGATTTTTGAAGGAAATCCCTACATTAGTCGATGGTGATTGACCCCGCTCTCGCTAGATGGCGCTGAGAAACAAGATGTCATAGCACTCTTACGTGTCTCAATAGGTGGCGCTAGCCGTAACGAAATTGAAGCGTTACAATGTTGCAAGAAGAACAGATGTGAACAACAAATATTATGATAAACTGAAAACGAATTAGACATACATGCAGGGTAAGCGTCAAATCAATAATAATTAAATTAAATTAAATTGCACAATGCTATGAATGAAACAAAATAAGGAAGGTAAGTTGGAATTTACATATATTTATATATAGCACTTTCCTCGCCACTGCGAGCTACAAAAGCCTTTACTCCGAAGTAAAAACATACGCAGAAGCACCAAGTCAGAATCCTGTGACGGTGGATTCCCTTCCCTACGCAGAACGTCGATTCAACGCTGGATCTACGTGATATTATTTAATACCGGATAACGTAATTTCTAATCTAATAGTCGTAATCTTTTTCCAATTTATCATGACGAATTTACCACAGTTTAACCTTTCTGTTTGTCCCTATATTCGTATTACAGCTGCATTACTTATACCTAAGAAACAAACCCTTGCCCTAGTGATTTGCCTCTACATTCCGCGACAGTTCTTAACAGATAGGATTGGTATTTATGCGCATATTTACTCACCTTATCTCATAGAACCACGTCTAGTGCAGGAATCCATACAGCCAGGCGTAAGTGTAGTCGTATATTTGTGTGCAGTTCGTACGAATCATTCCCTAAATTCTAAAAGCACTCGTAGGCCTCTGTGCTTAAAAATAGGTAATTTTGATTGTATGTTTTCAATCCGTTATTCTTTAGGCTTATATTTTAAAGAAAACATCGTCTACCATACTACCGTTAACCAACCCTCGTCTTCTCTTTTAATTTTTACAGTATTTTTATGAAATAAATGTTTTGAACAAATACTAAATTAAACGTTTCATTCATCGTCCTACGTGCATGAGTGTTTTGTTGCGAGGCTTGCCCTTGAAATTAAGTTTTGGACATCTTCGGGTAAGTTTCTCTACAGTATGTAGACTTCAAGATTTTATGTTCCTCTTAGCGTTAGAATCTTTCTAAGGAACCCTCGTGTGCCAGTCCGACACGCTCTTGCCCGTTTTTTTATCAAAACTACGACCCATAAATAACAATACCCGAGGCCGAAGATAAATAAGGCAAAAAGTTCTTTGGCAAAAATGTCGTTCTCGGCCAGGCGGAGCCGGCTCATGTAAAATGTATGGGCCCTGTATGGAATTACTACATCAAAAGGTCCTTTGAAGTTCAGGGAAATAGAGGTCAAGTGCGTTTGCTGTTAGCAACAGTTACATAGTTCTTGTACTTATGTCTGCCTAGTACAGACTTCAAGCTAACTTTGTGTGACAGATTAAAGTCATAGTCATATGGTTTATTGCAATTATGTGGTATAAAAAACCGGCCAAATGTGAGTCGGACTCGCGCACGAGGGTTTCGTTGAAAGATTTTAACGATTTTCCCCAGTGTTTTAAGAAGTCCAGTTTTAGCAGAGCCCTGCTCCTAAGCAAAATGTACGCAGTGTGGGGTCAACTTATATTGGTCTTTGAAATCTACAGATTGACAAAAACTTTTGAGATTTTAGGACTTTTCGGAGTTGTCGTGCTATAAGACCTACCTATGTACTAAATTTCAAGTTTCTAGGACATCTGGAACTACCCTTTAGGTTTTCTCAGTACGGCGAGTTGTATGGAAACCACCTATTTAATGACTGTATCTTTTGATTGCGTCGACTTAGAAGGTTGATTTTTTCACAGGTTCAAGGGACCGCAGGCTTGAGTATTTGATATTAATCTCAGCATGATACCTAAACGCGTTTCAGAGAAAAAGGGTCTTGACAGACAGACAGACAGACGGACAACAAAGTGATCCTAAGGGTTCCGTTTTTTCCTTTTGAGGTACGGAACCCTAAAAATTATATTGCTAAGACGGAAGTAAATGTTTATTATTTTGACAGAAGCGGCTGTTTCCGGATATGAGTTTAAAAAATGTATAAGCAACTGATACGAAACCGTGCTTGAAAGAGAGTTTACTTCATTGATCTTTGGTAGAGCCATGTATTAAAATTCTGGGGTTTATACACAAGGAAATTTACTACCGATCGCAATAACACAAGAAGGTTGTCATTGTATGCTTGATTTCATAATTATTGTGCAAGTTTCATACAAATGAAAAAAAAAATCGTCAGTTAGATTTTTTTTTAGGGTTCCGTACCTCAAAAGGAAAAAACGGAACCCTTAAAGGATCACTTTGTTGTCCGTCTGTCTGTGCGTCTGTCCGTCTGTCTGTCTGTCTGTCTGTCTATCAAGATTCTTTTTCTCTGGAACGCGTGGAGGTAGCATGCTGAAATTAATACCATATACTCAAGCCCCTTGCGGTCCCTTGAAGCTGTGAAAAAATCAACCTTCTAGGTCAACGCAATTAAAAGATACAGTAATTAAAAAGGTCATTTCCATACAAATTGCCGATTTCCAAAAACCTAAAGGGTACTTCCAGATGTCCTAGAAACTAGAAATTTGGTACGAAGGTAGCTCTTATAGCACAACCACTCCGGAAAGTCTCAAAATCTTAAATTTTTATGTCTGTCTGTAGATTTCGCAGACCAATATAAGTGACCCCACACTGCGTACATTTTGCTTAAGAGCAGGGCTCTGCTAACACTGGACTTCTTAAAACACTGGGGAAAAGCGTTAAAACCTTTCCACGGAACCCTCCGGCTCTGGCTGGTTTTTTGAGTCTACCAGCGCTTTCAGAAAGACCATGATTGCCAAGAAGATTGCGCCGCATGAAACTTGATACAAAGTCATTTATTCTAAAAACAAGTTAGGTACATTAGCTTTTACAATTCATAACCACAGATGAATTACACAAATTAATGACATATACGGTTGCAGTCGGGTAAAAATACTCAATGCCTTAGTCATTTAACTTGCTTTGTTCGTATCGTTTTCAACACAGCATAAGTTAACTCCTCGGAAAGACTAAACAAAGACATAAACAGACGTTCAGCGAAAAATCTAGATTGGAATTGTTCGTGAACACTTGTTACCTGAGAGAGTATGAACGGGGGACTTTGTGCGCAATTTATTCCAGTCACGTCGTGGCGGAGCGGATTTGAATAAACTGATAAAATGCGCAAAGCGGAGTGCCACTCAACGGGAATCTTAGAGTTCCTTGCAGTCTGAGATGAAGTAATTAAAATAATAAAATTTGGAATACTGTTATAAACAAAATAAAGACAAGATTTTTTTTATTGAAAGAGGGAGGAAAACGAGCAAGCGGGTCACCTGTTGGTAAGCGATCACCGCCACCCATGAGAACCAGCAACCCCAAGAGAGTCACCAGTCCGTTGGCGGCCTTGAAGGAGGAAAAGGGATAGAGGAAAGGGGGGGGGGCGATCGGGCCTCCAGCACTCTCACTGACAGAACAAAACGCAACAGGGGTGTTGTTGCTTCACGCCGATTTTCTGCGCGAGAATGGTACTTCCCCGGACGAGCCGGCCCATTCGTACGGCAGCAAATAACTACAGTACGGCTCTATAGGCATGTTTTTTTTTTTACCGTTACCTACACAAAATTTTATAACGGAACCCCGATACTTATCGTATTCACCCTTCACTCCCTTGAGCCTGTTGCGAACTTATTTTGCCTGATACACCTGAAGATCCTGCGTGTACCCAAAATAGATGTTTTGCAGGCGTTAGATTAAATTTAGGTGCGCCATTTCATTCCAACCCTAAGAACGCCAAAGTTTCTACGACCCAACGACTCTTGGCTCCATTCGGCGTCTGGGGCTCACACGGCTTGTGGTTCTGTTTAAATCAGCAATTTTACTTTTCGCGAAACATTGTTTGCATTAAGTGAATATTAACTTGTTGAAGGAGCGTAAACTGGAAAGGTTAGGCCTTTAAAAGGGGATCTTCATATTTTTGGCGTAAGCGTTCCTGCTTCGAAATAACGGACCCTCGCCCACACAGCGCGTATCTGTAGGTTTGTAAAAATTACAAGATCGATGAACGTGTAGCGACCTTAGCTACGACCTTCTACGTCGCGCTAACGAAGTTTCTCAAGTCGGTACATCATCATCATCATGTCAGCCAAAAAACATCCATCGCTGGCCACATAGGCCTCCCCCGCGGCTCTCCACTCAGACCAGTCTTATGCTTTCCGCATCCACCGCGGCCCCTCGATCTTTACCAGGTCGTCGCTCCATCTTGTCGGAGGCCTACCGACAGCTCGTCTCCCGGTCCGCGGACGCCATTCGAGAACCTTCTGACCCCATCGGCCATCAGTCCTGCGAGCAATGTGCCCCGCCCACTGCCACTTAAGTTCTGCAATTCTTCGGACTATGTCAGTGACCTTAGTTTTACTACGAATATTATAATATATGATTCTATCCCGCAGATAAACCCCGAGCATAGCCCTCTCCATCGCCCTGTGAGTGAATTTGAGATTCCTTATGAGACATCTTAGATCCGTAAGTCATCACTGGCAACACACACTGGTCAAAAAAGACATTTGACTTCAAGCACTGCGGTAATTTGGACTCAAGTCGGTTGCATAAACTTCCAACTCTCCTCCTTCGGACTTCGGTCCCCAGGCATAACATCTGCCTGGAGAGAGATCTCTATTGGAGTCTCCCACAAAAACTGAATAAAAATACATTGGATACCACCATTTTAATTTATATGTTATATATTTGAACTGGACTCATTCGTGCATTTATTTACCATTCATAAATAATGGAATATTTTAAAACATTCATCACGATGTTACATTATTTATTTTACTTTCACGTATAACACGTAACCTCTGAAAAATACTTTTAGCTACGGTTTAAACTGAGGGCTTAAAAAAAGAACCGATAGTTGGTTTAAAATAGCTACGTAGTACTTAGTTATAATAGCATTCTAACTCTTTTAATTTCTTTGCATTGTTGTAGTTTTCTTTTGTACCGTAATTTATATTCTTATTTCTATTTATTTGTGTCTACACACGAGAAGTAATATACATTTGCACCTGTGTGTAACACAAAACTTTTCACCTCACTGTAGCGAGGAAAGCGCAACATGCAAAAAAACAGCTCATAAAAATTAATCTTCATCACTGGAATCACTTTTTTTTACGATATTATAACAGAAAACTCTGGAAGTTGTGTATTTTTACGTGACTCGGAGTCGGTGAGAATTTTTTTGTTGACAATGTTGATATTTATGACGATACGTTTTGAAATTGCATCGACTTAACTTATGCGTTCAGAATTATTTCAACATTATTATAAAAAACAAATGTTCCTCATAGAATTTTAAGGACCATTAAATAAAGCAAAATTTGGTGTATTTTATTAAATTCTCAAAACATTTATCATTTATTCAATGATAATCAATATCGAACGAACCATTATTATGAGCGTTTTACGTTTTGTTATCTGTCAAAAGCTACTTAAACACGCTCCACTCCAAGGTCAAATTACTTTCCCCACTAGTGGATAAAATGCGATTTTACCCGCTTGTATTAAAGGATAAAAGACGGCTTTCCGAGGTAGTGAGGGGAAAAAATAATATTTCCATCTAATCTATTATTGATACCGATAATTTTCTGTGTATCTCTTTTTGAAGTCGGTTCGGTCGGAAGATCAATTCATAATTGGCGGAGTAATCACGTAACAAACATACACAAAAAAGCGTTGCAATCGAATTGAGAACCACCTTTTTTGAAGCCGGTTAAAGAAAAAGAATCAACGTCATTTTCGAATCCCTGGCAAGTACACCACTTACTCGCCTAGTTAACCCTCGAAGAAGGGTACCTTCGATAAACATTCAGCCATTTAAACAGACAAACATACTCGATGGACTTGTTAACTGTTTCCCAAACAAGTCCAGACATCGCGCGAGGCTATGCGAGGCGTTGTAGGGTTAGAAATTATACTTACACTAGTGTAACAGCTAGCTGTTGCCCGCGACTTTGTCCTCGTAGATTTCGGTTAACGCTATCCCGCGGGAACTATACAATTTATCCGAATAAAAAGTAGCTTATGTTATTCCTCAATATTCACATTATCTTCATACCAAATTTAATCTAGATTGTTGCAGCGGTTTTCCCATGAAGAGGTGACAAGCAGACAGACAGAGAGACAGAGAGACAGAGTTACTTTCGCATTTAAAATATTAGTTAGGGTACATAATTAAACATTCAAGACCCGAGACTTAGTGGTGGCGGGTGGTAGGACCTTGTGCAAGGTCCGTCCGGATCGCTACTATCATCTTACTCGCTAATCCTGCCGCTAAGCAGCAGTGCATGCACTGTTGTGTTCCGGTGTGGAGAGTAAGACAGCCGGTGTAATTACGGGCACAAGAGGCATTTCATCTTAGCTTTCTAGGCTGGCAACGCATCTGCAAAACCTCCGGGGTTGCGGGTGTCTATGGGCAGTCGTGATTACTTACCATCAGGTGATGAAACATCTTGCTCGTTTGCCTCAATCGTCGTATAAAAAACGAGGGTTCCGTAGAAAGATTTTAGAGCTTTTCCTCAGTGTTTTAAGAAGTTAGCAGAGCCCTGCCCCTAAGCAAAATGTACGCGGTGTGGGGTCAGCATATATTGGTCTGCGAAATCTACAGACATACATAAAATTTTAAGATTTATGGTTGTGCTATAAGAGCTACCTTCATACCAAATTTCAAGTTTCTAGGACAACTGGAAGTACCCTTTAGGTTTTAAGAAATCGGCAATTTGTATGGAAATAGCCTTTATAATGACTGTATCTTTTGATTGCGTTAACTTAGAAGGTTGATTTTTTCACAGCTTCAAGGGACCACAGGCTTAAGTATTTGATATTAATTTCAGCATGCTACTTAAACGCTTTCCAGAGAAAAAGGGTCTTGAGAGACAGACAGACAGACAGATGGACAACAAAGTGATTCAATAAGGGTTCCGTTTTTCCTTTTGAGGTATGGAACACTAAAAACACAAACATCTGCCCCGACCCGGGATCGAATCCGGGACCTCAAGCTTCATGGTCAGGGTCTCTAACCACTATGCTACGTCGTTACTAAAATCCTCGTCTTTTATGGAGGCAAAGAGTCTGCTGCTAATCTGCGAAATCCAAACGCAGGATTGGGTCTAATTAATTGAATTATTAACGAAATGACCCGAAATCCCTGAGGAGTTAAAAGCCTATTGATTGGAGAGTCCATTCAATGATACATTAATAATTTAACCCAACATAGCCAAACTAACTTGGAAAAGTTTAAAATCCCAAAAGTTTATAATCCACCTCAAAAAGAAAAAGAATCCTTATAGGATCACTTTGCTGTCCGTCTATCTGTCTGTCTGTCTGTCAAGACCCTTTTTCTCTGGAATGCGTGGAGGTAGCATAGTATGCTGAAATTAATAGGTATTAAGTACTCCTGCCTGCAGTCCCTTGAAGCTAAGAAGAAAATGAAACTTCTAAGTCAACGCAATCAAAAGACAGTCATTAAAAGGTTCTTTCCATACAAATTGCCATACTGTGAAAACATAAAGGGTACTTCCGGTTGTTCTAAAAACTTGGAATTTGGTATGAAGGTAGCTCTTATAACACAACCACTCAGAAAACTCTCAAAATCTTAAATCTTTATGTCCGTATCTAGATTTCACAGACCAATATAAGGTGACCCCACACTGCGTACATTTTGCTTAGGAGCAGGGCTCTGCTAACACTGGACAACTTAAAACACTGGGGAAAAGCCTTAAAATCTTTGTCCGAACCCTCGTGCGCGAGTCCAACTCGCACTTGTCCAGTTTTTATTTTGTATCTGTTTTGCTTAGGAGCAGGGCTCTGCTAACACTGGACTTCCTAAAACACTGGAGAAAAGCGGGAAAAATCTTTGTACGGCACCGTTGGTGGGCGATTCCGACTCGCACTTGGCCGGTGTCTTATCACAAAGTCCCGTATCACAACACAATAATCCTAAGATCCACAGTGAAATAAAAGGACTTACGTATGTCAGTTGAGTGTACGAAGACACGTCCTGCCCAATCCCATTTAGACTTGGATGCCTTCGTTCTGGAGCACAGCGTGGCATTCACACATAAATTCCGAACTCAGAGATGCGACCCGGGTCTCGAACCCACGACACTGCTTGAGAGGCCACGGTCAAACCACTAGGCTATCAAGAAGTTGTGTAGTCAATTTTGATAATTGGACTACTTAATTAACTCGTCTATAGCTTGCCGTGACAGGTCTCTGATGAGAACAATTAAGCTACAGAGTTTAAATGACACATCATCAATGTTACAGGTAAATTTAACCAAGTGCGGTCTGTTATTGAAGTTAGAGGTGACACTGAAAGACCATTATACTACAAGTTACACGTACACACTTCACTATCCATTTCAAACACAACACGCTTCTTACATTTTTTTTGTGACTTTAGTGTAATTTTTTGCAAGGAAACCACAGCGAACTACATAATCGTCCCATGATAACTCTGCATAAGATATTAATTGGCAACCTATAAAAATCACGCTGTGGTAATACTTTTTATCTACACACATATCATAAGTCCTCTATAATGGGTTCAGAAACCGTAGAAAATGACCAGCATTGCAGTACATCGTCGCCTCACCACGACCAGCAGGTCCAGCGGTAAAGTAATCTTCGTAAGACTTTTCGATATCGAATTCGATTTTTCGAATTTGACGACCAACGTAATTTACAAATATAGTAAAATAAAACGGATCACTCACGTATATAAGTCGAGTTCAGTCTGACATGTATAAATAATAACGTCAGCTCGGTATGTTTGTCTATGATTAAAATGAAACAGTCAATTTCGTGATGTATGGGTATGATACATGCCATCGGCTTCTGAACCCATCTTAGAGTACTTATAATATGTGTGTAGATAAAGTAATGTATGCAACTCCACATAATTAGGCCTTAAAACACTCATTATGTAGCAGTTGCATAAACTACTATTTCATGTCACTCAGTTATTTCTTTAAATATGAATAATAATGATGGTAGTAATCAAAAGTTGCTGGATTTTTTTTTAAATATGGCTTTTTCCATTGGAGGACAATTTTGGTAGGTTTTGCCGTTGTACGGTATAAAAAATCTAGAAAACGAAATTATAAGAGGTATTTTAATGGCGGATGGTGAATGAACGGTGACCTGTTTACATTTAATCTAATCAAAAGTTTAAAACATGTTGTGTGACTATAAATCAGTGTTGCCATAAACAAACTTTAGATTTCTACTGTTGTCAGTTCGTTGCAGAGTTATCGTGGGACGACTATAAAGAAATTAAAGCATAATATAACGCCTGTACAAGTATACATCGGCGCACGAAAATATGACCCAAAACGTACAACCACGAAGCACCGTGACACTAGCACATCGAAAATCGCAGCTTGCCAATGACCGGCGTCACATGTCGGCTGTGTTCGGCTTTTATCGACAATGTTCGGTCGAATAATTCAGCTATCCTGCTTAGCGAGGACGGCGTGATCGGTTTTTATCTATATAATTATGTTTATCTGTTGTCTAGTACCCACAAAACAAGCTCTGCTTAATTTGGGGCTAGGTCAGTTAGTGTCAATTATTGTCCCACAATATTTTAATTTAAGTATGTTATATTTTAGTAACATAAATTACGGTGACACAGTAGGACACCAAAAAGGGTCATCACTCAGCATGAGTTGCTACACATAATTGCAGCAACGCTGGTTTTCCGTGGTATCGACTGTAACTACAAAATGGTCAGACAGACAGACAGACAGACGCCAACCCGCTAACCTTACCCGCAAGTTGCCTGGTTGCTGGTTGCCAGGCACACACCTGAACAATGATTGATACAATTTGCTCCCGCGCTCCTTTGTACACGACTCGTAATTGAATTGGGGAATTAATTTTCAGTACACCAATATTCAGGTGATGGCAACGGGTTATTTAACAGGCTGGGCGCGGGTCCGTTGTGTGGTTCATGATAATACTGTTGTATATTATTAGTACTGTATACAATAGCTATTTATGATACAAGTGCGGAAAGTAGGCGATTTCCTACGTGATCTTTAAACACGAATGTCACAATGCATGCACATGCAAAATATTTTTTTACAGTTGCTCAAAAGTCTCGGGCTATCATCTAGACACCTCGGGACTTGTGCAAAATAGCATACTTTAATTGCATCAATTTGAATGGTATGGTGGAAGCCGTGATAGCCTAGTGGTTTGATCTATCGCCTCTGAAGCAGAGGGTCGAGGGTTCAAACCCCGGCTCGAACCTTCGAATTTATGTGCGAAATTACATTTGCAATTGATCATGAGCTTTTCGGTGATGGAAAACATCGCGAGGAAAGCTGCACACTCCTGCGAAGCAATTCAATGGTGTGTGTGAAGTTCCCAATCCGCACTGGGCCCGCGTGGGAACTATAGCCCAAGCCCTCTCATTCTGAGAGGAGGCCTGTGCCCAGCAGTGGGACGTAAATAGGCTGATGATGATGACGAATGGTATTGGCCTTGTAGTAGCCTAGTGGTTTGACCTATTGCCTTTGAGGAATAGGGATTCGTGGGTTCGAGCCCCGGCTTGCACTTCTGCGTTTTTCTGAATTTATGTGCGGAATTACGTTTGTAATTTATCACGAGCTCTTCGGTGAAGGAAGACATCGTGAGGAAGACTCCCGCGAAGCAATTCAATGGTGTGTGTGAAGTTGCCAATCCGCACTGGGCCCTCGTGGGAACTATAGCCCCAGTCCTCTCATTGTAAGAAGAGTCTGTGCCCAGCAGTAGGACGTAAGAAAAGGCTGGTGATGATTATGAAAGTTACTCAAAAAGTCTCGGGCTCGCGGCTCGTGCAAAATGGCATGCTTTCCGCACTTGTATTAAAATAGTAGTTTATGCAACTGCTACATAATGAGTGTTTTAAGGCCTAATTATGTGGAGTTGCATACATTAATTTATCTACACACATATTATAAGTACTATAAGATGGGTTCAGAAGCCGAAGGCATGTATCATACCCATACCTGTCACGAATTTGAATGATTAATTATACATGTCTGACTGAACTCGACTTATATACGTGAGTGATCCGTTTTATTTCACTATGATTGTAAATTACATTGGTTGTCAAATTCGATACATCGAATTCAATATCGAAAAGTCATTACGACATCGAATTCGATGTCGTAATGACTATTACTTTACTGCTGAACCGCTGGTCGTGGTGAGGTGACGATGTACTGCAATGCTGGTCATTTTCTACGGTTTCTGAACGCATTATAGAGGACTTATGATATATGTGTAGACAAAGTAGTATAATTATTTCAATTTGAAGCTCGTATTTTAACTCCTCGTCCGTTACTAAACCGGGTGTGAATGGATACACGCTTCGATCTACCCCCGTGTCTGCAATATCTTGTGGCGTTCCATAAATATATGAAAGCAGTCTTTGTGTCCCAGGCTTTGTCTGTGGAACACTTAGTCGAGATTTGTTTACTTGCGGGAATAATGGCCGTATTCAAAGGTACTAATATACCTGAGAAATTGAGAGAACACTTCGGGTTTTGAGCTCGGGGAAGATTGTTATCTCATCTCATTGGTCGACAAGACTGAAAGTCTCAGTGCCTGATAACATCGGTTTCATCTCAATTGCGGGATTACATACCTACCTACTATAGCTACCTGCTACCTACTTTCAATGGTCCATTATATCGTGTTAGACGATAGATCAAGCCAGAGAATTACCCCGTGGCCATTTGGCCAACCCTTATTAAGTTTCTGGCTGTCTGTCCTAAGTTTGTAATAAAAAAAATTTTTTTAGTTTCCCCGTTGTATATGTAAAGGACCGTTCATTTTGTATGGCCACTTCGACCTGCTTAACTCAAAGAACTAGAATACACCCAGCATTTAAAGCATTTTGGGTCCTTCTGAAAAACAGCGTTGCGACATTATGTGAGTGGGGCCCTTTTCACTCGTAACTGTTAGACATGTTTTAGTTTGAAATAGGTCAGTACAGTAGTTCATTAATTGCATGTTTTTAATTTTTAGGGTTCCGCACCTCAAAAAGAAAAAACGGAACCCTTATAGGATCACTTTGTTGTCCGTCTGTCTGTCTGTCTGTCAAGACCCTTTTTCTCTGGAACGCGTGGAGGTAGCATGCTGAAATTAATATCAAATACTCAAGCCTGCAGTCCCTTAAAGCCATGAAAAAATCAACGCAATCAAAAGATGCAGTCATTAAAAAATCCATTTCCATACAAATTGCCGATTTCCTAAAACCTAAAGGGTATACTTCCAGCTGTCCTAGAAACTTTAATTTTGGTATGAAGGTAGCTCTTATAGCACAACCACTCGGAAAAGTCTCAAAACCTTAAAAATGTATGTCTGTCTGTAGATTTCACAGACCAATATAAGTTGACCCCACACTGCGTACATTTTGCTTAGGAGCAGGGCTCTGCTAACGCTGGACTACTTAAAACTCTGGAGAAAAGCGTTAAAATCTTTCTACGGAACCCTCGTGCGCGAGTCCGACTCGCACTTGGCCGGTTTTTATTCACTGATTTTAATTCATTCATAATTTTTCAAATGTACTGTTTTTTTTTTTTTTTTTTTTATTGCAATGGGAAACAAACAGCATAGATAACACAGATAGTCAGCTCTTAAAGTTAATACATAAGCCACAAGAGTTTCCACTTATAGTTTATACATTAGTTTGCTCAGAAAGTGCACCAAATATACATCTGTTTATTATTTTTCACTGTTATCAATATTATCCTTTTATTTATTTTGCTTTTTACTTCTGCCACTATTTTCCTCTTTGACTGCAGAAACAAATCTACTGTGATTTAGATGAAATAGGTCGATATGCGAATATTTACCATTATAAATTCTACACGCTCTCGCCAAGCATTTATCACCTACATACTTGGTACGACTGAGAGGGACAGCAAACAGGTGCGTAGACCGGGTTCGAAAGCTCGGACATCTAAATGAGACTTCGCATAAAAGATCCTGTGAGTCAATAATATTATTCAGTAGTTTATATCAAAATATTACGTCCCTTTTTTCTCGTCGTAATTCGAGAGATTCAATATTGTCACATGTAAAGTGTTTACATTTATAATTCATTCGTTTCATAAATTTATTTTGTATCCGTTCAATTGAATCAATATGCACTGCAAAATGTGGACTCCAGACTATTGATGCGTATTCTAGATACGACCTGACAAAAGCATTGAATAAAAGAATTAAAGTACGGGGGTCTTTAAAGTCCTTGCTCTGTCAAAAAATAAATCCCAGCATTCTGTAAGCTTTTGAGGTGATTTTTGCAACATGAGATGTCAATTGAACCTCACTGTCAATTACTATACCTAAATCCTTAACCTTATTAACCCTTTTAAGTCATTGGCTCCCAATCGAATAAGTAAATTGAATAGGGCACTGTTTACGAGAGAAAGTTATTACAGAACACTTTTCAATATTAAATTGAAGTTTATTCCTTAAACAATAACTACTCAATCTATCCAGATCACCCTGTAATTTAACACAGTCTATCTCGGACCGCACAATAGTAAATATCTTTGTATCTTCAGCATATAACAACACTTTGGAATGCAAAAAACAGCTTATGACATCATTAATATAAATATTAAACAGTAATGGACCCGAATGTGATCCTTGGGGAACGCCGGAGGTTACTGGGACGAAACTAGAGGTATGCCCCTTAACAGTAACAGCTTGAGTTCTATCCCTTAAATAGGATGTGATCCATCGAAGTAAATATCCATGTATACCCAAATGTTAAATTTTTTTTAATAATACTGAATGAGATATTTTATCAAATGCCTTAGAGTAATCCGTATAGATAGCATCCACCTGACAGTTCCTGCCCATTGCACTTAAGACATAATCCAGCAGTTCACATAGGTTCGACTCTGTAGAACGGTTAATGATGAAGCCATGTTGCTGAGTTATCAGTACCGGTCGCACTGTTGGGTATAAAGTATCATAAATATTTTTTCTAATAGTTTGGGCAAGATAGATAATTTAGGTATCCCACGATAATTTCTAACATGATGTTTATCGCCACATTTAAATATAGGGATAACAATAGATCTTTTCCAGAGTTCAGGTAACGTCCCACTAGATAATGAGTATTTCAACAATAAGCACACAGGTGCCGCAAGACTCCCACTACAGCGCTTCAAGATTACGGGATGGATACTATCAGGGCCACTACCCTTCGATTCATTTAAAGTTCTTAAATATTTTTCTACCATTGGTAGAGTTATTTAGATGTTACTGATAGCGCCGATTATCGAATTGTTACTGTGCTCGAACGTATCAGCAAAACTCCCAGTCGGTTCAAAAACTGACTGAAAGAACTCGCTGAACAAGTTGGCCACGTGTTGGCCCTCTGTAGCTATTACCCAAATACATACTGTCGGGGAGACTATTGCTGTTTGTTTTCGATTTCATGAACGACCAAAAAGACTAATGCCCGTTTTCACCAACGACTCCTAAAATTTAAGGGACCCCTTAGCTCTTTTAGGTGACATCTAAGACCAATTTCCGTTTCACCAACGCTTAAGTAACACCTAACTGCTAAGGGGGCCCCCTAAGTTTAGGGGCTCGAATATTGACCCCCTAGCGCTAAGTGACAGTTCGCGCAGTCGCAGATGCGTTTTAATTTTTATAGGTTATTGTGCATTTGTTATGCAATAATTAACTTGATTGATAAGATTTATATAAAATGGAAGGCTATTTAAATGATTTTGTAGAGTTTGGAAGCTGTTGAATAATAGGATTTAATATTCACATCAAACTTATTTAGATCAGAGTGAAAATCAGATGATTTATATCAAAGTTTGATAGGTACTAAAGATTTGTCATAAGATATACCTACTCGTAGAATGTCGAAAGAAAGCGTGCTTTTCATACTTTCGTTCCGTTCTGTATAAAGGAAGACCTCATCGCAGCCGGACGAATGCCTAATACTTATTCATCATCAGTCTATTAATGACCCTCAGAATACAAAACAAACCAGAAGCCGCGTTTAATCATAACAGAACGCCGCGCATTGTGACAATTTATTATTGATTTCGCTATCCGTTCACACTTAAAATATAATCCTATTTTGTGTTTTTTATATACCCAACGGCATTTCTGCATGTAGGAAACACACGAGAAGCGATTAATTAACATGCGCGCTCGCGGGTTCTGGTCAGTTCTGTATTATACGGGTTTCAAAGAAATCGAATAACACAATACTTTGAAAATATGTACAGTTCATGAATAAATTAATCAGATAACTAATCATTCCAGTTTCAGTCAATGAATGCTAATACATTTCAATCATCGCACCGAAAGTTCGGAAAAAATTAGATACTTAATTATTAACTGTCCCCGTAAGTTCTTATTTTTCTGGATGGCAAAGATAATGCCATACCGCCTAGTTAACATTTAAAAATAAGAAATAAGACGTCAATTTAGTATTAACAATATATTTGTCTAGTTTTTCTATGTTTTTAAAATGTTGTTTTACTTTTTTATAGACGATATTTGAAGTTATTTCTCTTAAAAAAATTATCGATACAAAACCTGTTTTAGAAATCACTATACCTGAAACAAACCGTCACTTAGTTAGGTGACCCCTATTAAGGTGTTACCTAGGATGGTGAAAATGAAATTAGGTTAGGGAGAGATATAAGGGGCCACTTAGGATAGGGATCCCCTGACTAGGTGATGACTTAGGTGTCGTTGGTGAAAACGGGCATTAGAGTTAAATTAAATATTTTTTTCAGTCCTCGATATGTATGAGTTATAACAAGAAACTAATATTGTTTTAATTTTAGACCGTAAATAAGAGAATGCGTCGTAGTCTGATGGTCTAGCATACACTTTCCATTTTTCACTTTCTGTTTTTGTATTTCCGTCAAATTGGTGTGTATAAATCTATCATTCCCCTCCCTCTCTAAACAGATAGCGCTATTGAGTTAAGCAGAGATCTAAGCGCCATACGAAATGAATGGCACAGAGACCTATCTAAAGAAAAAAATAGCTACAGCTTGCTTATTATTTTAAAGGAACGCGATACTTCATAGACATTGGCGGTCCTTGTTTTAACGTCCTTGCCCTCAATAGTGCCATAGATAGACCAACACTGCAGGTAATTACTAAAGGTTTTACCTGATTGCATCGCATCACGCTGTCAAATAGATACATTACATAAACCACAGAACTAAATCGGTATAGAAGGAAAGAGCACATCAATTTGTACGGAACCGAGCGTGTAACATTTTGCGTAGACAGGTATTTTGATGTCACGGAGGTATGTAATAGTGAGGATATACCTCGATTAAAATATCCAACTTTTGCGGTGTGGTGTTAGAATAATAATTGTTGATTTAAAACCTGATATCGCAGGTGGAAAGCGTTCGGGAGCTGGTACGCGTAATACCTAAAGTTCTCGGTCCTTTTCGGCACGCGAGCGCTTTTTCCAATTAGTACC
The DNA here is from genome assembly GCA_963691665.1 of Clepsis dumicolana. Classification (NCBI taxonomy): domain Eukaryota; kingdom Metazoa; phylum Arthropoda; class Insecta; order Lepidoptera; family Tortricidae; genus Clepsis; species Clepsis dumicolana. The sequence goes on along the minus strand of CAVNVB010000001.1, from coordinate 990,279 downwards.
AAAATTACTATGTAGCAAAACGTCCACGACTACAGTTGGTCTATGAAGCACTATGTCCATTAAGCAAATCGTAAATTTTCTGAAGATGCCTAAATCGTAAAATAAACAATTAGAAAATAGTCCAAAAAGCGAGATCGTACATCTAGTTAAAAACAAGTGTAAGTATGTAAGATGTCAAAAATAAAAACTCCAACACGCAAATTAGGTAAGTACGTAATGTCGAACTTAAAGCTGAACTCTGAGTTTTTTTTTGACGTTATGCAGTTTGGACATCATACTACAAGACGTTACGGATGTTATATTAAGTGGACAAAATTCTAATTGGACGCCTGACATTATGCACCTTGATCAACTTGCATGGCTGGACATTTTGCTACGTAGGCGATTCGGTACTAATCCGCAGGCTTATTGCTTAACTCAATCGGAATCGGAATCGGCTTGATGGACGAAAAGGATCGCGTTTCAGAGCGCCACGAAATATTGCTTTCGTGTAACAAAAGGATTCTGATGCCGTTATTATGTCAAAATCATTCGTTCGATTGACTTCAAAATTGCCTCGGCATCGTTTTTGATTGTCACGACATGACATACAATTTGTTTCATTTCCAAAGTGAGCTCAGCTTGGAACTGTCAAAATGAACGAGATTGTGATTCCGAGCGAGTTAGACAATATGATGCCGCTTTTTCCTTCTATACCAATCTAATTCTGTGACATGAACGTACCGGCATTGTGGCCATAATCGATACCTTATAATTGCAAGGTACAGTCGTGTAACAAACGTGCTGGGAAACCGTAACACACGGGTATTATAGTGGACTGTACTATTGTAATGTAATTGGCCCACAACTATCTATTATGTGACAATTTTACGGCACCATTAAACCTATTTATTTTGCTCTGGAATATTAATGCTATTAAAAACGTGCAATTTTTTTACTCGACTGCATAACGTGTCTATCAACGTATGTATGATTATTCCTTTGTGGCACTCTGAATTTTGTGGCACAGACAAGACCGAAAAGTCCTGGCAAACAAATCTAGAATAAACATTAATATTTAAGACAAGTAATTGGTTAATTTATTCGAAGGTCAAAAAGTCAGACCTTTAAGATAAGGTTAATTATTAGTCGTTATGAATAACAGTTTTAAATGATTCGCGGTTAATTGCATTAGACATAATGAAAACGGGATATTGACCGCGATTACCTTATACGTAGGTTTGATGAGCTCCCGATATTTCGATGCAGTTGCATGCATCATGATCACGGGCAAACTCAAACCTATAAGGTAATCGCGGTCAATATCCCGTTTTCATTATGTCTAAGTCGTTATGAATTCCTACAACTGTGGTAGTTTTCAGGCCCCTATTTCGCCAACTTTACAATTGTCAAATTTCAATGACAATTCGGTGTCAATTGCTGACTTGATTGTTTTAGCGCGCTTCGTACTGGCCAAGAAATGTAGTTCGAATCGTCGTGACAAACCGACAATTGTAATTTTTTTTGATTATAATTCTTCAGGAGCGTAATCAAACATAATCGATATTTAGATAAACTAACGAAACAACTACCACCACCATCACCATCCAACCATCCTAGCAGCTTGTGTTCCCAGAGGAAGAACTACGGATTAGACCGAAACTTGCATGGCTATACTCGACTGACATACGTGAATGGTCTATTTATTTCACTATGATTGAATCTCACGGTAGTTTCATGCTAAAAGCACTAACGAGAGTTCATCACGAAATACGTCCACTGCTGAACATTCCATTAGGCCTCCCGCAAGGCTCTCCACCCAGACCAGGCCCCAATTTCACCATATTTACAATTGTTAGTTTTATATGACAATTCGAACTACATTTCTTTGACATTGAATGAGCCACAGGCTCGTAAAACTACTGCCTATCTTGGTCTCATAAAACATGGAAATCAAAATTCGAATTTTTAGATAAGAACCTAAAATATGAATTGAAAGGCGGGGGCGTGTAATTATTTGCCTTCTTATGGACGAGACGTACCAATAGAATTCCAGGGGACATACTGTGGGTGTGCTGGGATGGTTTTGGAGCTTTTTTTTTGTTCACACCTTCAGTCAGAAGACGCTCTTCAAAAGGGACGCCGCGGCTTGTATGCAGAAAAACAAAACACGGCGCCACAAGCTTTCAACAGCCGAAAAAACTGTTCCTATTGCTGTTTACACATATCATTTATAGTTTTTCGTATTAATACACAACACAATGAACCCCGGGGTGGCAAATTAACACATTAATTAGCGGTTCTACGATCACTTTCTAAATTAGCACGCGTCTCGTAGGAGTTCCGAGCGAAAACTGTTTTTTTTAAAATGGCTTCCGTATGACCTTGGGTGGCCAGCGCCGCGGCGCATTTAGTTATGTTTTTCGCCCCCAGATAGTATTGGTCTCGTCAAATTGTTTTCCTTGGCGTAAACAGACATTAAATGGAGCGCGCTAAAACAAAAGCTCTTCAAGTCAGTAGTTGACACCGAATGGTCATTGAAAAGTGACAATTGTAAAGTTGGTGAAGCGCCAGTCTTGTGCTTTCCGCATCCACCGCGGTCCCGCAATCTTCACCAAGTCGTCGCTCTCTTGTTGGAGGCCTACCGACAGCTCGTCTCCCGGTCCGTGGACGCCATTCGAGAACCTTCTGAACCCATCGGCCGTCAGTCCTGCGAGCAATGTGCCCACTGCCGATTAAGTTTCGCAATTCGAACTAACGAAAGTTGGAGATCACAATTTTACGCGCAAGGTTCAAAGTCCCATACTTGGTAATTTTATTCCTCTCAGCAGTCTCAGCAAAATTTGGGCAAGGAAACACTAAATCCGAAGTCAGATATTCGTTCAATATCCTCGACTTTTACGATTCCTTTATAAATATTAAACCGGTATATTTATTGTCTGCCTAGTTCTGGAACTGGTTCAATAAATTCAAAACTTGATGCCGATTTGTAAGAGATATTAATCTGGGAGACATCCGTAATGGATCTTGCTTATGGAAGTCATTCATTACTTCAGGAGTTCGGAAAAAGGCGAGATGGGTATTTAAATTTAACATAATCATCATAATCAGCCTATTTGCGTCCCACTGCTGGGTACAGAGGGTCAAGCACGACTTTACGAATCCTGCGTAACGTTACAGTTATCGTATCGAGATCGAGAAACCTCATACTAAATTTTAGTTCCAAATACGCTCACGGGCGGGCGCTATTCCAAACGTCATACAAACTCGACAACGTTTACTATTCGACTTTACGTTACGAAGCATTCGTAAAGTCGTGCTCGACCCTCAGTTCTCTCACAATGAGAGGGCTTGGGCTATATAGTTCCCATGCGGGCCCACACCATTGATTTCTCAAATTTCAGACCAAAACGTAAATATACGGAAAGACCAGAAAAATAAATTATCAAACTGGGATTCGAACCCAGGACCTTCGCCATACCGTAGTGTCGCGCTGCCAAGTGCGCCATCCGAGCAATTTAAGCAATTGAATTGCTGCGCAGGAGTGTGCAGTTTTCCTTATTCCTTGCTTAAGATGGTGGTAGCGATTCTTAATCCCAATCCTAAGTGCTTAATCATCACGTCACCGTCATCACCTTTACTTGGTTTAATTAAATGGACTTAAGTAGTCAAGTAATTGTGTATTCTCCGTAAAAGCAAAGCCTATACAGTAGTCCGACGAAGGCCTCTAGACAGGTCAATCGTGCGGGGGAGTGCGGGGTGCGGGGCGGGCAGGGCGAGCCCCCTTGCATACGCCGCCACTGCCCGATTAGTTAAGAATTTTCGCCCTCCTTGGTGCTTGGGCCATGCGGTTGCGGTGTCGGCATTTACGCAAACATCAAAGGCGTCGGACCATTGGTAGGTATAAGCTCTTTACACCGTGGTAAAGGTCAGGTGCGTAGTACTCGTAACCGGCGAGCGTGTATGAAGAGATGTATGAATGTGGAGGAGACTAAAGAGGTGTGTATGGATCGTAGCAAGTGGCAAGCCATAGTTTCTGCCTACCGCCGTGGGAAAGAGGCGTGATATATGTATGTATATAGGCAAATAAATAGAAAAGTTACAACAAAGACACAACAATAATTTAACGAAGCGTTTTCTAACTCACTTACAATCGACAAAATAAGGACACTGACAAAACGAATTGAATACCGATAGCCCATAACATTTCTTGGTTGAGCACTCAGCGGAATCCAGAGACCGTGCCAAGAAGTGTTGACAGATGTACCAAAAATGTGTAGTCACTGCAAAAAGTGATAAAAACAAGCTAAGATTTGAATACATGGAAAAAATTCAGCCTTTCCTCTATGTCCAGCCGTGGTGTAGGGGAAAAGCACACGACCCGGAGTGTCGAGGATCCGGGTTCGATTCCCGGGGTTGGCATTTTTCTGGTTTTTTTCTGTGTATTCATGTTTCAGTGAGTTTATAAAAAATATAATTGATATTCACGGGAAAACCGTAAAAATAAAAAATTGGTAGAAAAAATACAAAAAGATACTCCTACTGAGATCATGAGATGTACCAAGGTCTTAGAAAATGTCTTTTATTAACCCACGACGCAAAAAGAGAGGTGTTATAAATTTGGTCGCTATGTGTGTCTGTGTATCTATGTATTAGACACAATGAAAATGGGATATTGACCGCGACTACCTTATAGGTTTGATGAGCTCCCGATATTACGACGCAGTTACATGCATCATGATCACGGGCAAACTGACGAAACGAGGGTAGATACTAATGTTGCGCAGACCGGGCTCTGTCTACTCGTATGTGTTTCTCCGTGATCATAGGAATACTTGACGGAACAAAAACATTAATATGTATAAGGTATTATAAATTTTAAGTCAATAGATTTAAATTTATTCTCATTATAATTTTCTAGGGCTGTGATAGTATAATTTAATGACTATTAAAATAGTTAATTTCTGTTATGCTCGCAATAAACTTAGATACTATACTTAGGTAATTGATCTCATGTAGTTACTAAGCTGAGTTTACCTGTATCTTAATAATAGTATTTGTTAAAAATTTTGCATGCCGATGAGGCAGAACGCAGTGTTGGTTATGCACCTATGTAACTTATGACCTGTATTCTCGCAATAAAAATATTTCATTTCATTTCATTTCATGATGCATGTAACAGCGACGAAATATCGGGAGCTCATCAAACCTATATTGTAATCGCGGTCAGTATCCCGTTTTCGTTATGTCTAATGCTATTAACCGCGAATCGTTTAAAACTGTTCATCAGTGACCTTGACAAACCTGGTAAGTATTGAACGTAACAAATATTTTGTTGGCCATTACTGCGCATATTACAGGTGTGGGAACTAGCCGAGATGGTCCTTCAAGGTAAAAGAAAATTTCAAAATCGGTCTACAATTGACGGAGTAATCGATGAACATACATAAAAAAAAAATACATACGGTGGAACGTAGAACCTCCTCCTTTTTTTGAAGTCGGTTAAAAACTATAAATAATCGTCGAACCTTCTCACAAAATTTCACTAGAATCTGTTGAGAAACGACAGTAATCCAGATGTACGAAGAAATTTTTGTCCAAGCTGAAAACTGAGAGGTTTCGCTTACTTCGTTCGCTCGGACAATAATTTACTAGAGAACTAAGTACTCAGTAGTTAAATATCCACATGCACAGTCTTGCATATTATGAAAGTTGTGAAGCAAAGTTTTGGAGAGTTGCAAATGAGCTGGTCGGCCCCTGCGGGTCTGTAAACATGTCCAAGTTTTTAAATGGTATAAACTGATAGGAACATGTCGTCTACACCTGATTTTTTACGTCCCACTTCTGGGACTGATCCAGTGCGGATTGGGAACTTCACATACATACATATATCACGCCTCTTTCCCACGGTGGTAGGCAGAAACTATGGCTTGCCACTTGCTACGATCCCTACACACCTCTTTAGCCTCCTTTACATTCATACATATCTTCATACATGCTCGCCGGTTCCGAGTACTACGCACCTTACTGGAATGGCTTCACAAGGGATCCATATTGGCTCACCGAAAATTAATTATCCGATTTTTTCTCTTACTACCGATTTGTATTCAGAATGATCACTCTTCCGAAAATTTTACTTCATAATTTTTTTCTTCATAAATTTGTAGTCCTACTGACGGAGTTCATAACAGTCGGTGTGCAGAAATTTTTATTCATAATGTCGCTACTGAGATATATTTGTATTCATACCGTTGTTTTTAATAACGTTTTTATTCATACTCATATTTTTTCATAATATTATTACGGGTCTGTATTGGCTCACCGAAAATTGATTACCTATCCGATTTTTCTCTTACTACCGATTTGTATTCAGAATGATCACTCTTCCGAAAGTTTAAATTTTTCGTGTTCGTTTTGTGCGGGGGTCGCAGTTATAGCCTAACCTATATTTCTAGTAGCAATTAGTTTTGTGCACGGGCAAGGGATTCAAGGGCGAGTTGACGAAGCCCCGCTATCGCGAGGCTTCTATTTCCGCTCTGAGGGGTCTCAACGTGAGTGTAGGCAGTTGTTTTTAATGCGGGGGGGCTTCGCTCCCCGAGCCCCCCATAAGGGGGGCTCCGCCCCTGTGTCCTTCCTTGCCCCTTCTGCCTAAGTAAGTTTTGTGGGGACCTAACCTAACCTATAGAGTTCTACAGGTGACCATTTAAAATTTTCAGAAAAATACGTAGTATCAGCGGAAAAAAAACGGAATAACAATGATTATGAATAGCATTACATTCTGACTTAAAAAGTTACGAGACAAAATTGTTCTACATAAAAATGTATGATCATGAAAAAAAGTATAAGAAACGATTATGGTGAGAAAATATATGAAAACAAATAGCAGTATAATAGATTTTATGTTTTAGAATTCGGTGAGCTTTGGCGCATCCCTTCAACAAGAGTGTACTGAAAAGTTACTTAGATTACCATAAATGTAATACAGTCGACGTTCGCATGCGCGAGTCTACTACGAGGAACCGAGCACGATTTTTCACCAAGAATCGAATAGTAACGTTATCGTATTGCTATCGGATAAAATGTATGACGTTTGGAACAGCGCTCCCCATGAGTGTATTTGGTACTAAAATAGGAACTTCGTGCCATGAAATTTGAGGGTTTACTAATGTTTGCCTAAAAATGGTTGTTTCGTTTCCCAAAATGCATTTTTTAGAAACTGTAAATATTTCAGGATTTTTATAGAACAAACCTAACCTAACCTATAGGGTCCTAATGGCCCTCAAATAAATCCTGAAATATTTACAGTTTCTAAAAAAAAGCATTTTGGGAAATGAATCAGGCAATTTTTATTTTGGCCAAACGAAAAGATACCCGACGCGGCGCGTTATTTGGAATCCAGTCTGTCGCTTTAAAAGATACCCGACGCGGCGCGTTATTTGGATTCCAATCTGTCGCTTTAAAAGATACCCGACGCGGCGCGTTATTTGGAATCCAATCTGTCGCTTTAAAAGATACCCGACGCGGCGCGTTATTTGGAATCCAATCTGTCGCTTTAAAGGATACCCGACGCGGCGCGTTATTTGGATTCCAATCTGTCGCTTTGAAAGATACCCGACGCGGCGCGTTATTTGGAATCCAATCTGTCGCTTTAAATCCACAGCCTAAAATTACGTTTCAAAACATCCCCCGTCCAAAGTTTGCTAAATATCAATAGACAACTTTATAATTTTATTATATCCATGACCTTCGCAGATTGAATTGACCCAGATTAGCCGGTAACCAGGTTCGACCGTCTTGTTTGTGCATTTCGTGTAGGATGAGAAGATTGGGCCGTAGCATGGTGTTATTTATTACATTATTAACAGGGCCCATGTCACGTCGGGCAGCTTCTAGGAAAATTGGGTGAAATACTTATACTTAGTAAATGGCGAGTCCTTGTGCACATGTTGAAGGCATGTGCGCTAATTTTGGGGATAAAAGGTTTTTAAATTATACTGTCTCTCTAGACAAGGAAATCAATTTTGCTTCGTTTTTGAAGTCCTATTTTTCTTTAAGCAAACGTTCTGGTAATAAATCAGGGAATGAGGCCAACGCTTTTAATTAACACCGTGTTTTAGATTTGACGGGACGGAACTAATAGATAAGTTACTCGTAGCATTCGAGTTTATGCTAGAAGTCCGAAAAGACGTGCGAAGTCAACAAAATGGAGAAAGCATAAGTTTTTTGATAAATGATCATTTTAAGCGCGCGGTTGTTTCATGCGATAAGCGCAACGTTAAACGCGATGCGGTTGACTCACAGTCATCGTTTTATATCAGATAATATAATAACCAAACGTTGTTGTACGCCGTGAACGCAGCATTGAACGAACAAGGCAAAAGTTGACCGCATGCGACTAACGCTGCGATTTGCGTACAAAACAACCGCGCGCTTTAAAATCAGGCTTTACAAACAGCAAAATTTTTAAACAAAATAAAATACCTTGTCCGGTTTATTTTTCAAGCTTAAATTTTTTACAGTTTATTATCATATCTAAATGTGTGGCTGGTACGTTCTCGATTATTGTGTGAAATTCTTGAGGCGGGTCTAAATTTGCTTCCAATACCTATTTGAACGAGCTTAGGAACATTGAAAGCCAATAGAAAGCTTATAATAACAACCAGTTCCCGTTCAGAAGTAGATATTGAATGTTCCTGCGTTGAATTAAAATTATTCATTCATCTTACCAGCCATTGTAAGGATAGATGTGGGAGGTTTCCTTAATTTTCCAACACTTTACTTCGAGGACAAGATAAAAGGAATTGGGCCCTTGACTTTTGAATGAAAATAATCGTTTTATTGATTATTTTTGTTTTTATTTTTATGAAACATTCATAGAATGAAATTCAATATACAATGACAATGCAAAGAAAAATCCGTTAAGCAGCTGGACTTGAACCAGCAACCTCGGTAATCCGTACCACGCTCCACCAATTAAGCTATACTTAACGTTGGTGTACCTAACGAATTTTTCAATGCCTTGTGTCATATTTTTATTTGGAAGATCTCTCCTCAGCGCCATCTATGAGTAGCTTAATCAAGCGGCTCACCCACTACGGAACTTCTACAGTTACGCATTAGTGGCAAGAGATGGAACTATTTTCTGAATCAATGAAAATAATCGTTTTATTGATTATTTTTGTTTTTATTTTTATGAAACATTCATAGAATGAAATTCAATATACAATGACAATGCAAAGAAAAATCCGTTAAGCAGCTGGACTTGAACCAGCAACCTCGGTAATCCGTACCACGCTCCACCAATTAAGCTATACTTAACGTTGGTGTACCTAACGAATTTTTCAATGCCTTGACTTTTGATCTAAAAGTCATACGACCTGAATAATTGATTTTTGTTGTATCAAGAATGAAGCGTATTATTGCAGGTGCCTATCAATGAAAACCATTGGTACTGTTTTATAAGGCAAGTTGTCTGCTTCGGTTGTTAACCCGTAAACAAGGTAATAAAGGTTTGTCTTATTTTAGACTTTAAAATTATGATGTCAATCAGTTCAATTTAAGTAGAACTAGATTTTTAAACATTTTAATACAAACGAGTACATAAATATTTGACCTTTAGTGCGAATCGTCTTCGTTTCAGCTTGTGCTAAAATGCTTTCATATCTCCGCCGTTTGCTATACAGGTCGTATTTCTCAACTGATTCTGGTAAATTTTTAACCGACTTCAAAAAAGGAGGAGGTTCTACGTTCCACTATATGTATTTTTTTTTTATGTATGTTCATCGATTACTCCGTCAATTGTAGACCGATTTTCAAAATTATTTTTTTATCTGATGATGGGATCCTAGGAAAATCGAGGGCAACCCTCAAATTTTACAGGCACGTACTATGTGTTTCATATGTTTTCTAAGGTTATTCAAGTATTTGCGTCTGGTAGTCATCATCTCATGATGATGAGCTGATGATGGAAGGTACAACTCCTTAGCGGTTAGAAGTTGGAAGATAATTCTGAAAATGTTAAATCAACGTAAAATTGTGAAAAATCTTTTAACAAAAAAGTAAATCCGCCTTCAAAAAAAAAATCTTAGAAAGAAAACGTAAAATAATCCTCTAAAATAATGGTAAATAAATAAAATAAATAAAATGAGTTTATTTCGGACAACAGAAACTAAAGCCTAAAGTTTTATCGCCTAGCACTAAGCAGCAGAAATATGAAGTCGGTGCGGTGCGAGCGGAATATTCTTTGAATGAAGCACCGACTTCATATTTCTGCGGCGGCGAAGGCGGTTTTACTTTTTTGTGAGCAGGTTCTATTATGATACGGATTTTTCATACGATTCAGTTTTTGGAAAATCTGTTTAGAGAAAAACTGCAATTGTGCCATGTATTGTGTATAATATTTTTCCCCTCACTACCTCGGAAAGCCGTCTTTCATCCTTTAAAACAAGCGGGTAAAAACGAATTTTATTCACTAGTGGGGAAAGTAATTTGACCTTGGAGTGGAGCGTGTTTAAGTAACCTTTGACAGATAACAAAACGTAACACGTTCGCAATAATAGTTCGTTCGATATTAATTAATTATCATTAAATAAACAATAAATGGTTTGAGAATTTAATAAAAAATACCAAATTTAGTTTTAAATTCTATAAGAAACATTAATGTTTTTTTATTATAACGATGTTGAATATAATTCTGAACGCACAAGTTGAGTCGATGCAATTTCAAAACGTATCGTCAGAAATGTCAATATTGCCAATAAAAAATTTCTCACCGACTCCGACTCACGTAAAAATATACAGCTTCCAGAGTTTTTTGTTATAATATCGTTAAAAAAATTGTGATTCCAGTGATGGTGATTTATATTTTATGAGCTGTTTTTTTGGATGTCGCGCTTTCCTCGCTACAGTGAGGTGAAAAGTTTTGTGTTACACACGGGTGCAAATGAATTTTACTTCTCGTGTGTTGAAACACTCGCGGGTAAAATACAACTTTGCACCCTTGTATAACAAATAACTAATAATTTACATGGTAACAAAAGCAATTATTGTTAGTGTAATACCGCGGAGACATATTATTATTCCGGTGCCCTGAACTTTCCACAAAGTATGTTAGAAATCCAATTTAGCAACAACATGGTATTTTCATTGGGCCGCACCATCAGCGGTTTCTAATAATTCAGGCCTTTCATGATATGTGTACGCATGCTTCTTCGAAAACAACACTACCTTATACCAAAACTACAATATTGTAACACACTTAAATTCCATTACTGCCTCACTAAGGTGGGACAAGCCAGGTGCTTAAATCAAAAAAGCAATGGTGTTAAAACAATTCAATGTATCGCGTGTTTTTGCGTCGTGCCCAACACTTAGTGGTAGAAGTGGAGGCTTCGCCTCCGTTCCTGAACGTTATTCGTAACACGAGTAGAAAATTAAGTTCAGAAATATTATTTATTCAAGGATATTGCTCTTTCGAACGTTTGTGCAGATATTCGTGTCTATAGTAACCGGCTCTGGAGGGTTTTATGTGAAGGCTCTCGTGTTTTTATGGTGAAACTAACTATGTACCTACTTTACCGTTGATTTCTTGGAAAAGGGGGAAATAACTAGAGTGCCTTTGAGAAGACCTTTTCAAGACTTATTGAATCAGGCGTTCTGTGCTTCCATATTTTTGACCAAAAAACAATTAACAGTTTGAAATGATTCGCAGTTGATTGCATTAGACATAATGAAAACGGGATATTGACCGCTATTACCTTATAGGTTTGAGTTTGCCCGTGATCATGATGCATGCAACTCCATCGAAATATCGGGAGCTCATCAAACCTAATCGCGGTCAATATCCCGTTTTCGTAATGTCTAAAAACAATTAATTTGCTCACCTGCGACCACACGTGTGTACAACAGCTAAGTCTATGCCACAAAATACGTTTTCATGCAGCATCTCCACCTCCACTAACTACCACGAACCAACACAATGTCATAGTACAGACCCAACTCTCAAATTTTTTTTTCTAACCAAGGCCATGTCTAATAATATAATAATATATATATATATATCTAAATAATATGTTGAAAATGACAATCGAATAAAAAGCGTTACGCGATAAAGTGTTTCACAAGGTCCTACCATCTGCAAAAACGTTTCATAACTTCCCTGAAACAGTGAGGGTTCACTGTTATTTCAATTACTTCAGAAAATCATTCGACCAAACCTGAAATTAGGACTCACATTTAATTTTCCGTACGAGACAAAGGAAATTGAGAAGCTAAAGATGAAATAAACGGATCGGAAACAAGCTCGATCCAGTTAATACAAAAAGCAATCATTTGAATTAATGTTAAACGGATTAAACTGCAAACGTAATTAAAAACTATCATGCATTAATTAATCGTGATCTGTTTGGGAAATAGTTGACGCATCTCTCTATCAAGAAACTAGGTCAGGATTTGGCATGATTTTTAGGGTTCTGGAACGCGTGGAGGTAGCAAGCTGAAATTAATATCAAATACTCAAGCCTGCGGTCTCTTGAAGCTGTGACAAAAACAACTTTCTAAGTCAACGCAATCAAAAGATACAGTCAAAAATAGTTATTTGTTATACAAGGGTGCAAAGTTGTATTTTACCCGCGAGTGTGGAATTGAAACACAAGCAAGCGAAAGGATTCTATAGTTGAACCTCGAGCGAAGCGAGTAGTTTTGTAATATAATCCTGAGCGTAGCAAGTGTTTCAACACACGAGAAGTAAAATAGATTTGCACCCGTGTGTAACACAAAACTTTTCACCTCACTGTAGCGAGGAAAGCGCGACATCCAAAAAAACAGCTCAAAAAATAAATCTTCATCACTGGAATCACAATTTTTTTTACGACATTATAACATTAAACTCTGGAAGTTGTGTATTTTTCCGTGAGTCGGAGTCGGTGAGAAAAATTTTGTTGACAATGTTGAAATTTCTGACTTTCTGGCTGAAATTGCATCGACTCAACTTGTGCGTTCAGAATTATATTCAACATCATTATAAAAAAACAACAAATGTTTATTTTAGAATTTTGTTAAATAAAGTTAAATTTGGTATTTATTATTAAATTCTCAAACCATTTATCATTCACATAATGATAATTAATATCGAACGAACCATTATTATGAGCGTTTTACGTTTTGTTATCTGTCAAAAGCTCACGCGCCACTCCAAGGTCAAATTACTTTCCCCACTAGTGGATGAAACGCGATTTTACCCGCTTGTATTAAAGGATAAAAGGCGGCTTTCCGATGCAGTGAGGGGAAAAGGCTATTTCCATACAAATTGCCGAAATCCGAAAACCTGAAGGGTATTTCCAGTTGTCCTAGAAACTTGAAATTTGGTACGAAGGTAGCTCATAAAGCACAACCACTCTGAAAATTCTCAAAATCTTAAATTTTTATGCCTGTCTGTAGATTTCATAATCCAATATAAGTTGACCCCACACTACGTACATTTTGCTTAGGAGCAGGGCTCTGCTAACACTGGACCTCTTAGAACACTGGGGAAAAGCGTTAAAATCTTTCGACGGAACCCTCGTGCTCGAGTCCGACTCGCACTTGGCCGGTTTTTTGATAGTTTAAAATGTTTTTCATTACCTGTATTTAATTTAATTAAAGCAACCGATTAAGCTGCAAACGCACAGAGAGCGGTGGCGTGAGGCCCAGCGCGGTGCGGAGATACTATCTTTGTGATATTCGAACTTATATCAAAGAAGTCGCATAGACTTCATGTATTTGTAAAGCAAGGTATTTTTTATAAAAACTCCCGAGTTTTTTTATACGACAAGGAAGGAAAACGAGCAAGTGGGTCACCTGATGGTAAGTGATCACCGCTGCCCATAGACATCCGCAGCCTCGGGGGGTTTGTAGATGCGTTGCCAACCTAGAGAGCTAAGACTTTTGACTCTATGTTTGTTTTCTTTCAATTGGGGTAAGTCTAATGCGTGGGACAAGTTTTTTGGTAAAAGAAAATCATTTTTGGCGACTCTCTTTGTTGACTTCTTGCCGTGATAGCTTAGTGGTTTGACCTATGGCCTCTCAAGCAGAGGGTCGCGGGCTCAAACTCCGGCTCGCACCTCTGAGTTTTTCGGAATTTATATGCGGAATTACATTTGTAATTTATCATGAGCTTTTCGGTGAAGGAAAACATCGTGAGGAAAGCTGTACAATGATATGTGTCAAGTTCCCAATCCGCATTGGGCCCGCGTGGGAACTATGGCCCAAGACCTCTCATTGTGAAAGGAGGCCTGTGCCCAGCAGTGGGACGTAAAAAACGCTGGTGATGGACGCAGACAGACAGACACCGGAGTAGGTGAAACTAGACAAAAGCTTATAAAAAGCGCATTCTCAATTAAACGTTTGTAGGCGTAGACATTATTTTTAAAGCCCATCTTCGTAGGAGAAAGAAAGAAATAAAAAAAAAACTGTTATTGCTCTGAGTTTGTTGTATTTTGTCAGACCATGGAATGATTTAATCTAATTTCATTCCCGAAGCATTGAAACATAATTTCCTCACTAATAATATACCCTACCACTTAATAATCGTTTCAAGATTCCAGAATTATCTTATTAATATCGTATTAAATTTATTAAAAGTCATAACATAAGTCTTCATCGTCGATAGAAGGTTTGCATTTTGCAAATGGAAAATATTAATATCATCATTTCTCTCCAAAATTAATAAATCAAAATTCAGGTTTACAAAGCACTCGCAATAAATTAATAGCGATGTCAAAATCACTATAGCGAAATGAAATTTTCCTTGATTCCTGATACAATTTAAGAAAGTTTACCTAAATGAGTCTCCTCAGGTGATGTCCTATAATTTTCTATTCGACTGCATAATTAATTGTGGCCCATAAAATAAATGAGCAAGGCACTCATTTTCCAATTTTCAAACGCTTAAATTGCCAACCGAGTTTTAAATCCGAAAAATGTACAAACTCTGTGTTTCCCATCCCACGCTATTTGATAAGAAAGAAAAAAAAAACAGTCGACAATGCACTTTTTATTTCGGATTCCAGCCCTTTCAGCATCAAACTGGCAATCCAGTCGATGTCGACGAGTAAATAACATTCCACACCTATTTGAACATGGAACGCTGATGCGGTCATTTTTGAAAATTTGAATTCGTTCTTCTATCGTTTTCGATCAGTGCTCAGTGCCAGTGCGCTCAGTGGCGCGGTGATGTACACACGCCTGTTACGCGTCGCATTAAAAATCCGGTATGCTTCTTCGTTCGCGGCGGCAAAACAATTTATCGTTCGTGATTGTTAATTAATAATATTAAGTAGCAATAAATAGTGTGACAGCTCAATAAGTTAAATACGGATTCCTATTGAATTGACGAGGGTACAATTGAAGTTTTAAAATAAATCAAAGTATTAACTTGACGCGAGTGATTGATTGTTGCGGTTTTTCGGATTTGGTGTTTAAATACGGATAAAATTGGCGAATGTTTCCGCGGGTAGTATTATGGTAAAATTGGATGTTTGATTATAATTTTAAAGTGACTTTTTTGACGTGGAATGACATAAAGTGGTTTAGATGTGTCGTCGTGTGAGTGACGGGTGGTATGTACCACTCTTGATCCTTGGTGTCCTGGCAACTAAAGCACTAGGGTATGTGGAGACCGAGGAATTCATCAGTGACCTTGACAAACCTGGTAAGTATTGAACGTAACAAATATTTTGTTGGCCATTACTGCGCATATTACAGATGTGGGAACTAGTCGAGATGGTCCTTCAAGGTAAGCTTTATCTATGGTATCATAGATAAAATACAGCTGTTATTTGTAAAGTTAAAATAATAATAATGTATGTTCCTAAGTAAATAGGTATTTTTCTGCACAGAAAATAAAGAAATAATACAGACAAGTTATAAACACTTAAATAAAAATCATGGGACAAGTGACACCAATTGACCTAGCCCCAAATTAAGCAGAGCTTCTGTTATGGGTACTAGACAACGGATAAACATACTTATATAGATAAATATATACTTAAATACATATTAAACGTCCAAGACCCAAGAACAAACATGCGTATTCATCATACAAACATCTGCCCCGATCGGGATTCGAACCCGGGACCTCAAGCTTCGTAGTCAGGGTCTCTAACCACTAGGATATCCGGCCGTCAAACTTTTTAACCGACTTAAAAAAAGGAGGAGGTTCTATGTTCCACTGCATGTATTTTATTTATTTTTTTATTTCTATTTTTTTTTATGTATGTTCATCGATTACTCCGTCTGTAGACCGATTTTCAAAATTCTTTTTTTATTCGAAAGGGTATACTCCTGAGGTGGTCCCACTGTCACCAAATCATGATCTGATGATGGGATCCTAGGGAAATCGAGGGCAACCCTCAAATTTTACAGGCACGTACTATGCGTTTCATATGTTTTCTAAGGTTATTCAAGTATTTGCGTCTGGTAGTCATCATCTCATGATGATGAGCTGATGATGGAAGGTACAACTCCTTAGCGGTTAGGAGTTGGAGGATAATTCTGAAAATGTTAAATCAACGTATAATTGTGAAATAAAAATCTTTTATCAAAAAAGTAAAACCGCCTTTAAAAAAAAATTAGAAAAAAAACGTTAAATAATCCTCTAAAGTAATGATAAATGAATAAAATAATATAAAATGCGTTTATTTCGGACAACAGAAACTAAAGCCTAAAGTTTTATGGCCTAGCACTAAGCAGCAGAAATATGAAGTCGGTGCTTCATTCAAAGAATATTCCGCTCGCACCGCACCGACTTCATATTTCTGCTGCTTAGTGCTAGGCCATAAAACTTTAGGGTTTAGTTTCTGTTGTCCGAAATAAACGCATTTTATTTTATTTTATTTATTTATCATTATTTTAGAGGATTATTTTACGTTTTTTTTCTAAGGTTTTTTTTTGAAGGCGGTTTTTCTCTTTAAGGGATCTCTACCAGTCAATCTTTGAGTGTTAGAGAGCTGAAATTTATAAGTGACTGACAAAGTGAATGGCATTGGTAATCCTAGCTACCCAAGGAATGTTATAAATGCAAAAGTAACTCTGTCTCTCTGTCTCTCTGTCCGTCCGTTTGTTACCTCTTCACAGGAAAACCGCTGCACCAATCTAGATGAAATTTAATACGAAGATAGTTTGAATATTGAGGAATAACATAGGCTACTTTTTATTCGGAAAGATTATGAAGTTTCCGCGGGATAGCGATAACCGAAATCTGCAGGTTATAGCTAGTACTCACAGTATATAATCAGAAAGTATGCCTTATTAAAACATGCCTAACCTACTAATAAATACAAAAAAAAACCAAACGTAGAAATTATAATCATTTGATAACAATGAAAATGTTAAAAATATAAGGAAGCAGAAACGACGAAATGAAGGAACGGGTTTTAAAAACAGGGAAAGGGATCTGAAGAGAAATTGAAGTCAAAGTTTTTACGTCTTACAAGATAATACACTTGTTTAACAACTGGCTCGACCTCCACCAGCCTTTTTTACGTCCCACTGCTGGGCTCAGGCCTCCTCTCACAATGAGAGGGCTTGGGCTATAGTTCCCACGCGGACCCAGGAAGGATTGGGAATTTCACACACAATGTTGAATTACTGCATAAGTGTGCAGATTGCCTCAGGTTTTCTTTAAATAAATAACTGGGCCATATTTCAAAAATGTTCGTGTGGCCTCTCTTTCCTTTTTGACCCGAAGAACAGAGATGGAATGACAAACATTTGTCAGATACATCCAAGTGCACGTCATAACAAGAAACACGTTTCTTGGGTAATTTTTCGTTCCAAAGAAATTACGTAGAATGTAATTGTCCTATTGAGATCGTGTTCTTAATTAATAATTATTAAGTTTATTTATAGGTACGAAAGGGATCTATTTACCTAATGTATATTAATGCCAATTTACAATCATTAAGTACCTCAAAGTTGGTCAACTTACCGGAACATCATCATCATCATCATCATCATCAACAACCTATTTACGTCCCACTGCTGGGCACAGGCCTCCTCTCAGAATGAGAGGGCTTGGGCTACAGTTCCCACGCGAGCCCAGTGCGGATGGGGAACTTCACACACACCATTGAATTACTTCGCAGGAACACCGGAACATAGTATGGTTATTTTTGATCCAGAATAAATGCATTAATCGACCCTTGAAAAGTATAGAAAACCTTGCCTTGTCGTAAAATGCAAAATACTTAGGTCATCATCATCAAACTTAAGAGTTACACTCTTGTCGGTAGAGTTTCTTCCAATCATGTCTCCTATGAGCCAGTTCCTTGACCTCCTGATACGACACGACACCGGCCTTCTCCGTTATCTGGTCCATGTAGCTTCGCCTAGGCCGACCTCTTCCTCTCTGTCCTTCAATTTTTCCTTCTAAAATGGTCTTAAAGAAATTGTCGTGTCGTATCAAATGTCCGATCATTTTCCCGCGTCTGTTCTCTATGGTATTCAGGATCGTTCTCCTCTCATTAACCATTGATAGTACTTCTTCATTGGTCTTCCGTTCCATCCAACTTATGACTTTCATTCTCCTCCAGCACCACATTTCAAAAGCTTCCAATCTTTCCCTATCTCTCTGTGTCAGTGTCCACGTTTCACATCCATAAAGTGCAGTGCTCCAAATATACACCTTAACTAGTTGGTTCCTACTCTTGCACTACAATCTGCGTGATTTCAGTAGCTGTTTTTTTTATTATTTAGGTAATAAAAGATTAATAACTGATTATTTATAACAATTAGTCATCGGCTTTTAAGCAATTATTATATACCTACTTAACCTTAATAAAAGGCATAACATGACATTTATTTATGGTACTTTATGATAATTTTGAGTCTCTGAGAAAAGTGTAATGAAGATTAAATTAATTCATGTTTGTTAATAACAAACCTTAGTAAACTTTAACTTCCAATTACCAAGTTAAATGGATCCAGTCAAAGTCGCCTTTATCTTTCGTAGAAAAATACCTAAAGGTTACGTAGTCATGAAAAAACAAAAAGGCCCTAATCCTAAACACATGTTCTTAATATTATGTATGATACGAGAATCGAATCAAGTACCCTTCGTTAGGTAACCAAAATAAATTTGTTGGTACATTCGAAACTCCCCTTTGGGAACTAGAGCGTAGAATTCAAAGTTCCCGCGCCGAGTTTGACCTTTAAGACACGACGTTGTGGCCTTGGTACGTGCTAACGAAATATGAAGAAAATGTAAGCAACTTTCTTTAGAAAACGAATGTGGCAATCGAATTCAGAATTAGCGTAAGAACATTGACTTGCCACCTTGAAATATTTCGCCTTTGTAGTAGATTGCCTTATCTGACTGTGAAATGAGGTGATGTTTTTCGGATTGTTAACTCGATTAAACCACCTGTATCGGAAAAATAAAAGCAATATTTACAGAGATCAGGTACGCAATGAAGTGAAAATGGAAATATGAAAGTTTTTTGCCTACAAATCCTTATTTACATAAAGAGTGGAGCGTGGTTTTTAGGGTTCCGTACCTCAAAAGGAAAAAACGGAATCCTTATAGGATCACTTTGCTGTCCGTCTGTCTGTCTGTCTGTCTGTCAAGACCCTTTTTCTCTGGAACGCGTGGAGGTAGCATGTTGAAATTGATATCAAATACTCAAACCTCCCTTAAAGCCGTGAAAAAATCAACCTTCTAAGTCAACGCAATCAAAAGATACAGTGATTAAAAAATCTATTTCCATACAAATTGCCGATTCCCAAAACCTAAAGGGTACTTCCCGCTGTCCTAGAAACTTGAAATTTGGTATGAAGGTAGCTCTTATAGCACGACCACTCTGTCTCAAAATCTTAAAATTTTATGTCTGTCTGTAGATTTCACAGGCCAATATAAGTTGACCCCACACTGCTTACATTTTGCTTAGGAGCAGGGCTCTGCTAACGCTGTACTTCTTAAAACACTGGGGAAAAGCATTAAAATCTTTCTACGGAACCCTTGTGCGCGAGTCCGACTCGCATTTAGCCGGTTTTTTTCTCCTAACGTGTATACTTACTCTATGAACGTAATACTCGTACGATCTGCGATCATATAGCGGTTTGTATAGAGCCGAGGTAGCTTGGTGGTTGAACCTGTGGTCTCTCAAGCAGAGTGTCGTGGGTTCGAGGCAGGGCTCGCACTTCTAAGTTTTTCGGAATTCATGTGCAAAATTAAATTTGTAATTTGTGACGATGAAGGAAAACATCGTGAGGGAAACATGCATACTCCTGTGAAGCAATTCAAGAGTGTGTGTAGTTCCCAATTCGCACTAGGTCTGCGTGGGAACCGTACCCCGAACCCTCTCATTCTGAGAGGAGGTCTGTATCCAGTGGGACGTAAAATAAGACTGGTGGGTTTGAGATTGAGAACACTGTCATTCGTACAACAACTCTGGATGCGCTGCGTGCACAGGGGACGTACTGCGCAAACCTACTCTGTAGTATTGTGGTAACTTCAGTTTTAGGTGCGCTCGCGGGTTCTGAGGGTCAAACACGAGTTTTGAAATCCTATCGTTATCGTATAGAAATCGAGAAACCTCATACTAAATTTTAGTTCCAAATACGCTCACGGGCGGGCGTTGTTCCAAACGTCATACAAACTCGACAACGTTTACTATTCGATTTTACGTTACACAGCATTCGTAAAGTCGTGCTCGACCCTCTGGACGACTTGGTAAAGATCGTGAGATCACGGTGGATGCGGAAAGCACAATACAGGTCTGAGTGGAGAGATTTGGGGGAAGCATTATGTCCAGCAGTGGACGTCTTTCGGCTGATAATGATGATTCAATGTACAGTGCGATCTATAGCGGTCCAATATCCACTTACATTAACTTAAGTCTGACTAAGTTTAGTCGAGAATTGGTTATTCAATTCCAGTTCTCTTAACTAGCACAGAACAAACAGTTTGTCACTGAACCCGGAAACATAAAGGAATACCCAACACCCGGAGTCATCAGACAAAACCACCGCCTCGTGAAACCTCTATATTAGTTAGTCTACAAACTTGGTATTTAAAAGAATGAATGAAGTTTCCGATCGCGGTTTTACCTCGCTGCACCCTAAGTAGTTCTTACTTGCAAACTTCGTAATAAACTTTTTAAAAAATGTCTCCATTATGGTCGTCTCCTCAAACTTTGCGTCTTCATCGGCGAATAGCGCATATAATAGGGACTTATCAAGTTTATCGTGGGTTTGAGAAAAACGCTGTCAGTTCAGCTAAGCCAAAACTAACGAGGTTTGGATGAAAAAGATAAAGATGCTGTCGATGAAGAAATACGTCACATAGAGAAAGACTTTACGAAACCCTTACTGAAGAGCTTTGCGCTCGCCTAACAACATAATTGACATATGTCAAAAACAAAGAATTTTACACAATACCGTTATTCCATCAAGCTATCAAAAATATTCCTTAAAACAATAAGTATCTATTACTGCAATTTACTAGGAAAAACCACGAATAAGAAGTCTGAAAGATATCACTAACAAGTAATTAATTCATATATCGAACTAAGCGATCATATGACACATAAAAAAATCGTCAAAAACACCAGAGGGTCGAGCATGACTTTACGAATGCTGCGTAACGTTACGGTTATCGTATCGAGATTGACAAGCCTCATACTAAATTTTAGTTCCAAATACGCTCACGGGCGGGCGCTGCTCCAAACGTCATACAAACTCGACAACGTTTACTATTCGATTTTACGTTACGCAGCATTCGTAAAGTCGTGCTCGACCTTCTGTGTAAACACTGTAACGCATCCGTAAGATAAAACAGGTGATGATTACGGACGCAACTGGCTTCAAAGTCAAAGCAAGCATTGCTTCAAAATAGGCAGCTTAAAAAATGAAGACCGATTGTAAATCTTTACATTGTTTGCAAGGAACCCTGAAAACCTGACAGGCAACTTGCATAAATACTGTTCGAGACAAACAAAATAATAAATCTAAAATCAAGCAACAACTTCTGCGCCCGCGGGCGTGGCACGTAGTGATGCGCCAACCAACATTTCAATTTATGCAGTTAAATCACATTTTTGTGTTATGGGTTTTTACACAGTAAATCGTAAAAGAAAGTAGCATTCTAGCGTTTGACATTGTCACATTTAAAGAAGACTCATAAACACCATCATTTATGTCAAGTAGAATTTAACATCAAAAAATAATCCCCAAAAAGCCATGAGTTTTATGGCCTAGCAGAAATATGAAGTCGGTGCGGTGCTAGCGGAATATTCTTGGAATGAAGCACCGACTTCATATTTCTGCTACGCCATAAAACTCATGGCTTTTTGGGGATTATTCCATGTTTTTTTTTTTGAGGTTTTTTTTGAAGGCGGTTTCACTTTTTGTTAAAAGATTTTTTATTTCACAATTTTCAGTTACGTTAATATTTAAAACATTATCTTCCAACTCCTAACCGTTAAGGAGTTGTACCTTCCATCATCATCTCATCAACATGACTACCAGACGCAAGTATTTGAATCGCTTTCGAAAATATATGAAACACATGATCCGTCCCTATAAAATTTGAGGGTTGCCCTCGATTTCCCTGGGATCCCATCATCAGATCCTGACTTGGTGACAATGGGACCTACTAGAAAGTATACCCTTTCAAACAAAAAAATAATTTTTGAAATCGGTCCAGCCGTCTTCGAGTAATCGGGGAACATACAGTCGAGTTCTCCAATATCTGTACAGCCAACGGTTCATAACACGGACCTTATGTAACTGGCAATAAGGTCTGTGTATAGATATTTTCGAACTGTTGACTGTATAGATATTGGAGAACTCGACTGTACATAAAAAAAAATTCCGACGAATTGAGAACCTCCTCCTTTTTTTGAAGTCGGTTAAAAAGAAAGCTTTTTTTACTAAAGGAAAGATTTTTTTAATTAAATACAATCAAAGTCTTCACTGAACACCACATAACAAACAAGACAGAAAAAAGTTACACAGAAAACCGGCCTTGTCACTACAGAGAGATCTCTAACAGACAACCATGATGGAATGAAGAAAAATAACTGAACAAAGCAGATGGTGCAAATTAGAAAAAATAGATAAGTCAAGACCAAGATTATAAGTAATGATGAAAAAACGTAAGTACAAAAAATATATACCCACAATATAAACACAGCAAAACATAACTTACTTAAAAAGCCAGCCATGGGACTAGTGCACAAGATGACAGATAGAGCTCCTTCAGCATAGTTTTAAATATAGAGAAAGATTCAACGCGTCTTAATCTTGTAGGTAAGGAATCCCATAACCGCATACTTAGTCTGGATGGGTAGAATTCAGAATTGAAAAGAAATACATTAAACAGAAAGTTCTGACAGCATCTTGAAGAAGTGACGTAGATATATAGCTGAATGTACAATTTCGTGTTAAATTTGACATCACAGCTCACAAGCAATTCATGGCTTTTACTTAAAATGTTCACAAAGCACCCCTTCAAACTCCGAAGTCCTCCCAAAACTTTCTGTTATCTTCAGATAAATAGTTACTTGCCACGGTGTTGCCAACTTGACTCGGTTTCTCTTCGTACTCTTACCCCGTAAGAAAAATTGCGTGATTTGCGTTACATTGCGGCGTTCGCTCAAGTAATCCCTACTCGTTCTCCTTACGGCCTTGCAATCTAATGCAATCAAGTCAATTATTCAGGGTTATTATTAGCTAGGTACCAGTATAATCAAGATAGTAGGTACCACGAGTTTTAGCGATTGAAAAGAACGCAAGTGCGTTCCCATCACTAGGATGCTATAAATTTTGACACAAAGCGGAATCGAGTCTGATTGTACTGAACCCCGAAGGTAATTTACCTGGAAAAGTTCTTGAGAAGAAGTCATAAGAAAGTTGTAGCTTAAAGGCAAAGAAGTTTCCATGATAGGTGGATGCTGGTTATAGTTTTAATTTATTTTTATAATACGAATATTCTCAGGGTCTTTGCACTCAGGAAGGTGTATTCAGTGAAGGCCTGGTTTGGGTTCAAACAGGTTAATGTTCAGATTATACGGAACTTTAGTATGCATATTTTACTTTTAGTTACTGTAGTAAACCTTTGATACATGGACAATGATGACATTGCAATATTTGGTAAATATTTTACATCCATTTTGAAGATTGAGTCACTGGAAACTAAAGCAAACCATTAATCTCTTCCCTAGCGGTCGGAGACCTCTTTTTAAAAGATCGAATACTGAATTAGTAGGTATTTTCTAAGAGAAATCTCATTACTTTTCTATTCAATCTACTATTCTTAAAAGATTGTACCCGGGATTTTCCATTACATACACACATCCCGTCATAAATGTTTTATTTTCCTTGATATTTCATAAATTGCGTCCCGTGGCCTTAAGAAATCTGAGGTATTTTTCCTTTGCTACATTTTAAAACAGGTTGTGTCGCTATTAAAACAAGATTTGAAGCGAGTGATAATAATTTCATGAGAACAATACTAGTTTGCTTTCCTCGTCAAAGGACTTCTGCACAATAAAATATTCAAGAAATAAGTAATAAGCAAAGAGTAAGAAATACTCTCTCTGTCGCAGAACCTTTCGACATCACGACATTCTAAATTATCCGGCATTTCGTCAAGAAATTCAAGGGAGTTCAGAAGTGCTGTTTCGAGAATCACACCTCAGCGGTCGCTGAGGTATTTCCCTTTCCCCGTAAAAACATGATCCTTCCAAAAATGGACGCCAGGAAAAATAAGTAACGTAAATATTTTGTAGAAGGGTTTAAAAGGCCGGAGATAGCTGTTCATTTGTATTAATTACAAGCCTAGTCGAGAATTAATTTCTGCTTACGTTTTTCAAGGGAGGCCCGATTACCTGTTTTGTTTATAAACACTTTTAGGCTTGCCCTTGTTTGCTATGAAAATGGAGTGATTAAAGACTTTGCAAGTTTGACCAGAAGCAAAGTAGAACGTTTTTTTTTTTTAAATTGTGCTTCAGCGTGTTATCGGTGGCAGATTACTGCGAGTCTGTCTGTCTACAGATCGAGGTTTTGCCCTGTTCCATGGGCGAGCTTTACCAACGTACCCATAAAACCGCAGTGTGCGTGTTTTGGCATTTGTGTGACTGCGTGTTGCTGCTGACTGCACCAATGCAGTCAGCAGCAGTAGTTGCTAAGCAACCGAAGCGCTCACAATGATCTAAGCACGGCTCTATTGTTATAGACATAAGAGCGTGTGCAGATAATTGCGAGCGCTTTGGCAGCTTAGCAACTATTGCTGCTGACTGTATGTGTTTATAGGGGCGTAACAAATTATGATACGAGCGTGTACGTGTGTACCTCGTACACCTCAAAGAGTGGCAGAAAAAAAATTGCGCAAAGACGAAGCTAAGGCCTGCTCTAGTACCTAAATCTCCTATAATCACCTCACGATGGACGTTGTGAGAAGCGCGATGGATCGGAATCGGTGGCGAGAGTGCCTTAGTGTGCGAACAACCATCACTAACCACGATCATCAGCCATGAAAGACACGACTAGAAAGTAAGATCTCCTACCAGGAAATAACACAAGTCAAGGAAAACATCAGAATAACTTACTTACTCACCCCCTACCCCCTACCCCCTACCCCTACCCCATACCCCTACACCCTACCCCCTACCCCCTATCCCCTACCCATACCCCCTACCCCCTACCCCCTACCCCCTACCCCTACCCCCTACCCCCTACCTACTGACCCCTTGGTGCGTGAGTGCAACTCGGACTTAGCCGGTGTTTTTTCTTTGTCATCCCTTCATTTGGTCAAAAAATGTTAGCCAAACTATTTAATTTACAGAATATAAGTAAAAAAATTCTTAAAAAAAAATCACAATAACAGAACCAAAGCTACACCTGTATAAATAAGTACTTACTACACAGTTACATAAAACAGAACAATTCAACAATACTAACAAAAAGCCAAAAATCTGTCATGAACAACCCAGCTCGTTTTTAACCGACTTCAAAAAAGGAGGAGGTTCTACGTTCCACTGTATGTATTTGTATGTTCATCGATTACTCCGTCAATTGTAGACCGATTTTCAAAATTCTTTTTTTATTCAAAAGGGTATACTCCTGAGGTGGTCCCACTGTCACCAAATCATGATCTGATGATGGGATCTCATGGAAATCGAGGGCAACCCTCAAATTTTATAGGCACGTATCATGTGTTTCATATATTTTTTAAGGTTATTCAAGTATTTGCGTCCGGTAGTCATCATCTCATGTTGATGAGCTGATGATGGAAGGTACAACTCCTTAACGGTTAGGAGTTGGAGGATAATTCTGAAAATGTTAAATCAACGTAAAATTGTGAAATAAAAATAACAAAAAAGTAAAACCGCCTTCAAAAAAAACCTTAGAAAAAATATGCAGCAGAAATATGAAGTCAGTGCTTCATTGAAAGAATATTCCGCTCCGCACCGACTTCATATTTCTGCTCCTAAGTGCTAGGCCATAACACTTTAGGCTTTAGTTTCTGTTGTCCGAAATAAACGCATTTTATTTTATTTTATTTTATTTATATATCATTATTTTAGAGGATTATTTTACGTTTTTTTTTCTTTTCAGAAACTGTAAATATTTCAGAATTTGTTTTAGGGCCCTTTAGGTTAGGTTAGGTTTGTTTTATAAAAATCCTGAAATATTAACAGGTTTGGAAAAAAAAGCATTTTGGAAAATGCATCAGATCTGTTTGGCTAAAGTTTTTTGGCAAACATTGGTATAACTCAATATTTTTTTACTGTAACTTTAATTCTACTGAATTCCTCTGTTGAACCCACAAAGTGTTTGACGGTCCGTGTTTTAAATCCACCATAATCATTACTTCCATTGGACGTCCACTGTTGGGTAATGGGGTCGCTGTGAAAGATGGCTCGTGCATTCATTCGACGTTATCCGGCGGAATTAAATCGGCCCGACCCATGTGCTTTTAACAACTAAACATTAATTCTGTGATTATTTCCCTTTCTTCCGGTTCATTCTTCTTACAAGGAAAGGTACCCAACTGTCCGGTTCAGATTTTATTTATTTTTAAACTAGCTGTTGCCCGCGACTTCGTCCGCGTAGATTTCGGTTATCGCTATCCCGCGTGAACTATATACATAAATTTCCGGAATAAAAAGTAGCCTATGTTATTCCTCAATGTTCAAACTATCTTCCTACCAAATTTCATCTACATTGGTGCAGCGGTTTTCCCGTGAAGAGGTAACAAACACACAGACTGAGAGACAGAAAGATAGAGAGACAGGACTGTATAGATGAAGTACCCAATTTTTTTTCCCCGATATTTATCTTCCCGTTCGCGTTTTTCCCCATTTTCTTTTTGTTCCATACATGTTTATAACCAGTTTTTTAATTTCCAACACGATTTAATTTCTATGCATTGTTTTCGCTACACGCATCTTTGCCGAAGCATTTTTTTTACCAATCCGGATCATTCACATACATAATTATGTTTTACCTGTATAATAAATTCTCAACAGCCTATTTTTCCTCTGGGAGGACTACGAATTAGTCCGAAACATGTCAGGCTGAACTCGACTTATGTACGTGAGTGATCCGTTTTTATTTCACTATGATTGAGTCTCACAGTAGTTTCATGTTAAAAGGTCTATGTACCAAGTGATGAATGACCGAAGTTTAAATGCCCTAATAAACAAAATAACTAATAGATGAAATACCTAATGGATGAAGTTCCTAATGGACGATTCACCTTAATTTAATATACCTATAAATAATATTCCTATGAACAGGAATGTATAGGAAACTTAAAAAAACATGGGTTAGGTTAGGGTTGTGTCAAAGCGCCTCAGCCACGCCACGAGTAAAAGGAGCTCCGCGATTGGCGGAGCTCCGTCTATCTTGTATCACAAAATCAAAAAATACCAATCGTAAGGCAATTTCAACGGAGCTCCTGTTCCGCGTCCTTAAGGCAATTCGCGCCTTGACGCAATACTAACCTAACCTAAGGTTTTTAGTACAGGCAAAAATAGCAATCAAAATTATTTTAAAAACAAAGTGGAATCTAAAGTTAGCGACGGAGACCTGAAGGGGGCCGCGCGGTTACTTTTTTCCAGTGACGTACTATCTCCAGATAATAGCGACACACTCTCGGCCTTACAAACTAAACACCCTCGAGCTCCTACAAACGCATACTTTTTGGACCCGCCTACGTCGCCCGATGTTTGTTTAAACATTCACGAGAAAGACACAGTGAATGCAATCTATTCATTTAAAACCGGTTCTGCAGCAGGTCTTGACGGACTTGCTCCCCAACACCTAAAAGACCTTACCTCTCACTGTGTGGGCGATGCAGGCAAACATTTAATCCTCGCTTTAACAAAATTAATAAACCTCATGCTGTCTGGCAATGTTAATCCCGAAATAGTTCCCGTTCTTTATGGAGCCAACCTAATTGCGCTCACTAAAAAAGACGGAGGTGTCAGACCCATTGCGGTCGGCTCTACATTTCGGCGATTAACTTCTAAAATTTCAGTTCGTCACATAGTTTCAAAATTGCAACCTCAGTTTGAACCAATTCAATTAGGTTTCGGTACTAAAGGTGGGTGCGAAGCGGCAGTCCATGCCCTACCTTAATAACGATCAGTGTGAGGTTTTACTCAAAATTGACGTCAAAAATGCATTTAATTCGGTAAACAGGGACACCTTGCTCACAGAAATTACGAATAATATTCCGGAAATTTATAATTACCTACTTAACTGTTATCATGAACCTTCTAAATTAATGTACAAAAGCAACGAATTATCTTCTGAAGTCGGCTGTCAGCAGGGTGATCCCCTCGGACCAGCCATTTTCAGTTTAGCCATTAACCCCATCATTCAAAATTTAAAGTCCAAATTTAACGTATGGTATCTTGATGATGGTTCCCTAGGAGGTGATGCAGTTACGGTACTTTCAGATCTCTCAGAAATTATAAATAAATTTAAGGCCATTGGTTTAGATCTAAACTTTAATAAATGCGAACTGTTCATAAACAACGCGATCCGATCCGATCTCTTCCAACATTTTAATTTACTTTGTCCAAATATCAAAATTGTCGATAAGCAAAACTTAAGCCTCCTAGGGTCACCAATCTTCGACGATGCCATTCCAGATTTAATCGCAAAAACTGTTTCAAAATTTGAAAATTCTGGAGACCGGCTGCTGGAAATCAGTGCTCACACTGCTATCACTATTGTAAAATTTTGCCTTTTTGTGCCAAAATTTACTTATTTGCTTCGTTGTTGTCCCTTTTGGAAACATCAAAATTCTCTGACTTTAATTGATTTCCTTATGAAAACTTCTTTGGAATCTATACTTAACTTACAATTCAATGGGCAATCTTGGACCCAGGCTTCCCTTCCTATCAGATATGGTGGGCTAGGTATCCGCAAAATTTCTAGTGTTGCTTTACCAGCGTTCCTATCATCTGTCCACAGCACGTCCACCCTCGTAGGTAAAATCCTAAAGGATTGTCCTTCAAACTACGAGACGACGGGTTTGGTCGATGCTAGGAATGCTTGGCTAATGGCTTGTCCGGGTGAAAATCCTCCCGCTTATCCAAATTTCCAACGGAGCTGGGATGACACACTATCCAAATTAACTTATTCTAATATTCTCAGTTCCAGTTCAGGCCCAGACCGCGCAAGGCTTTTGGCTGTGGCAAGAAAGGAATCCGGTGACTGGCTTCATGCTTATCCTTCCGTTAACACCGGAACCTTTCTTGAGCCTGAAACACTGAGAATTGCAGTCGGGCTAAGACTGGGTGTTGCGCTGTGTTCACCACACCGTTGCCTCTGTGGCACCAATGTGGACGAAACGGGACACCATGGTCTTTCCTGTCAAAAGAGCGCCGGCCGTTTCTCCCGTCATGCCGCGCTCAATGACATAATCCGCCGGGCTCTTGCCTCTGCGAACGTGCCGGCCATTTTGGAGCCAAGCGGCATTGCCCGCGACGATGGCAAAAGGCCGGACGGTATGTCTCTGATTCCCTGGAGAATGGGTAGGGTTCTGGTTTGGGATGCGACCTGTGTCGATACAGTAGCACCCTCACATCTCCAGGGAACCACACAAAAAGCTGGTGCGGCGGCAGAAACGGCCGAAAATAGAAAAAATTCTAAGTATCAATCTCTCGGTCCGAATTATAATTTTGTTCCTGTCGGGTTTGAAACTTTGGGTCCATGGGGTCCCAGCGCTTACAAGCTTATTTCTGAGTTACAAAAGCGCTTAGTTGATGCAACTTGTGACCAAAGGGCTGGCAGTTTTCTCTCTCAAAGAATCAGCATCGCTATTCAGCGAGGCAACGCTGCCAGCCTTTTGAGCACTATGCCACGGGGGCCTTATTTAGATTTAATTTAGTTTTAAGTTGTAGTTCATTTAGTTTAAGCTTAGATTTAATGTCATTGTAAATTGCTTTTATTATGTAAATAAATTATATAAAAAAGCTATGTTTTGGATGCTTTCGAAAAATTTAAAAATATAGTGACGTCGAAGATTTGTAAAAAATATGACAAAACGATTATACATATAAAATACTGTTGGTCTTTATTAGTATACGTTAGGTATTTCAAGTTTAGATGAAACCACCAAAAGGTGTTTTAAATTAGGTATTTCGTTTATAGGAATATCGATCTTAGGTTAATTAGCTTTAGGTAAATCGTCGATTAGGTACTTTCATCCATTATGTATTACGAACTTGGGTATAATGTTTTTTAAGTATTTTATTAATGTACTTTAGTAATTCATCTGTACAGTCAGAGACAGAGTTACTTTCGTATTTATTAACCGACTTCAGAAAAAGGAGGAGGTTCCACGTTCCACTGATTGTATATTTTTGTTTTTTTTTTATGTATGTACATGGATTACTCCGTCAACTGTAGACCGATTTTTATTTTTTTTTTATTTGAAAGAGTAAACTCCTGAGGTGGTCCCATTGTCACTAAGTCATGATCTGATGATGGGATCCAAGGGAAATCGAGGGCAACCCTCAAATTTTATAGGCACGTATCATGTGTTTCATATATTTTCTAAGGCTATTCAAGTATTTGCGTCCGGTGGTCATCATCTCATGTTCATGAGCTGATGATGGAAGGTACAACTCCTTAACGGTTAGGAGTTGGAGGATAAT
Source organism: Clepsis dumicolana (assembly GCA_963691665.1). Taxonomy (NCBI): domain Eukaryota; kingdom Metazoa; phylum Arthropoda; class Insecta; order Lepidoptera; family Tortricidae; genus Clepsis; species Clepsis dumicolana. The sequence continues at coordinate 959,146 of CAVNVB010000001.1, read as the reverse complement.
TCTGAAAATTTTAAATCAACGTAAAATTGTAAAATAAAAATCTTTTAACAAATCAAAAAAAACCTTAGAAAAAAAAAACGTAAAATAATCCTCTAAAATAATGATAAATAAATAAAATAAAATAAAATGCGTTTGTTTCGGACAACAGAAACTAAAGCCTAAAGTTTTATGGCCTAGCACTAAGCAGCAGATATATGAAGTCGGTGCTTCATTCAAAGAATATTCCGCTCGCACCGCACCGACTTCATATATCTGCTGCTTAGTGCTAGGCCATAAAACTTTAGGCTTAAGTTTCTGTTGTCCGAAATAAACGCATTTTATTTTATTTTATTTATTTATCGTTATTTTAGAGGATTATTTAACGTTTTTTTTAAGGCGGTTTTACTTTTTGTTAAAAGATATTTTTTACACAATTTTACGTTGATTTAACATTTTCAGAATTATCCTCCAACTCCTAACCGTTAAGGAGTTGTACCTTCCATCATCAGCTCATCAACATAAGATGATGACTACCGGACGCAAATACTTGAATAGCCTTAGAAAATATATGAAACACATGATACGTGCCTATAAAATTTGAGGGTTGCCCTCGATTTCCCTGAGATCCCATCATCAGATCATGACTTGGTGACAGTGGGACCACCTCAGGAGTATACCCTTTCGAATAATGATTTAACATTTTCAGAATTATCCTCCAACTCCTAACCGCTAAGGAGTTGTACCTTCCATCATCAGCTCATCGTCATGAGATGATGAGTACCAGACGCAAATATTTGAATAACCTTAGAAAACATATGAAACACATAGTACGTGCCTGTAAAATTTGAGGGTTGCCCTCGATTTCCCTAGGATCCCATCATAAGATCATTACTTGGTGACAATGGGATCACTTCAGGAGTATACCCTTTTGAATAAAAAAAGAATTTTGAAAATCGGTCTACAATTGACGGAGTAATCGATGAACATACATAAAAAAAAAAGTCATACAGTGGAACGTAGAACCTCCTCCTTTTTTGAAGTCGGTTAATGAGTAAACAGGAGCGTGGCCTATCTCTAATCTACACTTCTACACTATCTACACTAATATTATAAAGAGGAAAGATTTGTACCTATTTTTGTATGTTTATATGTTTGTAATGAATAGGCTCAAAAAGTACTGGGCCGATTTAAAAAATTCTTTCACCAATAGAATGCTACATTCTTCCAATTTGACATAGGCTACATTTCATTTTGAAAAAAATTAGGGATCCTTGGTAAAATTTGAACAATGTAACCGAAGGTGTAGAAAAATGAGTCTTAAAATGTCTTTCGTCGAATGCGCTGCCGAAACTATTAGCGATAGAACAAAATAATGTACGACAATATTGAAGAACATCATAATGTCTACAAAAAACTCCGCGGTAGCATATGTCCAACTATTGTAGTTATGTCACTACAACAACTTTTTTCATGTTGTATATATCGATTCATAGAGCATAGAACTTGGAACAGACTTATAACGTTAGTTATTCTTTTATAATTTTTGGCCATTTCGTTGATCGTTTCTTTAAAGAAGTGGGGCGCCGTCTCCGTGAGAGGGGTCTTGACCCTCGCTCCAGGTCGTTCCTGAGGGTCGAGCACGACTTTTCGAAACCTGCGTCACGTAAACGTTGTCGACTTTGTATGACGTTTGGAACAGCGCCCGCTCGTGAGCGTATTTGGAACTAAAATTTAGTATGAGGTTTCTCGATCTCGATACGATAACCGTAACGTTACGCAGCATTCGTAAAGTCGTGCTCGACCCCCTGGTGCAAAGGCTGTCCATCGCGGATCAAAGGGGTACCGCGGCGAGCGTGCTGGGAACCTTCGCGCCTGGAATGACGCGGGCGGGTTATTTGACTAATTTTGACTTTCTTGTTGTTGTGTGACATTATTTATTTTGGAACGACATGTAATTGTATTACGAATAAAAATATTTTTGTACCTTTCGTCGATATATTATAATATAATAATAGTAGAAAAAAACAAATAAGATATTACGGGTTCCGGTACTACACGATAACCGTGTTTTCGTCTCACCAGGCACTTAGCGGGATGAAGTTATTCCTCGCCGTGGTAAACACATCTGTGTATCCGGGACTTTCAGGGAATTAGCTTTTCTAATCAATTAATGTTTTCTTTAGCCAGTTGTCTGGGTATTCGGGAATCTTTTCCGTAAAAGACTTGTTAAAAGGCTAATTGAAGCTGTTTGAGATAATTAATTCGTGGGAGCTCATTAATTATCTTTAATATTCTGCGCTGAAAATAATTATGGGTGGATGTAAAACAGCTTGATTTTAAGCGCGGCGGCCCCGTGAACGAATGAAAGAATAAACTATAACCTAACCAACTTAGCAAAGTTGAAAAACCCCCGACATTGTCATTTCAAAGTTCAGTATTTCAAAAACGGGTGAACCGATTTTAATGACACTTCTTAGCTAAGTGTCATTAAAATCGGTTCACCCGTTTTTGAAATATTGAACTTTGAAATGACAATGTCGGGGGTTTTTCAACTTTGACCACCATCTCGATTAAACTAGCTTTCGAACAAAAAAAAACGCATCGAAATCAGTCCATCCGCTTGCGAGCTACGACGCCACAGACAGATACACAGATACACAGATACACAGACACACAGATACACAGATACACAGGTCAAACTTATAACACCCCTTTTTTTCGTCGGGGGTTAAAAAAAAACCGCATCGAAATCGGTCCATCCGCTTGCGAGCTACGATGCCACAGACAGATACACAGATACACAGACACACAGATACACAGGTCAAACTCATAACACCCCTCTTTTTCGTTGGGGGTTTAAAAAACAACGAACAAGTGGGTTATCTGATACCTAAGTGATCACCACTGCCCATAGACACCCGCAACCCCGGCGGGTTTTCAGATTCGCTGCTATCCTAGAGAGATAAGATGAAATGCCTTCTGTGCCAGTGATTTCTCAGAATGAGAGGGCTTGGGCTATAGTTCCCACGCGGGCCCAGTGCGGATTGGGAACTTCACACACATAATTGAATTGCTTCCCAGGTATGTGCAGGTTTGATGTTTTCCTTCACTGAAAAGCTCATGATAAATTACAAATGTAAATCCGCACATAAATTCCGAAAAACTCAGAGGTGCGAGCCGGTATTCGAACCCACGACACTCTGCTTGAGAGGCAAACCACTCGGCTATCACGGCTTCCTGTGCCTAAGTACAAGTTATTCTACATTCAGAGGCCATCGTATCACCATGGAGAAAATTCATATTAAATTCTAGTACCAAATACGCTAACGGGGACGCTGTTCCAATCTCGGATGCAAGAGGCATTTCGTCTTAGCCCTCTAGATTAGCAACGCATCTGCAATATTTTAGGAGTTGCGGGTGTCTATTGGCAGTGGTGATCATTTGCTTTCATTTGACCCACTTGCTCGTTTACCTTCGTTAACGTATTAAAAAAATATCAAGTACATTTTGTATAGCAACCCGGCGCTTTCTTAGCATAACTATTATGTTTTCATCTCTCATACTCGGAAAGTGAGGCATATCTCATTTAACATGCGGGAGGAAAGTTATGCATGGCTCCCCTAGGGAGTAAAAAAAAAAAGCGCTGGATGAATGGCTATGACTATGACCTATTCAGCCTATACAGCCTATGGCACAATTCTCATGTTTTTATTATTTTTCGTTATTGTTGGCTATTATAAAAAAAAACATGCTTAGGTACTCAATAACTATTAATACTTACAACATTTACGTAGTTTTTTTTGCATAAATTACATTTAAATTAAAAAAAAAAATACGAAAAAAGTAGTTTGCATTAATTAAAAAAAAACACTCGTTCAATGGCAATGGTATTGTGAATGCAGCCTATAGAGTCTAACTATTTGTTTCAATATTAACATTGTAACTTACTTGTTTTACAAAAAACGTGTACTAAAATACATACTGTTATAAATGAATAGGTAGTGTCTAACTGCTTGATTGAATTTATAAAGCAAAGTAGTTCTTTAATAAAATCTATTAAATAATGACTAACAATAATTATTCTGACCAGCGATCAATTTAGAAAAAAAACGCTTAAAAAAAGCGTGAAATTGGCGCGAAAGCATTGTTTGTCTTTTGTTCTCTGTGGTCGCGGTGAGCAAATCAATATTTTTTTTATATAAATATTTTTTCTTAAAGATTTATGTTTTTTTTACTTTGCTTATAGTCGAGATGAAAAGCAGGGTGTTTAACTCTGGGAAAACGCCAATTTCAAACTCTAATTATTGGCACCCGAGCATAATCTCGTTAGAAATTGGTCCTTTTCCTCCCTCGTAGAACAATCTACTATTGTAGGTTTTTATCATATTGTTAGTAATGAATTCTTAGTTAATGTTTAATGTGAATTGTGTTAGCGTGAATTTTGACATTGTTTTCTCATGTTGTGTGGAATAAGCTGATTCCTTTCCAAATTCGATTTGAATCCGTTCAACATTTTCGTATGATTAAGTAACAAACATGACAACATCAAAACGTATTAAAATACAAACTTTTCCGTTCACAATATTAGTAGGATAAGAGGAAAATATGTTTAACATATTACTTAACTTTATTTACGTATAAGTAAACTCTTTTGGTGCTTTAACCTCTTTCACCAATCAAATTAAACTCAGAAGAAGTCGCCAACAACATGCAGTAAATTTATATAAATTAACTGGCTAAGTGCGAGTCGGACTCACGCACGAGGGTTCCGTAGAAGGATTTTAACGCTTTTCCCCAGTGTTTTAAGAAGTCCAGTGTTAGCAGAGCCCTGCTCCTAAGCAAAATGTTCGCAGTGTGGGGTTAACTTATGTGAAATCTACAGACAGACATAAAATTTTAAGATTTTGAGACTTTTCCGAGTGATTGTGCTATAAGAGCTACCTTCATACTAAATTTCAAGTTTCTAGGACATCTGGAAGTATCCTTTAGGTTTTTTAAAATCGGCAATTTGTATGGAAATGGATTTTTTAATGAATGTATCTTTTGATTGCGTTGACTTAGAAGGTTGATTTTTTCACGGCTTTAAGGGACCGCAGGCTTGAGTATTCGATATTAATTTCAGCATGCTACCTCCACAGACAGACAGACAGACAGACAGACACCGAACCCTAAAAACAGAAATTAATCTTGCGACAACAACACTGATACAACTCCTAGTAGGTTAGTCTAAAAACTTATCTAGTTTTCGACGAGTCTATTCTCCCACGCGATATGAAGATGTTTCCCCTAATGAAAAGTACTTGGACCCCGAATAATTCTGTAGGGACACAATGGTCCCTAAATTTGACCTCGATAGGGTAATGTTAATGGATACACATCATCCCTGAAGGTACCCCATCTGGATCCAAGTACTCAAGAATATTGGGCAAAAAATATTCTCTTTGCGTATGGAGGCTTAGATCGCTATGAAAGGGACCAAGCGTGTAAGAAATAGCTTGAATTTATTTTTAGTGGATGTTGAGATATTATTAAGCCTGCTTCTAGGGTTCCGTACCGCAAAAGATTGAAAACTGTAAAGGACTGTCCGCTAGCACTGTCATCATTATGGTGTATTAGGGGATAGACTCCCTAGGTGCGTTCATTTCATAATAATTTTATGTTATAATTGGTACCAATTTTCCGCTCCCGTATTGGCTTGCACAGCCATCAGAAACGATGCATTACCTCTCGACACTGCTTGAAACAGTCTGCAATCCTAACAAATATTATAAATGCGAAAGTAACTCTGTCTCTCTGTCTGTTTGTTACCTCTTTACGGGAAAACCGCTGCACCAATCTAGATGAAATTTGGTAAGAAGATAGTTTGAATATTGAGGAATAACATAGGCTACTTTTTATTCGCGAAAATTATATAGTTCCCGCGGGATAGCGATAACCGAAATCTACGCGGGCGAAGTCGCGGGAAACAGCTAGTTAGAAATAAGACATAAAACAATAATTATGACATAGTGAAAACGGGATATTGACCGCGATTACCTTATAGGTTTGATGAGCTCCCGATATTTCGATGCAGTTACATGCATCATGATCACGGGCACAGGTTGTGATGAGTTTGCACGTGACCATGATATGATGCATGTAACTGCATCGAAATATCGGGAGCTCATCAAACCTATAAGGTAATCGCGGTCAATATCCCGTTTTCATTATGCCATATTCATGTTGGTTTCGGTTCCATGAATGCCTTTCAAATGGTCGAGTCTCCATGGGCCCGTGATCGGAATTTATTACATGTACGAGTATGAAGTATGGAGTGCCCCCCAGAATTTTTGTTTGGCTACTGAACCAAGTAGCAGCTTCTACGAGACACCTATTTGAAATACCTGAGGGTCGAGCACGACTTTTCGAAACCTGCGTCACAAATAGTAAACGCTGTCGAGTTTGTACGACGTTTGGAACAGCGCCCGCCCGTGAGCGTATTTGGAACTAAAATTTTGTATGAGGTTTCTCCATCTCGATACGATAAGCGTAACGTTACGCAGCATTCGTAAAGTCGTGCTCGACCCTCTGTGGCATACGGACGGACTTAACCATGACGAAACTAAGGTTTCCGTTTTTGCCATTTCAGCTTTAAATCCAAGGACAGTTGCTACTAAAATTAGGTAGGTACAAACAAAGCAATCTCCTGTTACCCCCATGCGGTGAGCCATGTCGCGTGTGTATCATATTATGTACAAACTACGGGAGCCGTAAAAGTGAACATATAATGTTTGTGCTCCCCCTCCCCCCCTAAAGATAACGACTTCAAAGTTGAACACAATAACGGTTTACGAGATATTTCATAATATTGTTTTCCATAAGCCGGAATGCTAAACGGTTTAAGCTAGCGAGTTTTAAGCGAAAGATCGTACTTTCAGTCTGGCTCAGTTTATTACTTATGTATAATTTCCATCTTTCTGGCATGGATTATGTACAAATGTTTGCCAAACTGTTTCATTTTCCAAAATGCTTTTTTTTTCGAAACTGAATATTTCAGGATTTTTATAAAACAAACCTTATTTAACTGTACGAGATGGCCCTAAAATAAAATATTCACTTACAATTTTAGTAAAATAAAAAAGGATTTTCACGTACATAAGTCGAGTTTAGCCCGACTGTTTCGGACTAATTCGTAGTACTTCCTCTGGCAGCGCACGATCCAGTGGCAGCAAGACGCACACTACGCGTCGCGGCTCTGCTCCAGAGGAAGGACCCCCTTGTACTGTTTTGTGGTGTTCAATAAAGAATATTTGTATTTTTTTGTATCGTTGCCTCTGAGTTTCCTGATGCCAAAAACTTACCAATCAAGTAATCAAGTAAGTGTCGATAGAATTATTTCACCAACTTTACAAATTGTCCGTTTTCAATGACAATTCGGTGTCAACTGCTGACTTGAAGAGCTTTTGTTTTAGCGCGCTTCATTATTGTCAAAGAAATGTAGTTTGAATTGTCATAATAAAACCGAGAATTGTAAAGATGGTGAAATATGGGTCTGGTCAAATTGCGCTACAAAGGCATGGCTTGAGCGCCGAAGCGTTTAAAATTTGATTTTGTCTAACCAAAAAGATGAACCAATAATTACTTTTCTCAAACATGCTCGAAAATTCTCGCTTTCCATTTGAAAATAGAACCCGGGAAGCACCTAATTTTTTCATTCAAAATTTTAAACGCAGAATCCGGCGAAGAAGGTGAATGGAAATGGCTTCCTAGGAGAAAAATAAATGTACGAAATTCAATTTTTTCCCGCTTTATTAACTTTTTAAAAGTTGTAACATGTAAAACGGGGCCAAAGAATAATTGCATACAGCCAAGCCAGCCCGATTTACCGCAGTGCGTGTGTTAAGTTTTTTTTTCAATCATAAATTACGAATAACAGTTTGTATTTTTTGTAAATAAAATGATCACAGGGATGTCGATTTCGTGTAATTTTGCTACGGTGAGCTCGAACTTGACATAATTTTTTGGATTCAAGATGGCGAATGACAGTTTGTCATTTTTTTCACTAAAAAGGGTCATGGGTGTCGATTTCATGTAATTTGGCAGCGGTGAGATCGAATTTGACATATTTGTTGAACCCAAGATGGCGGATGGCAGTTTGACATTTTTGTCACTAAAAATGAGCGTGGGTGTTGATTTCGTGTAATTTTGCAGCGGTGAGATCGAATTTTAAATATTCATTGAACCCAAGATGGCGGATGACAGTTTGACATTTTTGTCACTAAAAAGGGTCGTGGGTGTTGATTTCGTGTAATTTTGCAGCGGTGAGATCGAATTTGACATATTCGTTGAACCCAAGATGGCGGATGACAGTTTGACATTTTTGTCACTAAAAAGGGTGGTGGGTGTTGATTTCGTGTAATTTGGCAGCGGTGAGATCGAATTTGACATATTTGTTGAACCCAAGATGGCGGATGACAGTTTGACATTTTTGTCACTAAAAATTTTCGTGGGTGTTGATTTCGTGTAATTTTGCAGCGGTGAGATCGAATTTGACATATTTGTTAAACCCAAGATGGCGGATGACAATTTGACATTTTTGTCACTAAAAATGGTCGTGGGTGTTGATTTCGTGTAATTTTGCAGCGGTAAGCTCGAATTTGACATACTTTTTAATCACATTTAACATCAAGTAATTGAACACTTTGGTTTTTGTTAACGTATTTCGTGATTTATCTATTAAATGACTTTTATTTGCAAATAGGTTTTTTAATTTCCTCACATTATTTGAGGAAAGCATTATAATTATATTCCTCGACGGAAACTGGAATTGCCTACTTTCCGCACCTCGGCAATAATGTACTATTTCTATTCGTTCAATCGCAATTGACAATATTCCTTCGCATTCCGCTTCAGACACTATAGAAGTGCCGAGGCAGGCCTAACTTTAATGAATTTTAAATCGAGGATTTTGCTTGCAACCATGTTTTCATTTTTGGGTTTCGGTTTTGGGTTTGGGTATTGGGTTTGGGTATTGGGTTTGGGTTTTGGGTTTTGGGTTTGAGTTTCGGGTTTGGGTTTTGGGTTTGGGTTTTGGGTTTGGGTTTTGGGTTTGGGTCTTGGGTTTTGGTTTTGGGTTCATTTTCGGGTTTGAGTTTTAAGTTTGGGTTTTGAGTTTGTGTTAAACATTATAGTCGATAATTATGGGTTAAAATAACGAGAACGATACTGATTGAGATTGAAATCACAGGCACAAAGAGGCATTTCATCTTAGCCCTCTAGGTTAGCAGTGGTGATCACTTACCTGCAGGTGGCTCACTTGTTCGTTTGCCTTCCTTATATTATTATTAAAGAGATTATTTTAGAATCTAAAACGAGCATGGATTACCCAGGGCAGGTACCGCCTTAATCTGTTTATGTCCTCGCCTTAACCAGCGTTGAAAACTAAATGCTTCCGTGTATTAAAATTTACAGTGTGCTCCGCTCGGCAGTGTATGAAGTGCGTGGCAACACAATCCTAATTGCTTTCCGCTGAAGGCATATACTGGCGAGCAATTTAATTAGAAATGCTGGTTAGTTTTAATGCGACATGAGATTTATTTAACTGTGTAAGGTGCGAACGGTTTCAGATAAAATTCCTTTAAACATAAGCGTTATTGAGAAGCTCTTTTTAATGAAGAAGATTTGGCAATCGCTTTGAAGAATACCTTAGTGATTTTTATTTGTAAAACTGGACACAGAAAGGGATTTAGAATCGTCATTTATGTTAGCACGAATAAAAAGTAATCCGAATTGTTAAATAATTCCACGAATTTACAGGTGGAATTTCACAATGAGATAAGGAAGAATAAAATAATTTATTTAATTATAGTTTATGTTGTTAATATTAGAATATACTTAATAGTTAATTTTATGGATCCATTATTCTACCTACCGACCTAACCATGTAAGTTACACGTTAAACAAACTAGTAGCATAATTATTCTGAAAAATAAACTTCTTTCGCTGAAACGCTTTTCGAACAATGATTCTTTCGGAAAATGAATGTTCTATGAATGAACTAAAAACAAGTTTTCATGAACCCCCCCCCCCCCCCCCCCCTCCCCCTGCACTGCTACACAAATTAGTTGGGATTGATCACCATATCACCACCACTACTACACTATACGCTGAAACGTTTCGATTCAATCAATTGTTTTTCCCCTCACTACCTCGGAAAGCCGTCTTTTATCCTTTAATACAAGCGGATAAAATCGCGTTTTATCCACTAGTGGGGAAAGTAATTTGACCTTGGAGTGGAGCGCGTTTAAGTAGCTTTTGACAGATAACAAAACGTAAAACGCTCATAATAATGGTTCGTTCGATATTAATTATCATTGAATAAATGATAAATGTTTTGAGAATTTAATAAAATATACCAAATTTTGCTTTCTTTAATGGTCCTTAAAATTCTATGAGGAACATTTGTTTTTTATAATGATGTTGAAATAATTCTGAACGCATAAGTTGAGTCGATGCAATTTCAAAACGTATCGTCATAAATGTCAACAATCGTCAACAAATTTTTTTTCACCTACTCCGACTCACGTAAAAATACACAACTTCCAGAGTTTTCTGTTATAATGTAGTAAAAAAATAGTGATTCCAGTGATGGCGATTTATTTATATGAGCTGTTTTTTTGCATGTTGCGCTTTCCTCGCTACAGTGAGGTGAAAAGTTTTGTGTTACACACGGGTGCAAATGTATTTTACTTCTAAGCGAGTGGTTCTAAAATAGAATCCTTTCGCTTCCTTGTGTTTCAATTCCACACACGCGGGTAAAATACAACTTTGCACCCTCGTATAACAAATAACTATTGTGTGAGTTTTTACTCTTAACCATTTCCACCCAAGCTTTTTAATAAACTTATTCTTAAGTACCTAATATGCTCTAAAAAATGCATTAAATATAACGTATTAAGGGTAAAGCAACGTTATTATGTCCTTAACCTGATTAAGGGGCTTTACGAGTTTTAGGGTCGCTAATAACCAAATTTTAATACAGTACGTTTTAATTTCCGAAATTGATAACATTTCATTTTATGCCTACCATATTTAGCTCTATTACGTAATTGGTACGAGTACGAGTGCTTTGTCCAAAATTCCTTCTTTACATTAAAATTTAGATTTAAATTCAATTTGTCTGGCCAAATTTTAGTTGTCGTGAGACAAGACCTCCTGACAGACTGATCCCATGAATGTATAATTTATGTTTTTATATTTGCAACTTTCGTGTGTTATCTTTTCAAGGTGCAGCGGTACAGTCGTTTTAGAGATGTTGAATTTTGAATTTCGAAATGAAAATGCCGAGGGTTTTCCAACTTTACTAAGTTGGTTTGGTTATTTATATTAGTCAGTGCCAGATTCGGGGAGGAGGTTCTGTCCCCCGTGACATCCCTCCCCAGGTCGACACTGGATATTTCCAGTGTCGACCTGGGGAGGGATGTCACGGTCACAGTTCACTCGCAAGATTTGAAAAGTCATGCTGAATATCATCATGCCTTTCCCAAGGATCTCTACGACGCCCGGTCTCGTGCTGCCTGCAGCCAATGCCTTCCCGCGATCTTTACCAGAGGCCCGAGTACGAATATTCGAAACCTGCATCACGTTAAATCGAATAGTAAACGTTATCGAGTTTGTATGAAGTTTGGAACAGCGCCTGCCCGTGAGCGTATTTAGAACTAAAATTTAGTATGAGATTTTTCGATCTCGATACGATAACGCAGGATTCGAAAAGTCGTGTTCGACCCTCTGATCGTCCGTCCACCTTCCGAGAGCCCTACCAGCACTTCGCCTTCCGAAACGCGGTCGCCACTCTAGAACCTTACGGCGCCAACGGCCGTCTGCGCCTCTAGTATAATCAACGGTCACAAAAACGTCTCAATCGCGTTCGCGTTTAAGTCTGAATTACTACCATATGGGCACATTAGTAGCTCCCACTAGTGGCATGTATCGACAAGAAACAATTATCATACAACGTGACACTTAAACGCAAACGCATTCGAGACGTATTTTTTGACCGTCGATTACAGTAGAGGCCCAGATCGTCCATCCACCTTGCGGGAGGCCTACCAACACTTTGCCTCCCGGTACGCGGTCGCCACTCTAGAACCTTACGGCCCCAGCGGCCGTCTGTAAAAATCTATTACGGCGTAATCTTCTAAGCACATCCCTGTGTCCCCGGGAAGCGGCGTTTTTCCCGGGACACACGCCCCTCTTATCGCACTAATTTATTGGGAGCAACTTTGATCCTGGGATATCGGGACAATGGTCCCGGAATCGGATGCACGTACGTGTTGGAGAGATAGATTTTTACGGTAACTTTGGGCAATATTCGAATTCTTAATCTGCAATTAACGGTGATACGTTGGTTTTGGTTGAAATGAAATGATTGATGTATGCATTGCAGTTAAACAGGCAATGTCACCAAACCCCGCCTTTTCAGGAGTACATACGTTACATAATTACATAAATAAAGATTTCGTAAATGTCAAAAACTTCGGTAAATAAAACATTAAAAGGAATCGTCTAAAAAAAATCATCAATATTATTAACATCCAACCATGAGAAAATTCTTAACCAAACTTTTTTTTCGAAATATGAGGTTAATTTTATCAGAACTAAACGAGATTTCAAGCGCGAAGGTTGAGATTTAGCAATTTAAGGAATTTAACAGCACCTGGCAGTGAGTGAGACTTTTTGACAATACGTCGGTAGCAAGGTCATAAGAATAAATAATAACATAGTAGAACGGAAACTCCCGCTCCGGACGGGCTCAAGGTCACGATATTAGAGTATTCGTTAAACAGACTACTCAGTCAGACTGTCACGGCCGGCGTCGAAGCACACGCGTTTGGTTGTTTATAATGCTTGACGACCGAATAGCCTAGTGGTTAGAGACCCTGACTATGAAGCTTGACGTCCCGGGTTCAAATCCCGGTCGGGGCAGATGTTTGTATGATGAATATGAATGTTTGTTCTCGGGTCTTGGATGTTTAATATATCTATAAGTATGTATTTATCTATATAAGTATGTTTATCCGTTAGTACCCATATTACAGGCTTTGCCTAGTTTGGGACTAGGTCAATTGGTGTCAAATTGTCCTGTGATATTTATTTATTTATTATTTATAATTTGGTTGTAATAGTTTTACGTGAGCCTGTATGTATTTTATTTTATATTTGTAGATGTAGATAAGTAATACTTACTTAAATCACCTTAACGACACGCCTCTCGCCTCGACGACAGAGGGGTGTAACGACGTGAAGGGGGAAGTAGGTATATAAATGGCGGCGTTTTGGACTCGGTCAAAAGAGATTCCGTTCTACTACGTTATTATTTATTCTTATGGCAAGATATCATTAGGTAAAGCAAAATAATAACAAAAAAAAATGAAATGAAAGCGAGTGATCCCGTTTTATTTCAATATCATTGAATCTCACGGTAGTTTCATGTTAAAAATAACAAAACAATTAAAATTAATTATTGAAACAATTAAGAGGGTTAATTAACTAATTAACTAATGTGATTGTAATTGGGCTTCGGTCCGAAACGGGAACAAGGAACGGACACTTCAATAGAATATCTCCTAGTAATTTTTAACCCCCGACGGAAAAGGGGGGTGTTATTAGTTTGACCTGTGTTTGGGCGTATCTACATAATAATTATTATCTGTCTGTGGCATCGTAGCTCCTAGACAGATGAACGGATTTGAATGCGGCTTTTTTAATCGAATGCTTGTTTAATCGAGATGGCTTTTAGCTAGTATCATAAAAATCGGTCAGCCATTATGAGATATTGAACTTTGAATTTTTTTTTTTATACGACAAGGAAGGCCGAATCTGGCCCCCGTTTCATAAACGTGACAGGTGACAAATGACAACGACAATTCGATCTACACTACTAAGTTAATATGAAGTCTGGTAATACAAAAACTTTTCAAGTCAGTAACCTACACTGAACTGTCGTTGTCATTTGTCACCTGTCACGTTTATGAAACGGGGGCCTGCTGGTAAGTGATCACCACTGCCCATTTATACCCGCAACCCCAGGGGGTTTGCAGATGCGTTGCCAACCTAGAGAGCTAAGATGAAAAGTCTCTTGGGTCCGTAATTACACCGGCTGTCTTACGCTCCTCACCGGAACACAACAGCGCAAGCATTGCTGATTAGCGAGCAAAATGGTGGTAGCGATCCGGACGGACCTCGTACTAGGTCCTACCACCCGCAAATGTCGGGGTTTTCAACTTTTCTAAGTTGGTTAGGTTACATGAATAGGTACTTGAATTACTCGAAAACTCAACTAAATACTTACGTACTCGTAAATACATCACTGCATTTCCTCAGAGCTTATTTCAAAATGACAGGAACACAAATCTTGAGAACAATCACATTTACATTTGAACCCTGAATGTTCCACGAAGATCCCCCGTCCCCAGGGACCCTATCGAATCTCACGGAATGGGTTCCCAGAGACAGTCTTTATAATTAACTGAGGGAAGTAAGGAACACTTTTAATTAAAGTAATTTAAAATTTGAGCTTTGGCTGTGGGTTGCTGTTTTCGCTTGGGTTTTGTAGAGGCTAGAGGTGGTTACGTATAAAGACCATTTTTAGGGTTCCGAAGCCAAAATGGCAAAAAGGAACCCTTATAGTTTCGTCATGTCCGGCCGTCTGTCTGTCCGCGGCATAGCTCAGAGAGTATTGGTACTAGAAAGCTGTAATTTTGCATAGATATACATATTAATTAGGCCGAAAAAGTGCTGGGATAAAACCTTGAAAAAAAATTTTTTTTGGGGTACCTTCCCTACACGTAAAGTGGGGATGATTTTTTTATTTTGCCCACCCTATTGTGTGGGGTATCGCTAAATAGATCTTTCAAAAATATTAGGGGTGCTCAAAAATTATTTTTCGATAAAGTTATTCGTTTGCGAAATATTTAGCTTTGATGTACTCATTTTTGTTGGAGTTCAGTGCCCCGCCCCCCCCCCTCTACCAGAGAAACTGTTATATTTGGAAATGTGAAAAAAAATAGAGCAGTAGTGCATATAGTGAATTTAATATAAAAACTATCAGAGATAAGCAGGCTTTACAGATTTGGGTGTAATAGTTAATTATGTGTGTCTATGTCAGTAACCTATATAAAGTGACCCCACGCTGCGTAGAGTTTGCTTTGGAGTAGGGCTCTGCTAACACTGGTTTCGAATAGTTTGTGATGAAAATACCTTTAAATTAGGTATTTATGCAGGGGTTTTTCGTAATGGTTTAGGAACCCTATCCTGGGCGTGTCCGACACGCTCTTGCCCGGTTTTTTGTTTTGGCTTTCGATTAGGGAGTGTAGTGTACAGCCGGGAGCTTTGGCAGAGAACCAATAGACATAACATGCGAGTAAATACTTAATTGAATCAAGCGTTACTTTGCGGAGATCCATATTCGTGAACTATAAAGAGAGTAATTTAAACTTTCGCGATTTTCCCACATTATCATGACATTTGGGACTGACCCTATTATTCATAAACCTGTTTTAACTCAAATGCCGTTAAAAATCGTTTGTCCTTTTTTGTCACGTTGACATTTCCGTTAGTAAGAAGAAGACAAAACCTATTTTAACTAACGAAGGCTTGAGTGACGTTTATGAATAATGGTATTAAACACGTAAAAATATGCATTATTTAAATACCTCGACTTTGCCTTTGAGTCTCTTCGAGACCATGGTCGCGTCCGAATCGTCGAGGTATTTAAATAATACATACATATTTTTACGTGATTAAGTGTCATGATCTCATGATAATGTATGTATGCCGCTAAGCAGCAGTGCTTTCACTGTTGTGTTCCGGTGTGGAGAGTAAGACAGCCGGTGTAATCACGGGCACAAGAGGCATTTCATCTTAGCCCTCTAGGTTGGCAACGCATCTGCAAACCCTCCGGAGTTGCGGGTGTCTATAGGCAGTGGTGATCACTTACCATCAGGTGACCCACTTGCTCGCTTGCCTTCCTCATTGTATAAAAAAAAAAAGAGACTTCCGAAACAATTTTTAGTATACCGGTAGTGGTGAGAGTTGGGTCTGTATGACATGGTGCTAATTCGTGTAGCAGTAGACGCAAGGGTCCACAATTGCACAAACTTTCAAAACTATTTCAGTCCATCGACTATTGAAATAGTCTCCATGGCTTTTCTATTTCAAATTTCCACTCCGCATGTACTCGTGTATGCGGCAGCCGTATCCGCACATCCATACATACATAAATCAGGAGCATCCGGTATTGACGTGCCGTCTGTCAGCATACGAGAGCTTGGAAATAGCTTTTATTAACGCACTGTTCAGTTATACAATTACCATATTTATGAAAATGGGGGGTGATTGCTCACAGGTGTGTTTGCTGCAGACAACTAAACGCGAACACAGCTACCAATCGCTGCATTACTCGCGGCGAACTTCACGTCGCGCAAACAAGGGACGCAATTATGCCGCATAAGCGAGACAACGATAGATCTGTACGAGTACGAGTATTCACCAAGAATCGAGTAGTAACGACATCGTATCGTCATCGAGAAAATTTGTATGACGTTTGGAATAACCCCGTATCTACTTAAATATTAACTAAGTTTGGGCTATGAAATTTAAGTGTTATCTATTAAGACGTAACTTTGACTTGCGAGGTCTACAGCTGACAAAGCTGTTCTTAGTGTTGGTTAATAATTAAAGAGTAACTCCTCAAATATTACGTTTACTTAGCGCCCTCTAAAACGCTTATCAACTCTACTTCATAGATATAAATAACCAGGCACTCCTAATTCGGAACTTCAATTTTTCCAAGCAAACAGCTCTCGTTTAAGCGGAGATCCAATCGGACGCTATGTTATACCAGACGTGGCCGGCAAACATAATTATTTTCATGTCAATATCAACATTGAAATTGTCCATTCACAAATCCAATAATGTATTCTGGTGGCGGGTCACCACGTAAACAGCGACGGGCGTAGAGGAGAGGAAGAGCCACTCATTCAATATAAGAAAATTATTTACTAGTGGCTCTGTGAACTGTAGACCTAATGAGATCATTTTTAGGGTTCCGTACCTCAAGAGGAAAAAACGGAACCCTTACAGGATCACTTTGTTGTCCATCTGTCTGTCTGTCTGTCTGTCCGTCTGTCTGTCTGTCTGTCAAGACCCTTTTTCTCTGGAACGCGTGGAGGTAGCATACTGAAATTAATATCAAATATTCAAGCCTGCGGTCCCTTGAAGCCGTGAAAAAATCAACCTTCCAAGTCAACGCAATCAAAAGATGCAGTAATTAAAAAATCTATTTCCATACAAATTTCCGATTTCCAAAAACCTAAAGGGTACTTTCAGATGTCCTAGAAACTTGGAATTTGGTATGAAGGTAACTCTTATAGCACAACCACTCCGAAAAGTCTCAAAATCTCAAAATTTTATGTCTGTCTGTAGATTTCGCAGACCAATATAAGTTGACCCCACACTGCGTACATTTTGCTAAGGAGCAGGGCTCTGCTAACACTGGATTTCTTAAAACACTGGGGAAAAGCGTTAAAATCTTTCTACGGAACCCTCACTTGGCCGGTTTTTTAATCCAAGAACCGAATCGATAAAAAAAATATATAAATAATTATCGGACTTTCTCACAAAATTTCACGAGAACCGGTTGAGAAATGCGTTCTGCTGTAGAGAATAGCCGGACATACGAAAGCGTTTTTGCCCAAGCTGGCGTGGAGACGCTTTGCTGGCGCTTCAATCTCGCTCAGTCAAAAAAACAAGTTGGGTTGGCAACTGCAAAAACAATAAACTAAAAAATAAAAACAGGAAAACTGTAGCTTATTCATTTTCATCATGGTGGCCTTTTGTTGATCCACTCATGGATATAGGCCTCTTCCCTCATTAAAAGCGCTTTATTAACCGACTTCAAAAACAGGAGGAGGTTCTACGTTCCACTGCATGTATTTTTTTTTTTATGTATGTTCATAGATTACTCCGTCAATTGTAGACCGATTTTGAATTTTTTTTTTATTCGAAAATGTATACTCCTGAGGTGGTCCCATTGTCACCAAGTCATGATTTGATGATGGGATCCCAGGGAAATGGAGGGCAACCCTCAAATTTTATAGGCACGTATTATGTGTTTCATATATTTTCTAAGGCTATTCAAGTATTTGCGTCTGGCAGTCATCATCTCATGTTGATGAGCTGATGGTGGAAGGTACAAGTCCTTAACGGTTAGGAGTTGGAGGATAATTTTGAAAATGTCAAATCATTATTCGAAAGGGTATACTCCTGAGGTGGTCCCAATGTCACCAAGTCATGATCTGATGATGGGATCCCAGGGAAATCGAGGGCATTCCTCAAATTTTGTAGGCACGTATTATGTGTTTCATATATTTTCTAAGGCTATTCAAGTATTTGCGTCTGGCAGTCATCATCTCATGTTGATGAGCTGATGGTGGATAATTTTGAAAATGTCAAATCATTATTCGAAAGAGTATACTCCTGAGGTGGTCCCATTGCCACCAAGTCATGATCTGATGATGGAATCCCAGGGAAATCGAAGGCAACCCTCAAATTTTATAGGCACGTATTTATTTTATTTATTTATTTCAGTAAAATTACAAATTAGACTTAAAAAAAAAACCAAAACGCCTAACTCATTAGATACATGCCAGAAACAACATAAATTTACTTTGAAGTGTTCCCCAACCATCAGCGAACACATCAGCATCTCGGATCTCGGACAAAAACTCATTCAACAGCGCTATCGCCCTGGCCGTCGGACTGTTCCCGGCCCTGCGAGTCCTGAGCCCGGCCAGCGCCGCGAACAGGTGGTGGCGGCGGCGCGCTTCCGCCCTCACGTACCGCTGCTGGACGAATAGCGTCATTTGCTGTAGTGCCAAAGGATTGTTCACTTTATTTTGCAATAAAGAGCAGTAATGTATAAGCAAGTGTAACTTCCGCCTGTGGCTTAGGGCATCCAGTTCAACCATTCCTGACACAAAGAGTGATGGGAACAGAAATGGGTAGTAGCCATACATTCTCTTGTATAGGTAACTAGCAAACTTTCGCTGGACTCTCTCTATGAGCAGATCATACTTTGATTCCAGAGGGTCCCAAACTATGCAATTGTATTCAAGCTTACTATACGTATTATGTGTTTCATATATTTTTTCTGAGGCTATTCAAGTATTTGTGTCTGGTAGTCATCATCCCATGTTGAAGAGCTGGTGATGGAAGGTACAACTCCTTAACGGTTAGGAGTTGGAGGATAATTCTGAAAATGTTAAATCAACGTAAAATTGTGAAACAAAAATATTTTAACAAAAAAGTAAAACCGCCTTCAAAAAAAACCTTAGAAAAAAAACGTAAAATAATCCTCTAAAATAATGATAAATAAATAAAATGAAACAAAATGCGTTTATTTCGGACAACAGAAACTAAAGCCTAAAGTTTTATGGCCTAGCACTAAGCAGCAGAAATATGAAGTCGGTGCTTCATTCAAAGAATATTCCGCTCCCACCGCACCGACTTCATATTTCTGCTGCTTAGTGCTAGGCCATAAAACTTTAGGCTTTAGTTTCTGTTGTCCAAAATAAACGCATTTTATTTTATTTTATTTATTTATCATTATTTTAGAGGATTATTTTACGCTTTTTTTTAAAGTTTTACGTTCTTATACATCACATTTAAGGTTTTTTTTTTTTTCTTTATTAGTAAACAAATTTTAATTAGTACATTTCATTTGCCTATAACAGCGGGCGTAAACTCAGCAGAGTTTATCTGCCGCTGACAGTCACTCAAATTAGTTACTTAACCTTTTCAACGCCAACGACGCATACAAAAGTTGTCATCCACACGCCAAGTTGGCATAACGTCAACGCGGACTTAAACCTTAAGCATACGTTCGTAGGTCGCATTTGCACTGTGCAGCCGGACGCCTATAAGCATTGGTGGCGTCGTGGGCACGTCGGCTCATGACGCTTTTAAGCGTCCTTGGCGTTGAAAAGGTTAAAATTAGTTATTGTTGCGCTGTGTTACAATTTAGGTATAATGCTTTAACAGGTGTTTTAGGCATTGTGTGAACTGAATAATAAACAAAATATTTAATGACAAACTATTTTATTTGTAATCATATTGTAGGTACGGATTTGTCAAAGGGAGAAGTCATATTTTTCTGCTTCAAAACACACCCGAACACATTCATAACCTAACCGTAATTGCGGTCAATATTAAAAACAAGTGTTAAATAATAATTTAAAACAGTTTAGTTCAAAGAGAAAATACGTCACAAACTTATGACTTGCACCGCACCCGAGACGGTAAACACAGCTTTGTATATTTCTTATAAACCACAGTTGGGCGTTCAGTCTGTTTATGTCTCGGTGATCCGAGCCAGCGTCCCAGGAACCGGCCATTTTGTTCCGGACAACTTATTAACATATTTCATAGTAATATCTTTCAGCCGTGATAGCCTAGTGGTTTGACCTATGGCCTCTCAAGCAGAGGGTCGTGGGTTCGAAATCCGGCTCGCACATCTGAGTTTTTGGAATTTATGAATTTATACAAGTTTTTGAGGCATTAGACTTTAAAATTTAAAATATCGTGGTTTTTTGTCACTTTTCTAAGTTTGTCACAGCTGTCTTTGTAGGTATATTGAGGTTTTTGCCTAAGTATTGCCATTGGCTTAGTCAGTGAGTTACACGGGTATCATAAAGGCGACCTCTATGCAAAATTTCAGCCTTCTAGGGCCAAGGGTTTCGGCTGTGCGTTGTCTGTAAGTAACTTAGTAAAAGAAAAGTATAATAAAAAAAAAATTAGCTTATGCCCCGCGGCTTTGCCCTCGTGAAATATTACAAAGTGGGCTAGTTCCCTATCCCGTGGGAATTTCGAAAAATCCCTTAGTGCACCTCTAGGATACTAAAGGTATGTTTGCCAAATTTCAGTACAGAAGAAGATTAATGTCAAGACTTGCTTTGTGAGAGGTTTGAGACGTAACTGTTAGCTACCTATTTATTTTACCCGTGCTTTCTTGACCAGAGCGCCTATTGTAATCGCCGACCATGCCAAGAAATACGTTTCGATCGCGTTCGCGTTTAACAATTCTCATACTATTTGACACTTTACGCAAACGCAATCGAAACATATTTTGTGCTTTTTGATTACACTAAGGGTACAGCTCTTCGTTTTATCGTTATTTTCGCTCCGGATTTCTTCTCTCACACACGAGTGCTTGTTACTCGTGCACTTGTGCATGTGTGTGCAAGGTTAAGTGCAAGTTAGTGCACCGGCCAAACGTTTATTTATTTATGCGTCACACGTGGTCGAAGACGGATACACACGGGTTTGAAGAATGCGGTCCATACGTATAATAAACTCAAAGTGATTTAATTAGTTTAGTTTATAAGATTTAATGTATTACTAACCATATATGGACTTTAATAGTCCGAAATAAAATATTTGAATTTTAATTTGAATTTGAATTAGGTACGTATGTAGAATAGGAGCTTCGAGAAGAGGAACTTTGCGGGTGGTAGGACCTTGTGCAAGGTCTGCCCGGATCGCTACCACCATCTTACTCGCTAATCCTGCCGCTAAGCAGCAGTGTTTGCACTGTTGTGTTTGGAGAGTAAGACAGCCGGTGTAATTACGGACCCAAGAGGCATTTCATCTTAGCTCTCTAGGTTAGCAACGTCTATGGGCAGTGGTGATCACTTACCATCACGTGACCCACTTGCTCGTTTGCCTTCCTCGTCGTATAAAAAAAAAGTAGCATTGTTTAAAGGCGTAATTTTTAGGGATACAATATTCACAATTGAAACTCCCGTGACACAACCCCGCACGTCACGAATGTCACGCCTGTCTGACGCAAAACGAAGTTCATATATTTTCCACGCCTATTACGGTACCTATGTCGTTGAGCCATTTTTTGGGCTTAGTTGCGCTTCCATAGATATTATTAATAGTTGACTATGCGACAGGTAGTTTTGACACATCGGCGATGAAACAGCCGTGAATAACCTTAAGGAATAACACCCCACGGCCGTGTTTTATAAAGCCATAAGTTACAATTCACAAGGGGAAGTCTCTTTCTAACAAGAGGTGATAGAATGAGTCTTCCGCTTGTAAATTGTAACTTGTAGCTTTATAAAACACGGCCCAGGATACAAGCAATGCAGTCGTTGCGGGAGACTTTTGTTGCCTACGATGTATTTTACCTGTTGATCCTGCAATTTAGGCGACAAACGGGATTCTCCGCGAGTCGTGCCATGCAAGTTGCCACGCCGCACTTCTGAAATCACACCGCCACTTTTGAGTTTTCCGCCTGAATAGGAATAAGCGTTTTGGATGTCCAAAAATTTTGTATTATGTCGCTGCAAAATAAATAAACGAAAAAATACGCGATCATGTCCAAATACGATTTTGGGTTTTCAGGGTCAGAGTTAAAAGGCTCATCTGCACTTACCATCAGGTGCGATACAGGTCAATCGCTGATCAGTTTTAAAAAATCTTCTTGTACACCATGATTAGATTTAGATTTAGATTTGCGTGGGAATTACAGCCCAAGTTCTCCCATTCTGGGAAAAAGTTTGTACATAGTAATGGGATGAAAAAACCGGCCAAATGCGAGACGGACTCGCGCACGAGGGTTCCGTAGAAAGATTTTAACGCTTTTCCCCAGTGTTTTAAGAAGTCCAGTGTAAGCAGAGCCTTGCTCCTAAGCAAAATGTACGCAGTGTGGGGTCAACTTATATTGGTCCTCGGAATCTAGAGACAGACGTAAAAAAATCAGATTTTGAGACTTTTCTGAGTGGTTGTACTATAAGAGCTACCTTCATACCAAATTTCAAGTTTTTAGGACAACTGGAAGTACCCTTTAGGTTTTCTATAAGCGGCAATTTGTATGGAAACGAATTTTTTAATGACTGTATCTTTTGATTGCGTTTAATTAGATGCTTGATTTTTTCACAGCTTCAAGGGACCGTAGGTTTGAGTATTTGATATTAATTTCAGCATCCTACCTCCACGCGTTCCAGAGAAAAAGGGTCTTGACAGACAGACAGACAGACAACAAAGTGATCCTATAAGGGTTCCGTTTTTTCCTTTTGAGGTACGGAACCCTAAAAAGGCTGGTGATGATGCTGTAGAGACTGTCCAAAATTGTGTACAAAAGAAATCCCCGAATATAAACGTTATTCAAACTATTCATAAAAATAACCAAATTATTTTCACAGTAGGTACTCGTAGACAATGTAGAAGTGAAACATCTCGTTCGTCTTCATAAAATATTCTTGCATAATCATTTCAGTTTTCATTTCTGTAGTTTTTCTTCTTATACCAATCAATCAATCAATCAATATTTGAAACTGATACGTGTAATTTGTTACTTTATTGTTGTTGGATTTATTATTTTTATATTTTTTGAAAAGAAGGTACTTGCACGTATTTAAACCTACCCATCATCCATCCCTGTCACACATGTGCACTTGCGTATGCGGCTATCTCTATTGCTGCTACGTATAGACAATGATTTTGAGACATTACTCTTCGTTTGACCGCCGCAGCAGCAGCACCCTTTTAATTATTTTCAAATTCAAATTATTTTCTTTAATATTTCGCACCCCAAGTGTAGAAGCTCAAAAAGGCATCTTCTCCATCTTTTTTGGTCACTTCGACCGTATTTATTTTTTTGTAATCTAATAGCTAAATACTGGGTGAGGCTTATACGATCATTGTGCTACGTAATACAAATACTCTGTCAATAATTATCTTGTTATATCTCCCGCATCGGCAGTTATTTCGCTTTATTTTCGCAACGCATCGCTTAGTACTTTATTTCACTTCACTTAGTCCGCTTCACTTAGTACGCTTTATTTCATTTTTCGTGGCTAATTTAGATTCATGTGTTAATAAAAGAATTCATGTGTTAAAGACACATAAATTGGTTCGGCACGGTTCGGCTAACTTCGGTTATCTTCGTTACGTTCCGTTTAAATCGATTGCACTAATCACGATCGCGTGCAGTCGTCATAATCGTTTTGTTTTTTCTCCGCAACGACAATTGTCGGGTAGAAATATATGGTTCTGTTCTATCCATCCACTTATTATAACAATAACGTTGCGATATCTCTATCTCGCTACTTATTTACGCGTCAAGCGAAGAGCCAATTATTACCGCTGTTTACATAGTTTTTACGCTGTTGACATATTTACCGCTAAATTTATTATCCATACAAATTTACATTTATATTTACAATGGGTAAAGGTAATAGGAAAAGCAGTGAAGGCTTTGCTGGAGGATTTGATTACCAGGCTGATAAAAATCAGCTGACTATTTATTCAATCAAACGCGATGTAATATACAAACGCGTAGAAAATATTCTAGAACTCGCGCACAAAGCTGAAACTGATTCAAATCAGTACAAGGCATTTAGCACCAGTGCATCAAACATAGATTCAATACGCGATGAATATCAAAGTGCTTTGGATTCATATAACTTGTTATTTCTCAAATTAAACCCAGGCTCTGATATTGATTACGACACATGGACCTCTTTTGAGGAAATGTACTGCTATATTAAGCAAATGTTATTAGAAAATGACAACAGTAAAATTATTTCTGCACCGCAAGTTCCTTCCAGATCAAAACCTCACCTGCCACCTATTGATTTAATGTCATTTAATGGAGATGTAAAAAACTGGCCTTTGTTTTACCAACAATTCAAAAGTATGATCCATGATAATACTTCGCTGACTGACAGCGAAAAGGTTTATTATCTAGTAGGTAAACTCACGGGCCAGGCGTCGTGCGTCTGCGCAGGGCTGGCGCCGACATCCCACAACTATCCTATTATTTGGGGCGCTCTCGTCCAAAAATATGACGATCCCCGTTCGCTCGCGTGTACTTATCTTAACCAGTTGTTACATTTTAAACCGCTTTCAAACACAACTTCCACCGGACTAGACTCATTCATAAATAATTTTAATTCGTCCGTGGAAGCACTAAAGCAACTTCAGCTTGGTGACTTAACTGATTTTATTTTTTTGCATCTGGCGCTGCAAAAATTGGACGCAGATACAATTAAATTATTCGAAATTACGTATCGGAAAGAGAAAATTCCTTCTTATAAAAATTTGATCGAGTTTGTTAAAGAACAGAGCAAAGTTTTGTCAAGATCCCCAACGGTGGGCATTAATAAACAAATTGATAACTCGCTGCACAAAATGCGTAGCAGCCCTATTGTACGGCAGCCGCACGCCTCAACAAAAACATTCGTGAGCGCTAAGGATGTAGCCTCCGGCACAGGCGCAAGCGATAACTGTGGTTTGTGCAGAAACAAACAGCATGAACATTTATATTCATGTTCGTGTTTTATGAAATTAACACCGCATGAGAGATATAATTTTATTAAATTAAACTCTTTCTGTAACAACTGTTTAAGTGTGAAACACAAAACATTAGCTTGTACTTCTAAGCATAATTGTTCGCATTGTTCGTTGAGACACCATTCTTTATTGCATTTTAATCCAATTGTGAAGTCTATCTGCAATGTTGCTTCATCGGTGTCCGATCCCGCTATTACTTTAAATAACTCAAATCCCGCTATTACTGTTAATAATACTAAATCCGCTACCGCTTGTACGCAAGGCGTGTCCCACACTGCGCGGGCGCCGCCGACCGAGTTAATTGCGACTCAACCCGCCATTATCGACTCTGCAACCGCTGTGGATAAGGTCGAGACTAGTTTACCGCATTCCTTTTCTGATAAAAACGCATCGATCTGCATAGTCTCGTGCGACCGTGCGAGTTGTTTACATACAACTACCTTGTTAGGAACAGCAAAAATTAAAGTTATTGATTCTTTCAACCGCACTCACTACTTGAGATGTCTTGTGGATCCTGGATCTCAGAGTGATTATGTAACCGCTACTTGTTGTAAGCGTTTGTCGCTTCCTGTTTATAAACAGAACCGCTACTCGGAAGTTCAAGGCATAGGAGGAACTTCGCAAAAAATTCTTGGCATAACCGAACTTAAATTCACATCTCGATTAGATAATAAATGCGAATACGCCGCTAAGCCGCTCGTAGTCGAGCAGATTACGTCACAGCTGCCTGCCTCGCGGGTTGACCGCGCGTCTATTCCAAGTTGCATTTTGAACCTTCCGCTCGCTGATGATGACTTTTCACAGCCTGGACCTATAGATATGCTTATAGGCGTCAATCTTTATTGTGAGATTTTGTTATCAAATAAAATTAAAGGTTCTAACGCTAATACTCCCTCCGCCTTCGAAACGACCTTAGGCTACCTAATTATGGGTGACGCCCCTATTATTTCACCGCAACCCGCTTCGCACACACTTTGTGCTTTTACTTCTGAACCGCTACACGAAATTGTCGAAAGGTTTTGGGCCGTCGAGGAATTACCCTCACGGAAGTTTTTAAGTCCAGATGATCAGCAATGTGAAAATATTTACACTTCAACTACTGTTCGTAATGCTGACGGCAGTTATTCAGTTGATCTTCCATTTAAGGATGACCCCAATAAATTAGGCAATTCGTACATAACCGCGAAACGGCGTTTTTTACTTCTAGAAAAGAGGTTCGCTAAGGATCCCGGTCTTAAATCAAATTATGACAAAATTATTCTTGACTACCTAGATAAAGGTATGTTGTCTCGCAGCGCCGTTGAGGAGCAATCCTCTCCGGTTTGTTACTTACCGCACCATCCTGTAGTACGCAACGATAAGGCGACTAGTAAGGTTCGTCCCGTTCTCGACGGGAGCGCGAAGACGGATACCGGACTGTCGTTGAATGATATTTTACACTCTGGATGTAATTTACAGGCAAATATTTTTCACATTCTACTAAATGTGCGTATTTTTAAAATCGCGTTTTTTGCTGACGTTAAGCAAATGTATTTATGCATATACACAAATGCTCCGCACCGCAAATATCAACGGATTTTATACCGTTTCTCTGATACTGACCCGCTCGAAGCGCTGGAGTTCACGCGAGTGACATTCGGACTTCGCTCTTCGCCGTTTCTGGCGCTCCGCACGCTTCATCAGCTCGCTGCTGATGAACGTCATAAATGGCCCAATGCGGCTACTGTGCTAGAGAGAGACGTCTACATGGACGATTTGGCTTCTTGTGCTTCTTCTCTCGAGGAAGCAGTTAAGATAGCTGATGAGTTAATCGGTCTTTTTAAGGCTGGTGGGTTTGACTTACTCAAATGGTCCTCCAACTCGCCAGAATTGCTCGAGCACATACCAAAGTCGCACCGGCAATCTGGATCTATTTCTCTCGCCGATGGAAATACGTTTAAGATCTTAGGTTTGCGCTGGTTACCAACTCAAGATACCTTTGTTTTCGACACCTCGAGTCCACCTCCTGTTTGCACTAAACGCGGTATTCTCTCAGCGACCGCTCGTCTGTACGATGTCCTTGGACTAGTCGGACCTATTATTTTATACGCCAAGCTAATTATAAAAAAGCTTTGGCTACTCAACCTTGACTGGGACGATGTACCCCCTTCTTACATCATAAATTTATGGCAACAATATTTATTTGAATTACCCCAAATATCGCTACTTCAATTTCCTCGTCATCTAGGAATCGGAAAAGGATCAGATGTCTCGTTGGTCGCATTTTCAGATGCAAGCGAATCTGCGTATGGCTGTGTAATATATTTACACGTCGTGAATGACGGTCAACCTCCGAAAGTCACTCTCATTTGTTCTAAATCGCGAGTCGCATCTGCTAAACCTAAAATTACTCTAGCGCGACTAGAATTAAATGGGGTTTTATTACTCTCTCGGCTTACTAAAGAAGTTCACGACACTTTGGCGCAAAGGCATAAAATAAATAAGATTTTTGCTTTTTCGGATTCTGAAGTCGCCCTATGTTGGTCGATTGCCTCGCCACATAGGTTTGATACTTATGTTGCTAACCGCATTTCACAAATTCAGGCAAATCTGTCGCCTGACAATTTGTATCACATTTCCGGATCACAAAACCCCGCTGACAGTGTGTCACGCGGACTTACGCCTTCGCAGCTCATGCACCACGAGCTGTGGTTCACCGGACCATCTTGGCTATCTCAGCCTGTGGAACACTGGCCAATACAAAGGTTTGTACCTAACCGCTTGTCTCTGCCAGAAGAGAAAACTGTGACCCACGTGACTACTGCAGTCACTGAAGTTGAGCATCCCATTTTAACGCTCGCTTCAAGGTGCTCCTCATGGGATAGGCTCCTTAGAGTTTTTGTTTATGTACTCCGCTTTTTGAAGAAGCTTCCACGAAACGACATAATTACCGCTCAAGATTTAAATGTAGCAGAAATAGAGATTATACGTGTCGTACAATCTAAATACTTTTCTGAGGACATAAAAAATATATCAAATGGTAAACAGTGCTCAGCAAAATTACGTAAATTATCTCCGTTTATTTTAGACGGTATTTTGCGCGTCGGAGGCCGTCTATCGAACTCGACATTGGACTATTCTTCTAAACATCCCATAATATTGCCAAAAAAGGGACACATTTCGCAATTGATTATTGATTCTTACCACCGCGACAATTTCCATGCCGGACCGCAATTATTAATAGGCATTTTAAAATCCAAATATTGGATAATTTCCGCTCGTAGTGTCGTGAGGCAACGCATAGGAAAATGTAATTCTTGCTTTAGGTTAAACCCTAAGGGTACGTTCCCTGTTATGTCTGATCTGCCTAAGTGCCGATTAGAACAATGTAAGGCGTTCTTACACACGGGCGTTGATTACGCAGGACCGCTTTATATTACTCCTTATCGCAAACGTGGCGTTCGTAGTATTAAGGCGTACCTCTGTCTTTTTATTTGTCTCGTGACAAAGGCGGTTCATTTAGAACTTGTTTCTAACTTGACTTCTGCTAGTTTTATGGACGCTTTTAAGCGCTTTTTATCGCGACGAGGTCCTTGTACCTTCCTATATAGCGATAATGGAACTAATTTTGTTTCGTCTAAGGCGTACTTCAATGAACTTCATGAATTTTTGTCATCTGACGATTATTATCGAACTTTTAGTAAAGAGCTCGCGAAAAACCGCATAACGTGGAAAATGAACCCGCCTACGGCTAGCCATTTTGGTGGAATTTGGGAATCGAATATAAAAAGTACGAAATCGTTACTATTTCGCGTAATCGGCAACCAAATTCTCACCTTTGAAGAAATGTCGACTGTACTTGCACAAATAGAAGCAGTACTTAATAGTCGACCACTCTACGTTTTAAGCTCTGATCCGTCTGAGCCTCTAGCGCTCACACCTTCGCATTTCCTAACTACGTCTCCACTGGAATATATTCCCGCAACCGATTTATCCAACGAACGAACCAACTTACTGTCTCGTTTCCTGTTAATGGACTCGCTTGTACAATCCTACTGGAAGCGATTTAAAGCAGAGTACTTACATAGTTTGCAACAACGCGAAAAATGGAATACCTCCTCAAATCCAATTACAGTTGGTACCGTTGTGCTATTGAACGTAGATAACGCACCACCCTTACAGTGGCCTTTAGGAATTATCACTGATGTATTTCCCGGTAAGGATGGCATTATACGCGTTGCGGAGGTAAAGACGAAAGTTGGCACGTACAAACGTCCAGTTGTACGGCTATGCCCGTTACCGACTCAGTAGGAGTCATTTGTTTAAGTTTAACTGTAAGCTAGTGTCTTTGCAGACAATGTTGGTTAGGTTAAAACTATTTAGTACTTAGTTATCGCATAATTGACGTGCCTTTTAGCATTAGTTTTTTCATTATTTATTTTTGTATCCGCACAATGATCGTGTTACGCTCCTTGAGCTAATCCATGTAGAGCAATTTGTGCTTTTCTTTGAAGGGTTACTTCAAGGCCGGGGGGATGTTGGATTTATTATTTTTATATTTTTTGAAAAGAAGGTACTTGCACGTATTTAAACCTACCCATCATCCATCCCTGTCACACATGTGCACTTGCGTATGCGGCTATCTCTATTGCTGCTACGTATAGACAATGATTTTGAGACATTACTCTTCGTTTGACCGCCGCAGCAGCAGCACCCTTGACTGTTGCATCTCATTGAACGTGATCGCGAGTGTGTGCTTTTTTATGTGTTAGACCAGCAGTGCCGTATCAAAAACTCTAGCCAAGGAACTGTGAAAGCTGACAGTGTCTGTACGAGAAATACCCGGGATTGTGAGGTGAGTGCGCATGTCCCGCTTACCTGTTTCCTATTTCGTCGACCTCAGTCGTTCCTTACATACCAAGTACATGCAAGTAAATTGTTTATTTCTTTAGTTATTCAAAAATTTATAATAGAACCAGCCGCATATACAGTCCACTTAACCACTCCTTGTGCCTAGGAGTTATCAAAATTATTTTCTTTAATATTTCGCACCCCAAGTGTAGAAGCTCAAAAAGGCATCTTCTCCAATTGTCTTGACTTGAGACAGAGTTTCTTCTTCTTCAAGTGCCTCTCCATTACTGAAGGTTGGCAGTCATTTTCTGAACTTTTTTCCATTAAACTGACCAACAAGGGATGTATAATGACTGTAGTTTCCCGTTGCTTTCCGTCATAGATCTTTTAGCGGGTATTTAGCTCCCTAGGCTTCTACACCTCTTCCAGCCAATCAGCTGGGTGTATGGTTATACCGCCATTGCTCAGTCGCCAGAGCCTCGTTTGTTTTCCATCAGGGAGCACCTAGGCAGCTTGGAGGCCGCCGCCGGCGGCTATCCATATTACGAACCACCGACGCGTGCAGGTGAGGTTGACACTAGGGCCGGATAGGATCTTGTTACCGTTCTCCCCTTACTCCCCCAGGCAGAGTTTGCTTGTAACCATTATAGTGCCCGCGGCTATGAAATCAATCCTGACACATCATAGCACAGCTATGAAGTTTCTGATTAATGGCAATATAAACCATAGGAGAAAAATGCTGGACCTTCTTTTTTGCCACATGCAAACGATTAATTTCGAACGGGACGAACGAAAAAATAGAAATACAGAAAGTTGGTTTGTCTTATCTTAAATTACTTATTCACAAATTACAAGTGATTGTATCAGCGATACCCATCACACTCAAAGTCGGAGTGTAGTTAAAACAACTCCCCTAACTTTAAGGGTCTTGTACTAAGCCGTTGATCCGCATCCGAAGTTCAACTTAATGGCTCTTGCCACCGTTACAGATGTCTTTGCCGATTTGTACTGACTGTTCGAGTCAAGGTCCTAATCTATTAACTTAGTTTTTGCAAGTTTGCTAAATCAATCTGCTTATAAATAGGAATTATGACAGTTGTAATTGTAGCACGGGCTATTTGCCGCAACTCAACGTTTAGTTTGCGCCTATTTCGTGTGAGGAAATTGTGGCAGCATTTGACGGGGCTGGTGAATTTATCTTTTTAACCGACTTCAAAAAAGGAGGAGGTTCTACGTTCCACTATATGTTTTTTTTTTTATGTATGTTCATCGATTACTCCGTCTATTGTAGACCGATTTTCAAAATTCTCTTTTTATTGGAAAAGGTATACTCATGAGGTGGTCCCATTGTCACCAAATCATGATGTGATGATGGGATCCTAGGGAAATCGAGGGCAACCCTCAAATTTTACAGGCACGTACTATGTGTTTCACATGTTTTCTAAGGTTATTCAAATATTTGCGTCTGATAGTCATCATCTCATGATGATGAGCTGATGATGGAAGGTACAACTCCTTAGCGGTTAGGAGTTGGAGAATAATCCTGAAAACGTTAAATCATTATTCGAAAGGGTATACTCCTGAGGTGGTCCTACTGTCACCAAATCATGATCTGATGATGGGATCTCAGGGAAATTGAGGGCAACCCTCAAATTTTATAGGCACGTTGTTTCATATATATTTTTAAGGCTATTTAAGTATTTGCGTCGGGTAGTCATCATCTCAAGTTGATGAGCTGATGATGGAAGGTACAACTCCTTAACGGTTAGGAGTTGGAGGATAATTCTGAAAATGTTAAATCGACGTAAAATTGTGAAATAAAAATCTTTTAACAAACAAGTAAAACCGCCTTCAAAAAAAAAACCTTAGAAAAAAACGTAAAATAATCCTCTAAAATAATAATAAATAAATAAAATAAAATAAAGAGACGGTGCTTCATTCAAAGAATATTCCGCTCGCACCGCACCGACTTCATATTTCTGCTGCTTAGTGCTAGGCCATACAACTTTAGGCTTTAGTTTCTATTGTCCGAAATAAACGCATTTTATTTTATTTTATTTATTTATCATTATTTTACGCTTTTTACGGTTTTTTTTAAATTAAACATAAATAAAAAGAACGTGTTTCTCCAAGGTCTCGAAATTAGGTCCATTAATATATTTTCAATTTATAAAGGTTGACGAAAAACGAGAAACTAAAGCAGAATCATAATAACCTAACCACCATAGAAAAGTTGAAAAACCCAAGACATTTTCATTTCAAAGTTCAACATTTCAAAAACGGGTGAAACGATTTTGGGAGCTATGATGCCACAGACAGATACACAGATACACATTCCAAACTTATAACAACCCTCTGTTTCGCTGGGGGTTAAAAATAAGCATTACTTAAAAACCTAGACATTTCGGACGCGACGTTGCGTCCATGGTCTCGAAGGGACGCAACGTCGCGTCCGAAACGTCGAGGTATTTAAATAATACATATTATTATTTTTACGCGATTAAGTCAAAGCAACATCTATGCGACAAAAACGTATATAAATATATAATAAATACACGTGTGAACTCGTGGAACGGTCTTCCGGAAGTTCCGAGACGGGTCAGCCTATAGTGTAGGGGATTTTGTGTCTGTGTGACATGATTATGTTGATATCTGTTGTGTGAAAACACACAATAGATATCTTACACGTGTATTTGCGGTTGAGCAAATTAATTGTTTACGGTTCATGAATATTACATTTATTAAAATTTCGTATTTCAATAATATTGAGGGTTACCCGAGTTGGGCTTCAAGCAAACAACATTTACAAGTTGAATGTAAACAAGTTTTATAAACAAGTCTGCGGTATTAGTAACTACGTAACTTATTGCTTCGCTTGGATTTTTTTTATACGACGAGGAAGGCAAACGAGCAAGTGGCTCATCTGATGACAAGTGATCACCACTGCCCATAGACACCCGCAACCGCGGAGGGTTTGCAGATGCGTTGCCAACCTTGAGAGCTAAGATGAAATGCCTCTTGTGCCCGTAATTACACCGGCTGCCTTACTCTCCACACCGGAACACAACAGTGCAAGCACTGCTGCTTAGCGGCAGGATTAGCGAGTAAGATGGTGGTAGCGATCCGGACGGACCTTGCACAAGGTCCTACCACCCGCAAAATATTGTTTTTTTTTTTAATACGGGCTTGGGTTTAGGTATTTTTAACAGACTTCAAAAAAGGAGGAGGTTCTACGTTCCACTGTATGTTTTTTTTTATTTTTTTTTTTATGTATGTCCATCGATTACTCCGTCAATTGTAGACCGATTTTCAAAGTTCTTTTTTTATTCGAAAGGGTATACTCCTGAGGTAGTCCCATTGTCACCAAGTTATGATCTGATGATGGGATCCTATGGAAATCGAGGGCAACCCTCAAATTTTACAGGCACGTACTATGTGTTTCATATGTTTTTTAAGGTTATTCAACTATATGCGTCTGGTAGTCATCATTTCATGATGATGAGCTGATGATGGAAGGTACAACTCCTTAGCGGTTAGGAGTTGGAGGATAATTCTGATAGTGTTAAATCATTATTCAAAAGGGTATACTCCTGAGATGGTCTCACTGTCACCAAATCATGATCTGATGATGAGATCTCAGGGAAATCGAGGGCAACCCTCAAATTTTATAGGCACGTATCATGTGTTTCATATATTTTTTAAAGCTGTTCAAGTATTTGCGTCCGATAGTCATCATCTCATGTTGATGAGCTGATGATGGAAGGTACAACTCCTTAACGGTTAGGAGTTGGAGGATAATTCTGAAAATGTTAAATCAACGCAAAATTGTGAAATAAAAATCTTTTAACATGAAAGTAAAACCGCCTTCAAAAAAAACCTTAAAAAAAAACGTAAGATGATCCTCTAAAATAATGATAAATAAATAAAATAAAATAAAATGCGTTTATTTCGGACAACAGAAACTAAAGCCTAAAGTTTTATGGCTTAGCACTAAGCAGTAGAAATATGAAGTCGGTGCTTCATTCAAAGAATATTCCGCTCGCTCCGCACCGACTTCATATTTCTGCTGCTTAGTGCTAGGCCATAAAACTTTAGGCTTTAGTTTCTGTTGTCCGAAATAAACGCATTTTATTTTATTTATTTATCATTATCTGATCTAGATTTTATTATTATCAAGTCATGAGTGAAATTGTTTGTCAAATTTCAAACTGAACTGTAAATAATACAGAGAGACCAGAAAAAAATATTCTCGAACTCGGATTCGAACTCACACAGTTGGGTACCTTTCCTTGTTAGTTTAAATAAATAAATATCATGGGACAAATGACACCAATTGACCTAGTCCCAAACTAGACAAAGCCTGTACTATAGCTGCTTGACAACGGATATATTAAACATCCAAGACCCGATCGTATTCATCATACAAACATCTGCCCCGACCGGGGATCGGACCTGGGACCTCAAGCTTTATAGTCAGGGTCTCTTACCAATAGGCTATCCGGTCGTCAAACTCAAGTTTACCTGCCGTACGCACAGAGCGGCCGTAAGTCCCTAATTATATAATAAACAAGCTAACCCTCGCAATGACTAATTTACTGGGAAAGGGCTTGCTATAAGTAATCGATTGCTACTAACAAAAGCCATATGGTAACACATTCGAGCGCAAGTTCAATACCACTTCAATACCATGGCGATCCGTACAGTCACCAGCGAAAGTAGCTAAGCGACCGACGCGTTCACAATGATCTAAGCACGGCTCTATTGTTATAGACATAGGAGCTTGTGCCGATCACTGTGACCGCTTCGGTTGCTTAGCTATTTCTGAGGGTCGAGCACGAGTTTTCGAATCCTGCGTAACGTAATCGAGTGGTTAACGTTATCGAGAAATTTGTGTGAACAGCGCCTGTTAGTGAGGGTTTCTCGATTTCGATACGATGCTGCGTCATTCGAAAACTCGTGCAAGGCCTACTGCCGCTTACTATACCGCCGTCAAGTATTTATAACAACACGGATAGAACATGTTAGCAACTTTTTTAGGTATCGCTGTTTGAAAGTTTGGAACGATGTCATTACCCATGTAATTTTCGTATACTTACATTTTTTTTTAAGTTATTAAAAAGACAAGTTACAAAACTGGTAACTATTATAATTATGCTATTGAGTGCTTTAAATTTTTAGATTAAAATCTCATTTAAAAAAAGTGTTCCGTGTATCCTTCACTTGTATAAGACAAGGTTAATAACGTACTTCAATAAAAGCACGATAGTCTCAATTTCCCTGTACTATGGTCCTGAACAATATCGGACTGAAAGCTACAGTACTAACTAACCGTTACTCAACCCGGTTTTCATTGTGCTGTACTGCAACTAGTGACGTGCCCAAAATCCGAATCCGTATCGGAAGCCGATATCCGCGAGAAAAAAGATCCGTGTCCGCGACAGTTTCTTTTTAGCGAGTCTTTAACAATTCTCTTTATAAAGTTAAACCGTTAAGATAAAACGTCACGTGAAAACTATTTTTTATCCGTATGTTTTTGGTCGTGAATTTTTCCCCTCTTTTAAAATACAGTTTTATCTGTGCGGCAAATGTACGTTTCCATGCAACATCTCCGCCTCTACTGCTACACGAATCAACACATGCCACAAACACCCAACTAAATATCATTACCTCCGCTACACTAAACTCTGACGTATTTGTTGCTTAGTATGTTAATTCGTGTAGCAGTGGAGGCGGAGGTGTTGCCTGGAAACATACATTTGCCGCACAGATATAACTATTTTTTACCCCCGACGAAAAAGAGGGGTGTTATAAGTTTGACCTGTGTATATGTGGTTCTTAGCTAAGTTTGATTAAAATTGGTTCACCCGTTTTTGAAATACTGAACTTTGAAATGACAATGTCGGGAGGTTTATCAACTTTTCTAAGTTGGTTAAGTTATGTCACTTGTGGTCGCGGGTGAGCAAAGTAATTGTTTTTAGTTTATAGATGGGACGAGGCTCTAAGTCGCGTCGATTATATTTGATGCTGTTGCTTTGCGAATGCGTCCAGTGTAACGCGTAGGTAGCGGCATTGAGTTGGACAGTTGAGATCCAATCCGTAGCGGATCCAGACATTAATAATCCGTATCTGCTGATGTAGCTACACTTCCGACATCACTAATAGTAACTCTGTATCTCACTACAGCACTGTTCAATACGGCGCAATTTAGTTGTACAGTGAATCAGCTTTTTTTATGAGAATATTCTCTCTATTGGTGCACAAAATACGCGTAAAAATTTTGATTGTGTTTTTTGCTAGGCGGATAAATTGTAGCCATATTACTGGCCTGGCCAACACTAAATTCGGTTTTGATTCTATGGGAACATGAGCTACGCATTTTACCAAGTCGCAGCAGCCTAGTGGTTGACAGCCTCTCAAACAGAAGGTCTTAGGTTCGAGCGAATCGCACTTCTGAGTTTTTCGGAACTTATGTGCGAAATTACATTTGTAATTTATTATGAGCGTTTCGGTGAACCGCGTTCTAAGTGTAAACTATTGACCAAGCTCTCTCATTCTGATAGGAAGCCTATACCCAGGCATCATCATCATCGTCATCATCATGTCAGTCGGAAGACGTCCACCGCTGGACATAGGCCTCCCCCAAGGCTCTCCACTCAGACCGGTCTTGTGCTTTCCACATCCACCGCGGTCCCGCGATCTCTACTAGGTCCTCGCTCCATCTTGTTGGTTACCCAGGCAGTGGGACGTAAATAGGCTGGTGATGATGATGTGTTTCGGTGAAGGGAAACACCACGAGGACAGGAACTCAATGGTGTGTGTGGTGTGGTTAAAACTGTTGGTGTGTGTGAAGTTAACGATCCGCACTGGACCCGGAACTATAGTCCAAAGTCCAAGTCATCTCATTTAGAGAAAACCTGTGCCCAGTAGTGGGAAGCAGATCATGATGATGATGAGAATTGACATGAATAAAAATGTACAGTGTTTACAATTTACCCAAGCACCGTAAGATGCTGTAATATAGAGTTGGTAACACCGTACGGACCTGCAAAACCGCGTAAAATTCAATGTAAAAATATTTTACCATATTTTCATTGTAAAACAGACCTAGAAATAGAAAATGGTTGCGTTCTGCGAGGTCATAGAGTCGTGATTCCTATGGTGCACAGGAAGGACGTACTTCAGGAGTTACATCGAACTCACAAAGGTATTGTCCGAACAAAGAGCGCCGCACGATCTCGATTTTGGTGGCCGGGTGTCGACCGTGATATCGAGCAGACGGTGAGCGCGTGCCACGTGTGCGCGACGCAGCGCCCTGCGCCGCCGCGCGCGCAGCCGCAGCCCTGGCCGCGCCCCGCCGCGCCGTGGGTGCGCATACATTTGGACTATATGTCGGTGTCCCAAGGGACGTACCTTGCGGTGATCGACGCTTTTAGCAAATGGCTTGAATGTTTCGATATGAGTTGTGGCACAAAGACGAAACAGCTTGTTTTAAAACTAAAATTTTTGTTTTCTCGATTTTGTCTCCCCAAAACAATTGTATCCGATAATGACGCAAAAATTGCGTCCAGCGAGTTTCATGAGATTTGCAAAACTAACGGAATCTCGTACCTGACGTCTCCGATTTACCACCCATGCAGTAACGGTCAGGCAGAGAACAGTGTCCGTACGTGTAAGAGGATGTTAAAGGCAATTCTGGGCACTTACTCTTGTAAGCACAAAATGAGTGAGAAGCTGCAGGAATATTTATTTGAATACCGCAATACTCCTCATTGCATCACGGGAGCTTCCCCAGCTAAACTGATGATGGGCCGTGAGTTACGTGGTAGGCTAGACCTGTTAGTGCCGCCGCGGCATAAGGAGCAGAGCTTGTTGCACGAAGTCAAGAGGTCATTCAACGTCGGGGAACTAGTTTGGTGTAGGTGCTATGTGGATAGAAAACCAATTTGGAAAAAGGGAACTATAACCGGAACAATAGGGAGTCAGATGTTTTTAATAGAGGTAGAATTTGAGGGAAATAAGACTGTTTGCAAACGACACATGGATCAGCTGATGCGTTACGTGTCTAATGACTTTCCTCTTGTTGATTGTGCAGAGCCTCGCGCAGTTAGGCCACAGACGTCACAGTCCGCCTTGTCAACGCCTTTTCAACTTATTGATCAGGAAGATTTGGGCGATGAGTGGCAAGATGCAGTTGAGGGGGAGGAGCAGGTTGAGACAGGAACACAACAGGCAGATGTAGTTCAACAGGAACAACAACAGGCAACGGCAGCTGAACAGTACAGTTTGGACGAGCGTTCATCCGCCGCACCCGTTGTGGCCTAGGAAAGACATTAACTATAAGTTTTAAGAAGTTTGTATTTTTGGTACTAAGAGTTTGTATGTTTTGTATTTTTATTTTATTAATGAGCTGTATGTTTTTATTTTAGGTTTCCCAACTAAGGGTGGAGGAGCTGATATGTCTAGATGGTCTATGACGTTGCGTGTCAGTGAATAAACAGCTTCCTGAAAGAATAGTGATTTTAATCCGTAGAATAATTCCGTATATTCCCATATCCATCAGATACACTATTGGCTGAAATGACTAATTTGTTATGTATCGATGAAGGAACGTTCACCTACGTCTAATGCATTGTTTGGCAAAAGTGAAATTTCCCAAATATTTTTGGACCCCGTGATGCCAGAACTTTGTCGGAAGCAACACAATAAGTGTTTTTTTAAATACAATAATATTATTCACTGATATAAATCAGAACTAAAGTTACCGACATAGATCCAAGAATTGGCAAGCTGAAAATGACAATGGGCCGGCCATATTAATAGCAGACGAATACTGGAGTGGGGATCACGTTTTGGCAGATAGAGTGTAGGACCTCCTGAAGGTAGGTGGAACGATGGCCAGCGCCAGGTAGCTGGAAGCTGGTGGATGCGAAGAGCCAAAGACTGAGCTGAATGACGCGCTGTAGGAGAGGCCTATGTCCAGCAGTGGACTGAAACGGGCTAATGATGATTTCATTGATTACTTACGATGTCAGGGGATTCTGTAAAATTATGTAGTGAAACTGCTGTAACTAATTAACCTAACAACTCTTAGAAATTAACAAGAACTAAACCGCCTTCAAAGAAACATGAAGTAGTTCTCTAAAGCCATCAGTTTTATGGCCTAGCACAAATATGAAGTCGGTGCGATGCGAGCGGGATATATTTTTTGAATAAAGCACCGACTTCATAATTTGTGTTAGGCAATAGGTAATAAATCCGATGCCACCTCAGAAGTCACCTAATAAAAAATAAAAAAATTTAAAATCGGTCCACGATTGACAAAGAAATCGGTGCACATGCGTAAAAAAAATATACAGTGGAACATAGTCCAGTCCCAGTGATTTATTGAAGTCGGTTAAAAACACAATGCAGAGGAGTGTGAAATAAAACGGGTAATAGCAAATAGTTTGATCCCACCCAGATAGGAATAGTTCGTTCGTCGATTTGTCGGTAATATAATGCGATATGTCACCGGATGTTGCGGCGGGAAGTCAATATACTATGGCTGTATGTGTACGGAACCATATAAAAAGTGGCACCAAATGGCGCGGGAAGTTTCATGGTGGATTGGGAATATTGCGGGGATCGAAAAACGAAAACGAATTTTGAGATAAGTGTATACATTGCGTAATGATTGTCCGGAGAAAAACAAAGAACCGCGGTTTTCAATTACGTGGTCGGTATCGGTACAGAAAATTCGTGTCATAACGAAAAAGTAAAACCGCCTTCAAAAAAAAAACCTTAGAAAATAAACGTAAAATGATCCTCTAAAATAATGATAAATAAATAAAATAAAATAAAATGCGTTTATTTCGGACAACAGAAACTAAAGCCTAAAGTTTTATGGCCTAGCACTAAGCAGCGGAAATATGAAGTCGGTGCTGTGCGAGCGAAATATTCTCTGAATGAAGCACCGACTTCATACTTCTGCTCCTAACCGTTAAGGAGTTGTACCTTCCATCATCAGCTCATCAACATGGGATGATGACTACCAGACGCAAATACTTGAATAGCCTTAGAAAATATATGAAACACATAATACGTGCCTATAAAATTTGAGGGTTGCCCTCGATTTCCCTGGGATCCCATCATCAGATCATAACTTGGTGACAATGGGACCACCTCAGGAGTATACACTTTCGAATAAAAAAAAATTTCAAAACCGGCCTACAATTGACGGAGTAATCGATGAACATACATAAAAAAATAAATAAATAAATAAATACAGTGGAACGTAGAACCTCCTCCCTTTTTTGAAGTCGGTTAAAAGTTACGCACTTTTCTTTTACATGATACTCAATTATTGGTGACAAAAATTATTACAGTTTTTGTAGGATTATTATAACAATAAGATATTAGACTTGTTTAGTTCAGAGACTGATAACGTTACCGAGATCAGTACCGTTATTTGTTGTACTTTTACCGGTATCTTACAAAGTATCGTTATTTGGGTAATGATAAAAAAACACCGACTCCTTAGTAACGATCTACATCAACGTAAGCCGACGTTGCCAGATCGCTCTACTGGTTACACCCCTCTCATTTTAAGACTTGATATAAGAAAGGGAGAGACAATACGTAAAATTAAGAGTAAACCCCCTAAATGTTTCGTTACCAACCTCACCTTTCACAAAATACCGTAATCTAAAAATTTTACCGTTACATTATGGTAGCGGTATGTTTACTCTTATTGATTTTGTAGCGTTTAATTTTTTACCGGTATTTCAGGCCCTTTAAATAGAGTGTCAGACATCGTCTGCTCATTTCGTAAGATAATTCCAAAATAACGTCTGCAAGAACATTAAGCAAATTACTCCTAAGCGTATTTCTCAGTCACGTTGAATAATACAGCATCCTATTCCACTAACATTAATAGTTCTAGACAACTATTAATAACGATTCACAAGGGCTATATGATAAATGTGGAAATTATACTGAGAAATATAGTATTATGTATTTGCGGAAGCTTGTAATAAGATAGAGAAGAAAGTCAAAGCAAAATACATTAGGACTGTAACTTCATTCTTCGTTTCCTTCGTTTAATGTAACCTCCGATGTTTGTTCACCAGAATTTATTATTTCTAGAATGAACCAGACGAAGTTTCCTTTCATTCACTACAGTATAAACTTGTATGTATATTATTACAATAGGTACGCAAAAATACCTTGAGTTCGGCCATGTTTACCTTCAAAGTTGGACAAAACATAGACGCAAAACTCCAGAATTTAAGCTATAGGTACGCTAAGGCTTTGCCTCAGTAAGCAATGAAATTTTTACTGGTACATAGTAAGTGAGCTTAACTGCAATTACTGCAGACGTGGTTCTAAGAATTACGCAAGGTAGACGTTCTAATGATCGACATGACGATTCCAATAATTGACACCCTGCTTGTAACATTTATTGCTACGTATTATAAGATTGAAGGTGCCAACCTATTTTTTTTTGACAATTATAACAACATTTTTGACCTAGTCCCAAATTAAGCAGAGCTTGTGTTATGGGTACTAGACAACGGATAAACATACTTATATAGATAAATACGTACATACATACATATTAAACATATTATACATATTAAACATCCAAGACCCAAGTACAAACATTCGTATTCATCATCTGCCCCGACCGGGATTCGAACCCGGGACCTCAAGCTTCATAGTCAGGGTCTCTAACCACTAGGTTATCCGGCCGTCGTATTGGGGCAGGTCCGGGTACAGACACATTTTACCCTAAGTCTCAATAAATTTTTAGGAAAAATTAC
The DNA here is from genome assembly GCA_963691665.1 of Clepsis dumicolana. Taxonomy (NCBI): domain Eukaryota; kingdom Metazoa; phylum Arthropoda; class Insecta; order Lepidoptera; family Tortricidae; genus Clepsis; species Clepsis dumicolana. The sequence continues at coordinate 917,135 of CAVNVB010000001.1, read as the reverse complement.
TAAAATTTCATCAAAAATGCAAACAATTTTCTGTATAAATGTAATCTGATCGGCGTCCCGGTTTGATTTGAAAAATAATCTTGTGAACTTTGTGTTACTGTATATTACAAAAGCTTATAAAGTATTATTTTATATGCTTCGATTATATCGGAGATGGTTCCTGGCAAGCTAAACTAATGTATTGATTCAAACTTTCGCGATTTTGACACATTACCATCATACTTGAGACTTGACCCTTCGAGACCATGGACGCAACGTCGCGTCCGAAACGTCGAGGTATTTAAATTATATTTTTTACGTGATTAAGTCCCGAGAATCATAATAAAGCTAAACTATGTTATGTATATCTCTTTATTGCACATAAAACATAAAATAACAGATAACAGAACAATAGCAAATGTACAAGCAGGATCTCAACCAGTTAACCTTCTGTAAGATAACACGAATTCTATTCGTTGGCAGTTCGTATTAGGAAAGACAAAGTGAGCCGTTCCAACGTTTACCGAACCAATCTCAACCTTTAAGCACCTACTCGTATGTGTGTATTAGTGGAGTAAGCCTAGTTTGTGACATGAAGAAGTGGCACGCCAGTAAATATTTGACTACTAAGGCTTAGTAAAGTGTGCAAAGCCTTTGACGTCAACCACAAAAATGTGCGATATCCGGAATGTAATGAAAGGACAGTGTTTCAAAGTGTGCGAATGCCTTCGTTATCACCGGAGCTTAGAGCAGGAAAGGAATGGAGATGTTAACGCGCGATTTCCCCTCTGCCAAAAATCAAACTTATAACTTGGCAAAAAAGAGAAGAAATGAAATGAGGGCGCCACTTTCTTCGTATCTGTCACATTTTTGACGTAAAATTGCTTATGATACGGCAACCAATTTGTATGACAATTTTTAGTTCCTCTTTTCTCCGTTGTCTACTCTTTTTTGTCAGGTTTTAAGTGTGTGCAACATGCACTGGGTCTGTTGATTGTGTGCGTGTTTTTGGCATTTGTGTGACAGTTTTGTTTTAGTGTGAGTTTGCAGGAACGTAGCAATTTTGACGTGAGCGCAGACGCGTGGCTGTACGTGTGTTCCTTGTCCTTCTCAGTGATAGAAAAATTGTAGTGCATGGATAAGCCAAAGTCACCTCCCGTCTGTCTGCTTTATGCCGGACAGAGAAGCGTGAGAGAGTTCGTTAAGAGTTTATGTAGAGCTGAATAAGAAGTTCGGACGACCTGAGAACTCTCGCGTTCGCTGTTAGACCTTATCTCTGTAACTCTGATTTTGCTGACGATCACACTTAAAATTTGTGATTTGTAATGTATTTTCTTGAAGTTCTCGTTTGGGAACTTTTGAGATTAAGTAGCATGGTACTTACATGGGGTAAAAAACATAGCAATCCCAATAATTGACACCCTGATTTTAATAATTGACACCCTGTCACTTTTATTTACTGCTATGAATTGAAATTAAAAGCGGAATGTGTCGGGCTCTTGAGACAATAATTGGGTATCTAATAAATCAATTTCTCGTATTTCAATTAATAATCAACTAAAAATGTTGCGAGCCTTCCTGGGTACCATACCGCCCCGCAGTGATTTAGGACAGCATTTTTATTTAAATACTATATTTTTTTATTTTAATAAAGTAATTAAAAAAAAAATTACAGTCATGTCATTTTATGTAGTCTACCAGCGCTTTTGGAATGACCATCTTGCATCACAAAGTTTTTTTTTTCTTAAAACAGTTTTAAATACTCTTACAACAGTTAAATTAGCTCTTACAAATACTCGTACATGCAATGAACTTGCCACAAATTAATTATATAAAGAAAACTCACTAAATCATTGCAAATCATAATAATATAGGTATAATAATGTACCGCCCAAATAGACGCAGGTAAAGAATTAAATTGACACGTATTTGAATAAACGCTAATCTTACAAAATAATTAGGTAGGTAGGTTAGTACCAAACTAGGCAAAGCCTATGGGTACTAGGCAACGGATAAAATAAACTTAATATATAGATAAATACATGCTTATGTACATCCAAGACCAGAGAACAAACATTAGTAATTCATCATACAAACAACTGTCCCGATCGGGTATCGAACCCGGGACTTCAAGCTTCATAGTCAGGGTCTCTCACCACTTACTAGGCTAATCGGTCGGTTAGTTTAAGTTTAACTTGACCAACTTTTGAGCTGTCTCAAACTATGTTCATGCGGGCACCAGGATTTTAAAGGCAGAGTAAATGCAAAATTACGATCACATGAATGATGGAAATAAAGGACTTGGAGCGTAAAGGGAAGCTCATGAAATGTTACAGAGACACTCATTATTTTGGGGAAAGCTCTCGATTGTTTTTTTTTCCTCCAATCTTTTCCTGCCAATATGCTACTGAATTATTTGAAGCCCTAACAATTATTAATGCTGTAGGCCGCACCAGTTTTCACCTAGAGTCGAACAGTAACGTTAAGTATCGCCTTCGAGAAAATACGGTCAACTTTGGATTATAATTTCTTTATTAAAAGGAGGAGGCAAAGGAGCAAGCGGGTCACCTGATGGTAAGCGGTCACCGCCACCCATGAGAACCAGCAACCCCAAGAGAGTCACTAGTCCATTGCCGACCTTTAATTAGGAAAAAGGATAGAGGAAATTGAATCGGGCCTCCAGCACTCTCACTGACCAAACGAAACGCAACAGGCGTGCTGTTGCTTAACGCCGATTGTCTGCGAGAGGGTGGTACTTCCCCGGACGAGCCGGCCCATTCGTACGGCAGCAAATAGCCACTGCATGACTCTACCACTACAGATGTTTGTTACGTACTCAACCACACTAAGACTAAGCTACAGTATGGCTTTCCCTCTTCAAATTCTGCAGTATTACAAGTCGCAGAAAAATTAGCACTCTCGATCCTTGGAGGCGCTGTATTTGCACAGCAGGGTGCTCCCAGCACTGTTTGCTTTCGCTTCTTAGTAATAATGCAGTACACAGATTCTGAATGCCTTCTTTACTCAATTATAATTTTATTAGTAAAGTTACCGACATAGCCCGAAGAATTGCGAAATTTAAGTAGCAGTGGGCGGGTCACATTGCTCGCAGGACTGATGGCCGATGGGGTCAGAAGGTTCTCGAATGGCGTCCGCGGACCGGGAGACGAGTTGTCGGTAGGCCTCCAACAAGATGAAGCGACGAGCTGGTAAAGATCGCGGGACCGCGGTGGATGCGGAAAGCACAAGACCGGTCTGAGTGGAGAGCCTTGGGGGAGGCCTATGTCCAGCAGTGGACGTCTTTCGGCTGACATGATGATGATGATGATTTGGAGTGTCGTGTCTGATATGCACATGGCCGGTTCTTCTTGCCTTCAATATACCTACAATCAATCGCTTGCTGTAGTTTGTAGTGCGACGGTAACTCATAGGCAACGATAGGTGGCTAGGGTGTTAGATATTCTCTAAGTTTATTATTGGCTGTTTCAATGTCGAAGTTTCAAATTAGTAATGTAGTGCTGAAAACGGGCACTAGCGTCCGAAGCTGCTGAGAATTAAAGCATCCATATACGTCAGTAGGTACTATTTGACAAGTTGAGTTTAGTCGCACATGTTTCGGTCTAATTTGTAGTCCTTCTTCTGAGGCTTCTAATATTTGAATCCTGCGTAACGTTATCGAGAAATATGCATGACGCCAAACGTCAACGTCGTTTCTTCCAAGAGCAGCGCCCGTCCGTGACCGTATTTGGAACTAAAATTAAGTACTTATGAACTTTTTCAATTGAAAATACAGAAGTGCTCGGGCCTCTGCTTACGGTAGTCGTCTGTGTAGTATTTTGTTTCTCTCTCTACTTCATATCGCATTCACTGCCGGCAACGCATTGCCGTTTTCCTGACTTTCACCCAGTGCCCCTGTCGCAATTTCACATGTAATTTGAACGCACATGTACGTTTGCGGCACCTGAAAAACTCTCAGGCCAAAGGGGTGGCAGCGAATGCGTTAATCTCATGCAAATTTTCAATGAGAAATAAATAAATATCGTGGCACAATTCACACCAATTGACCTAGTCCCAAATTAAGCAGAGCTTGTGTTATGGGTACTAGACAACGGATTAACATACTTCTATAAATGAATACATAATTAAACACCCAAGACTCGAGAACAAACATTCGTATTCATCATACAGACATCTGAGGGTCGAGCACGTCTTTACGAATGCTGCGTACCGTTACGGTTATCGTATCGAGATCGAGAAACCTAATACTAAATTTTAGTTCCAAATACGCTTACGGGCGGGCGCTGTTCCAAACGTCCTACAAACACGACTACGTTTACTATTCGATTTTACGTTACGCAGCATTCGTAAAGTCGTGCTCGACCCTCTGCCCCGACCGGGGATCGAACCCGGGAGCTCAGGTTTCGTAGTCAGGTTCTCTAACCACTAGGCCATCTGGTCGCCGATAATATCTCCGTATGTAACCTATCTATCTAATAAACTTTGATATCGAGGTAACACAACTAGTTGTTTAACGAAGTTATAACACGAAACCACCCTATCGCTTTACCATATCCCATAATCACGATGGTTTACCTAGCGGAAAGTTGTCTGTTTACTTGAAAGTTTGACCAGTATGCAAACTTGAACTTCACATAGGCTTAATCCTCTTGTAATACGAGTATGAAACTTCTCGAGTAATATTCGCTTACATGATATTACATGTTACTTATAATATCATTGGCTACCTATATCATCTGTCCCTATAAAACAGTACCGTGAATGACTGACTGACTGACTGACTGGCTGATTGACTGGCTGACAGACAGACAACGCACAGCGTAAACCTCTAGATCTAGAGACTTGAAATTTGGCAAACAAGTACCTTGGCTATCTTAGAGATGCACTGAGAAGGGATTGGGAACTAGCCCATTTTGAAATATTTCACGGCGGCAAAGCCGCGGGGCATAAGCTAGTTACTTATGATATCATTGGTTGAGCCTCCTCTAAATCAAAAATCGGACAAGTGCGAGTCCGAGTCGCGCACGAGGGTTCCGTAGAAAGATTTTATCGATTTTCCCCGTGTTTTAAAAAGTCCAGTGTTAGCAGAGCCCTGCTCCTAAGCAAAATGTACGCAGTGTGGGGTCATCTTATATTGGTCCTCGAAATCTAAACAGACAGGTCCGAATTATAATTTTGTTCCTGTCGGGTTTGAAACTATGGGTCCATGGGGTCCCAGCGCTTACAAGCTTATTTCTGAGTTACAAAAGCGCTTAGTTGATGCAACTTGTGACCAAAGGGCTGGCAGTTTTCTCTCTCAAAGAATCAGCATCGCTATTCAGCGAGGCAACGCTGCCAGCCTTTTGGGCACTATGCCACGGGGGCCTTATTTAGATTTAATTTAGTTTTAAGTTGTAGTTTATTTAGTTTAAGCTTAGATTTAATGTCATTGTAAATTGCTTTTATTATGTAAATAAAGTAGTAATAACAGACATAAAAATTAAAAATTTGGAGACTTTTCCGAGTGGTTGTGCTATAAGAGCTACCTTCATACCAAATTTCAAGTTTCTAGGACAACTGGAAGTACCCTTTAGGTTTTCTCAGTACGGCGATTTGTATGGAAACCACATTTTTAACGACTGTATCTTTTGATAAGGTATTTATTGCAATAATCCAGTACAAGTAATTCAAATATCATTTCATCTTTTGATTGCGTTGACTTTGGGTTCCGTACCTCAAAAGGAAAAAACGGAACCCTTATAGGATCACTTTGTTGTCCGTCTGTCTGTCTGTTCGTCAAGACCCTTTTTCTCTGGAACGCGTGGAAGTAGCATGCTGAAATTAATATCAAATACCCAAGCCTGCGGTCCCTTGAGGCCGTGAAAAAATCAACCTTCTAAGTCAACGCAATCAAAAGATAGTAATTAAAAATCTATTTCCATACAAATTGCCGATTTCCAAAAACCTAAAGGGTACAGATGTCCTAGAAACTTGAAATTTGGTATGAAGGTAGCTCTTATAGCACAACCATTCCGAAAAGTCTCAAAATCTCAAAATTTTATATCTGTCTGTGTATGTCACACACACAGTGTATACACCGTTTACCACTGCCAACGACATCTGGCGTCGAATAGGAGAACTTTGTGGATGCCGCGAGGTCTCGAGATCTCGCGCGGGCGCGGGGTCATTGACGCTTGTTCCCCTACTCGCCACTAGATGGCAGTAACATCCTAAGCAAAACATAGGAACAGGGCTTTGCTAAAACTGGACCACTTAAAACATTGGGGAAAAGCAGGGAAATCTTTTTACGGAACCCTCGTGCGCGAGTCCGACTCGCACTTGGCCGGTTTTTGCTACGAAAATGATGCGTCATAGGAAATTTTATTATAATGTGGCAAGGAGGATAGTATACTTACTGAGTGTCAAAGCACATACTTCGAATCGGACCCCGCAGTCATGTTAAAATTCAGGCAATTTCTAGATGGAGCCAAGGTAAGTAGCCAGCGGGTCAAATATTAACAAAACAGCGGTTCTAATGTGTCACTCAAGCAAGGTAGATGGCGCTGAATGTAAATAAGAACGACTCAAAGTATGGGCTTTGTCAATCCGTTTACTTTCCGTGATCCTTGTAATGTGGTAAACTTTCCACAATTTCGATTATAATAATATCCTATTTCTCAATTGTGTAGATAAGCGCTCCGAAAAACGATAGATTTTCGAAAATGTGTTTGACTTCTAACTGCTCGTTCAAACAAAGTCCCAAAGTCAAACTTTCTGCTTTCGACTTTTCCGTTCACACCCTTGTTGCCTGTAGGTATCAAGCTAAATGTTGTGTTTTTCGACTGATTCATTTTCGTTTTTATGACAATCCATAATGGAGTTGTGATTATTATAATAAACTATTTGTTTATTTATAAGTTTTTTATAATGTTCTTCTGACTTGACATTGTGTCATTAATTAAAAAATAAGTCTACGGTTTCACTTTAATGTTGACAGTTTTGGCTGTGGTTTTAATTGCATGGCGTTGATTATTTTGTTCTCTCTTCACAGAGGGAGAGCGGGAATCTAAATAAAACTGTAATAGTACAGTGTTCAACCAAATCTTAAAATCCTAGACGTATGATTCTAAGTCTGTGTACTGTGTAACATTGTCTTATCTCCACTCGATTTAAAGCCCACAGTTTGAACTGAATGACCATCTTCAATTTCAAGATGTCTGCAATTTTCTCCACACTTCCACTCCGAATAAAATCAATACGAGTGTTTGCTTGAGACATTGTCTTACGATTTACGTTATACGCATACCGTCCATACTCGCACACAATCCCCACAATCCTTTAAGCATATTAAAGGATTGTGGGGTTAAGATTTTGATTGGAGTTTCCTAAAAAAACCGGGCAACTGCGAGTCGTGCTGGAGCACAGAGGGTTTCGTTTCGTACCTGAAGTTTTTCAGACTTTCACTCTGCCGTGAGACCTTTTTTTGTGTTGAATTTCAAAATGGAGACACAGACAAGATAATAAGATGTGATGAAGTCGCGGGCAAAGCTAGTAAGTTATAAAATTCAAAGCAGTGTGTAGTCGAATTATTTATTTTCTATTGTGATGCCAAAACAATTTTATTGAACCTGCATCAATGAAATCAAATAAAACTAAAAAAATATTCAGTAAGTGAGGCTGTTTAGTTAATAATTCTTCGCACTTTTTTGTTTAGTTTAACAGCGCTTTCCGAAAGACCATAATTGCCAAAAGGAATGCGTTACAAAAAACTTGGCACTATTTTTTTTCTAAAAGCATGTTACAATAATTAAATAGCTCTTCCAATTAATGCATAACCATAAACGAATTATACAAAGAAAACTCACCAATGCTTTAGAAAAAAAACTGTATTGTAGAGGAAAATCGAAATCACTGTAGGTACTATGTTTCTTAAAATAACAACAAGGGTACCAAATTTGGAATCTGTTATTCGTACATAACAAAAAGTTAAATGAAATCCTACAGCGATCGGAAGTCGTAAGTTGGATTCCAATTTCTGCAGAAAAGATGTTAAGGAGTGAAAATCAAAAAGCGTATGTGCAAGGAATTCCTGTGAACATACTGCCTTTTGAGTCGCGTGAAATTTTTCAGCAAAGGGCACGCGCTGAAATGTCGCAGATTAAGAATGTTCAGCCAGTCAACCGCTCGTACAGTCGAGTTTTCCAATACTTATACAGTCAACGGTTTATAAATATCTAAACATTGGCCTTATATTAAGAAAGCTCCCGTTGTTATTATTTTCTTTTATCCTTTTATCAATTTCTATACAGTCAACAGTTTATAAATATCTAAACATGGACCTTATATTAAGAAAGCTCCCGTTGTTATTATTTTCTTTTATCCTTTTATCAATTTCTATACAGTCAACAGTTTATAAATATCTAAACATGGACCTTATATTAAGAAAGCTCCCGTTGTTATTATTTTCTTTTATCCTTTTATCAATTTCTATACAGTCAACAGTTTATAAATATCTAAACATGGACCTTATATTAAGAAAACTCCCGTTGTTATTATTTTCTTTTATCCTTTTATCAATTTCTATACAGTCAACAGTTTATAAATATCTAAACATGGACCTTATATTAAGAAAACTCCCGTTGTTATTATTTTCTTTTATCCTTTTATCAATTTCTATACAGTCAACAGTTTATAAATATCTAAACATGGACCTTATATTAAGAAAACTCCCGTTGTTATTATTTTCTTTTATCCTTTTATCAATTTCTATACAGTCAACAGTTTATAAATAGCTAAACATGGGCCTTATATTAAGAAAACTCCCGTTGTTATTATTTTCTTTTATCCTTTTATCAATTTCTATACAGTCAACAGTTTATAAATATATAAACATGGACCTTATATTAAGAAAACTCCCGTTGTAATTATAATCAATCGTACAATCCAACCACCTTAAATATTTTTGGCGGGCCCCAGAAGACATTTTTTTTTAAAAACTAAAAAACAATTACTTTGCTCACCCGCGACCGCGCACCGCGCGTTTTTTGTGGTCGCGGGTGAGCAAAGTAATTGTTTTTTAGTTCATAAATATGGACCTCCGCAAAGTAACGCCTGATTCAATAAATTATTTTTTTTTAATTCATCCCATAAGGGATAGGCAAAGGAACTGAGTCCATACAGCCACGTCTGATGTGTTTTGTAAATTTCTGTATATTAAAGTTCTGTCATCGTCAGAGTTGTGTCAGTCTGTCTTAGTCACGTCCTGTCAACTGCTCATGCCTTCCGTAATTCGATAGTGTACTTTACGGCGAGCTACGGCGAGCAGCAGCCGGCGGATATTTGGGGGTCACAAACGGAGGGAATACGCGTTTGCACTTGAATTCTTCATTTGCTGGGCACTTTCACGTCAATTTGTTGTATAATACACTATCTTTATTATCCACCAAACAACATTAAGCACAGAAACTAAAATTCAATTAACGACACGATCCACTCTCATCGGTTTCCCGCCAAATTCCCCCGCCCCAGGAGACTACTGCCATCATCAGTTTCTTTTTTTTTTATTAACTTCGGTCATTTTTGCCATTTCGCTTTTAAAAATCATAACACTTATGTGACTAGCAATAAGGTCTGTGTATAGATATTTTTGAACGGTTAGCTCTGTACAGATATTGAAAAACTCGACTGTACAAAATACAGCCCGATATTATTAAATTTGGTGATTAATTCCCATTTTTAGGGTTCCGCACCCCAAAAGCAAAAACGGATCCCTTATAGGATCACTTTGTTGTCCGTCTGTTTGTCTGTCTGCCAAGACCCTTTTTCTCTGGAATGCGTGGCGGTAGCATGCTGAAATTAATACCACATACTCAAGCCTGCAGTCCCTTGAAGCTGTAAAAAAATCAAACTTCTAAGACAACGCAATCAAAAGATACAGTCACTAAAAAGGTTGTTTCCATGCACTGTACTAATGTGTGTGTACTGTGAAAACCTAAAGGGTACTTCCAGTTGTCCTAGAGACTTGAAATTTGGTATGAGGGTAGCTCTTATAGCCCTCTTATAGATACTTAGAAAAATATCAATATCAAAAATTTTGATATCTGTCTGGTATATGTCATAGACCAAAATAAAGTGACCCCACACTGCGTACATTTTGCTTAGGAGCGGGCTCTGCTAACACTGGACTACTTAAAACACTGGGAAAAAGCTGGAAAATCTTTGCACGGAACCCTCAGTGCGCGAGTCTGACATGTAATCCACTGCTGAGAAAAGGCATCCCCCTCCCCCGCCACTCGTCTTTGTCAAGGGCAAGTTCCTTCCAACCTCTGCATCTATTGTCTTACTAACATTTTGCTTGGTTTACAATCATGTTTTCATCTTTGGGATACTTAAAGCATAGTCTTTAGTTATGATAAATGTACCTGTATTTCAAATACTAAACGAGACATTTAGAATCCAAAACGAGCATGGAATACCTATCCAATGTGTGACACCTTGACAGCGCCGTACTTCTGCTTACGGCGTTTTTTGGAAAAGTGGTAATTCTGAACTTCTCCATACGTAAAGGAATTCTTGAGCATGGCCCGGGTATCTCCGTGCACCGTATCGACCGTCCCGGGATTCGATCCCGGTACCCCTCAGCCTTATTGTACCTACCCATTGTATGTTAGCATAAGTTTAGACTTATGGACCGAACTCAGCCGTATAATAAAATTGTGAAAACTGTTTTTAGTTTAGCATATTTTTATGTGAACCTTTGGGGTAGAGATATTCTATCGCTTCAAAGCTCTGAATGTGTGGGTGTTATATACTTGTACTAGCTTATGCCCCGCGGCTTTGCCCTCGTGAAATATTTCAAAACGGGCTAGTTCCCTATCCCGTTTGAATTTCGAAAAATCCCTTCTTAATGTATCTGTAGGATACTCAAGGTATATGTTTGCCATATTTCAAGGTCCAGTGGATAAGGCTGTGCGTTGTCCGTCAGTCAGTCAGTCAGTCAGTCACGGTACTGTTTTATAGGTATAGATGACTGTGTATAGTGGCTTCTATAGACGGGTCATATTAAGGTAATAGCTGATGATGTGATGACAAAATAAATTTATTTTACTTTTTTCAATTAGTTAAGGATCTGAACATACTCTTTGGAAACCGCTGCCTCACTTATTACTGCAATTAAGACAATTTTTTTACCCCCGACGAAAAAGAGGGGTGTCATAAGTTTGACCTGTGTATCTGTGTGTCTGTGTGTCTGTGTATCTGTCTGTGGCATCGTAGCTCGCAAGCGGATGGACCGATCTCGATGCGGTGTTTTTTATTCGAAAGCTAGTTTAATCGAGATGGTTCTTAGCTAAGGTTCATTGAAATCGGTTCCCCGTTTTTTAAATATTGAACTTTGTAAACAGAAAAAGTTTAGTAGCCTTTAAAAAAATACTGTATCACTTGCATGCGTCACATTTAGAAGGAAAATTGAAGGAAGGAGAGGAAGAGGTCGGCCTAGGCGAAGCTACATGGACCAGATAATGGAGAAGGCCGGTGTCGTGTCGTATCAAGAGGTCAAGGAACTGGCTCATAGGAGAGATGATTGGAAGACACTCCACCGACAAGAGTGTAACTCTTAAGCTTGATAAAGATGGTGCGTCACACTGCCGGGGGAAGAGGTTTTGTAAAGAATCGGTCGAACGTCGTAGATAAAGTACCGCAATGTATTGCTTTTTCTAGTTATGTTTTCTGGGTTCGTGCAACTAGTGCATACAACGCGCCATTTTACCCAAGTCGTCCCCGCGGGCCGTTTGCGAGGGTAAATTAAGCCGAGGGTGAAATAGGTTTTATGAATGAGTTCATACACTACATATCGAAGTGAATTAATAACTATAATCCGCCATCTTGGAAAAATAATATCAAATCCGTACTTATCGCAGTTTTGGCACTGTGCCCAAGACGCGGCGCTTCCTGCAAGATTCCTCATTGAATACCGATGCTTTGTGGAGATCAGTGGAGATTCATAATTAACAATATCCGTAGATATAATGATTTAGTTCACTTTCCTTTGTATTGTTTGGGCTCTGACTTTTAGGGCGCTTTTCCTCTGACACAGCTTAGCGGAGCGGAGCGTAGACAATCAGAGAAAAGTGGCAAGTGTTTCCACTCACGCGGAATAGAGATTGGAATGGGGATGATGACTTCATCATCATCATCATCATGACGACCGGATGGCTTAGTGGTTGGAGAACCTGACTACGAAGCTTGAGGTTCCGGGTTCGATCCCCGGTTGGGCCAGATGTTCCGTATGATGAATACGAATGTTTGTTCTCGAGTCTTGGGTGTTTAATATGTATTTATGTATGTATTTATCTATATAAGTATGTTTATCCGTTGTCTAGTACCCATAACACAAGCTCTGCTTAATTTGGGACTGGGTCATTTGGTGTCAATTGTCCCACGATATTTATTTATTTATTTATTTATCATAAGCCTATTCTATTCCACTGCTGGACGTAGGCCTCCCCTAATGAGCGCCATAGCGCCCTGTCTTCAGCTTGCCGCATCCAGCATCTTGCATGCAGTCTTTCGCAGATCGTCATCCCACTGATGATGATGATGACTTAGTTTGTCAAAAATTTAGTTTAGTTTACTTAGTTTTATGAAATCTCAAAACCAGCGTTCAATCATCATCAGCCTTGTTTTACGTCCAACTGCTAGACACAGGTCTCCTCTCAGAATGAGAGGGCTTGGGCTAGTTCCCACGCGGGCTCAATGCGGATTGTTAACTTCACACATACCATTGAATTGCTTCGCAGGAGTATGCAGGTTTCCTCACGATGTTTTCCTTAACCGAAAAGCTCGTGATAAGTCATAATCGTAATTTCGCACATAAATTCCGAAAAACTCAGAAGTACGAGTCGGAGGTTGAACCCACGGCCCTATGCTTGATAGGCCATAGGTCAAATCATTAGACTATCGCGGCATTTTTTATCGTTCAGTATGAAGTTTGTATTGAATTACTCAACTATAATGTCATAACTTTCAGCCATTAATCTGTCGTTTTGTAGTAATAAGTGAGGTCTCGGTTTTTACCTTCATTAATTTCACAAACAATAACCTAAGTTAGGTACTTATGTCAGAGGGTCGAGCGCGACTTTACCAATGCTGCGTCACGTAAAATCGAATAGTAAACGTTGTCGAGTTTGTATGACGTTTGGAACAGCGCCCGCCCGTGAGCGTATTTGGATCTCGGTTCGGTTCGGTTTCTCGATCTCGATACGATAACCGTAACGTTACGCAGCATTTGACAAGACGTGATTGACCCTCAGTCTTATGCTTGCTTGCTATAATCGTACGTAATAGATATTTATTTCCTTCAGAGATGGTATAGTTGTAGTGAAAAAAGTTTTTCCACAGATCAGGCAACAATCAATCTTATGTCAAGGTCACAAACACTTTGACATGGTAAAACATTTCTCAATTCAACTATACCTACTTGATGTCTTGATTTTATGAAGTATATTTTGAAATTGAGTCCGCGTGTGGCACGGACCAACCACCCTCTGGACACCAAATGTCAGGGCGAACGTTTCCGAAACGCATATGCTCATTTGCACCTATAAATCTCTCTAGCCTCGAATCGCAGCTCGCTTTCGACCAGATGACAAGCGAGATGACAAGCTATGAACCAATCACGACGCATTCCCCCGGCTTTTTTCGTAATGACTTTTCAAGTAAATTATAAAATATGCGGTGTCCAGAGGGTGGTTGGTCCGGCATATAATTTTACGACTTGCCCTGACTAGAGAAACCTCACAATTTTCAGCCCGTGTACCGTGAGGAAAATGGTCCTTGTAAACCCTCAGTGACGTAAACAGTATTCCCTGAACTCTCTTAAACTCATGCATTTGAATTCACATTTCTCTCTAAAATATTGAAATAGTACGGATTATTCGCACATTCTGTCCAGTAGAAGTTTTATTCAGAAAAAAACCGGGCAGGAGCATGTCGGACACGCCCAGAATAGGGTTCCTATAAGCCATTACGAAAAAGCCCTGGCATAGACACGTAATTTGAAGGTATTTTCATCACAGTTATTCGAAACCAGTGTTAGCAGAGCCCTACTCCAAAGCAAACTGTACTCAGCGTGCGGTCAATTTATATCAGTTACTGACATAGACACACATAATTAACTATTACTCCCAAACTTGTAAAGCCTGCTTATCTCTGATAATTTTCCTTTTAAATTCATTATTATGTACTACTGCTCGATTTTTTTTCACATTTCCAAATACAACAGTTTCTCTGGTAGAGGGGTGGGGGGACACCTTGACTCCAACAAAAATGAGCACTTCAAAGCTAAATATTTCGCAAACGAATAACTCAATCGAAAAACTATGTTCGAGCACCCCTAATTATTTTTGAAAGACCTATCCAACGGTACTCCACACTATGGGGTAGGTGAGAAATAAAAAATTATCCCTACATTACGTGTACGGGAGGTACCCTTAGTTTTTTTTTTTCAAAATTTAATATCTAAGCAAAATTACAGCTTTTAGTACTAATAGTTTTTGAGCTAAGCCGCGGAAAGACAGACAGACGGACATGAGAAACTATAAGGGTTCAGTTTTTGCCATTTTGGCTATGGAACCCTAAAAATGTTATTTACCAATAATAACAGCGTGGTATATTTTTACTCATTAGTGCATGTTCCGTAATTTCGAGCCTTGATTAAAAAAATGAAACTAATCGCCTCTGCGTTCGAGCTGTACCATTGATTTAATAAAAAAAACCCTTTGTAAAACTGCGCCATTGTTTCATTGTAGAATGTAAAAAATAATGATTTTGTTTGTTAATTACATACCTGTTTAGGGTTGCGTAGCTAAAATCTAATGAAACTGCTTGAAAGCAAATACCGATTAATGAAATATTGATTATATTTTGCATTATTTTGACGACAAATGAGAACAAGAACAAGAGAACATAAAATAAAATAAATAAATAGAAGCTTTTTTTTATACGACGAGGAAGGCAAACGAGCAAGTGGTCACCTGATGGTAAGTGATCACCACTGCCCATAGACACCCGCAATCCCGGAGGGTTGCAGATGCGTTGCCAACCTAGAGAGCTAAAATGAAATGCCTCTTGTGCCCGTAATTACACCGGCTATCTTACTCTCCACACCGGAACACAACAGCGCAAGCACTGCTGCTTAGCGGCAGGATTAGCGAGTAAGATGGTGCTACTATGTCCAGTTTGTATGACGTTTGGAACAGCGCCCGCCCGTGAGCGTATTTGGAACTAAAATTTAGTATGAGGTCTCTCGATCTCGATACGATAACCGCAACGTTACGCAGGATTCGAAAAGTCCAGCTCGACCCTCTGGATAGCGTTGTCCAGCTTGAGTGAATAAACTCCGCCTCCTAAAGTGTCGCCTTAAATTTAAGGCAACTCCCGTCTAAGTGTTCTGCGTGCATGTCAGTTATCGAGTATAATGACCTGACTGTAACTCGATCCTTTGCTGACAGTCGCACGCTTCTCACATCACCCGTCGCACTCGTTTGACAGGGTCCAGTGGATGGGAGTTCGAGTCTCAATTTACAGAGCCTTTGATGTCTGGTGAAAGGTTTTTGTTTTTGATGTTCGGAGGTGTCAATATTGAAGTGAGATTGACACCTTAAAACTGTCTTTCGATTAAAAAAAACCACATAGAAATCGGTCCATCCATTTGAGAACTATGATGCCACAGACAGATACACAGACACACAGATACACAGGTCAAACTTATAACTTATAACACCCCTCTTTTTCGTCGGGGGTTAAATATAGTAGATTAATGCCCAGGCATGGGAAGTCAGCAATTGCTGGAGCGAGAACTTAGTTTAAAAACACGAACCGCAGTGGCAGATATAGATATTTTCTCAAACATTAAGAGGAAATAAGGATTTTTTAATTATTAATTAACTCTTATAATACAGCGAGCCAAAACTGCCATTTGATAGATAGATAGATACAAACTTTATTCTTCAAAACAATACATGTCTTTATGACAAAAGACAAATAAAAACGAAAATACAACACTAAAAATAAAATAACAATTGTTGTTACTATAATTGTGGCATGGAGTGTCGTCAATATTATTTATTGCAAAATATTACAATATCTGAGTCATTATTAATATATTATATTTAATTAAATACTTAATAACTAACTAAATTCGTTAATTTTCTTACCCCTGTTTTTTAATAGTTTCACAACGACTAGATATTTCCCTTGAAATTTAAGCGGTACTAAGCAGTTACTTTAGTTAATAGTTATCCTCTGATTTTCATCATGGTGGACTTCTATACAACAAATGATCACGATTTTGTCACTAAAAACTATTACATTAATAAGAACTTATAACTCGCATAACTTTAAATAAATCGAGACTTTGTGCGTTATTGTTACTTATTTACGTATGATTTCATTCCCGCCATTTTTTTTAAAATAAAAAAGTGCATTTTTCTTTTTAATACTGCCAAGCTATTTGAGACATCGATAAAAATGTTAAATTTCGAATAGAACGCCTGCATACAGCCACCGGATTGGCTGAATGAGACATGTCACTCAATGTTTCCATGGTCTATTTTACTTTTTAAAAAGTTAAAAACAAATGAAAAACAGTCCAGCAATCCTATTTATGGACAGGTAATCGCGCCTGCAATGTAATGCGGCCGTCAACAAGGCCCTTCGTGCTCTGTTACTTCGAGTAAAATGACAACATTTCCGACAATGTTTGAGAAATGTGTATTTTAGTGTACAATAAAATGGTACCAATGTGTTACATTACATACATATTTATGGTAATGACTATGTTTTATACTTAAAATCTGTGACATCTAAAGTGAATAAATTTTATAGTAAAATGTGTTTGTGAAAAATATTGTGCAATATTTTATTTCATAGAAAATGCGTTGGCAAATACGTTTCCATGAACTCTAGTTGTACACGCCACTTGTTTCACTTATATCAGTGAAGGGCAATATTTCTTACTTATGACATCAAGACCACACCAAAGCTATTTACCTAAATGTTGCCCGTATAGAACCATATCGTATTGGACTTGGATACTGTGATGGATGAATGTAATAATACGGAGCAATTGACAGAAAATGCTGTTACACTTTTGTCGAGATTGCTCGAAATTGCTCCAACGTGGTTCCGGCAATACACCAGATTGATCAATCACCGTTGATGGCAGTTATTGCCTAAATAATTGCCCGTGTAAGGCGCCTTGAGACGAACGACTCGAGTCAATCTCAATTGTAATTTGAGATTTATTTATACTCAAAGCGAATAGGGGGCAGTAGGTAGGTACTTATTTGTAGCGCTAAAAATGTGTTGTTTTGACTTTGTCGGCCGTCACTCCAGTGTTAGCCCTTTGGGACGCATTCGGAGACAATTAATAGCCAATCCATTCGTATTAAAATGTTTTAGATTATTGTTATACATTAGAATATGTCTCTTTTTAGGTTTGACTTTCTGCCTGAAATATCAGAATGGTATGTCAACATGTTGTATAAGAACTAGTAGATAAACCTTTCCCACAGGCCAGAGAAAATTCAATCTTACTAATGTATAAAATGACGCCACACTGCGTACATTTTGCTTAGGAGCAGGGCTCTGCTAACACTGGACAACATAAAACACTGGGGAAAAGCGGGAAAGTCTTTGTACCGACGGTTCCTCGGTGCGCGAGCTAGACTAGTACTTGGCCTGTTTTTTTTATTTCAGTATAACTAACTGCCTGTTTGATCAATTAGTTATCATCATCATCGTAAGCTCTTCTCAGCTTTGTTACTAAAGAAAATTGTAATAACTACCTAATTTTAACCCTCGACAAAAAAGAGGGGTGTTATAAGTTTGACCTGTGTATCTGTCTGTGGTATCATAGCTCCCACACGGATGGACCAATTTCGATGCGGTTTTTTTAATCGAAAGCTAGTTTGTCGAAAGTAGACTGACAGACGGACAGACTGACAGACTGACAGACGGACAGACGGACAGACTGACAGATGGACAGGCTGACAGACGGACGGCGGGCGGACAGGCAGACATACGAAAAAAAATTTATCGAAGCTGAAACTGAGAGGCTTCGCTCACTTCATTCGCTCGGTCAACTATTGGAATGTTACAAGGCGACTTTCTCAAAATTATTTATTTATTATTTAATTATTTTATTATTAAGTTTATTCACTTTGGATGTCACGGATTTTAAGTAAAACGTATTTTAAATATGTGTTGTGGTTTCTACTGCCTGATTGACACATGTTTCTGAAGCACACAACACACAACATCGAGAAATGTGTGTCAATTATACAGTAGAAATTATTATGTCTGCTAGATACTCAGCTTCTTATTGGTTTGAATGCACGAGCATAACATTCATGGTATTATTTTCTGTGTAATTTTTTTTTCTGTGTTAAATGTTTGTCAATTAGGCAGGTAGTAGAAATTGTACTGTGTCGGCTAGAAGCTTTCATTTTACCATTTTTAACTTTATGCCCTTAAGGGAGTGAACAGAAAAAGGCGGAGGAAGCTTGTAGGAGAAAAGCTTTGTTTTTAAAGTTAGGATTTTAAAGGTCAGTGAATAATATTCGTACTCTTGAAGAGAATTAAAATGACAGTTTTGGAAAGTCTATCTAAATGTGGTGAAAAGGGTTGGGTGGAAATATGTATAGGGGAAAACAGCGTCAGAGATAAGGACGGATTTTGCGCAATTCCCAAGGCATAGCTAGGGAGTAGCATATGTAGAGTCGTTGCTTGAGACATTTCGATCAATAATAAATAATAACTAGTGGCTCTGTAAGCTGTAGACCTCGTGACCTAATTTTTGAACTTTTTCAAAAAACAAATCTCCACAAAAACCTGTATCAATTATCAAACCTTATCACAAAATTTCAAGACGATCCGATCATTCTTAAGCATTATTCGTTTTTTTTTATAAAAAAAACCTTGAAACGAATTGACAAAAAGAAACTATTTATTTTGAGAACCTGCTCACAAATTTTCACGAGAATCAATAACTCTGGCACAACACACAGTGCGAGTTCTATCTCGCGCGAGAACAACTGCCCGTCTTTTCCCGTCACTCAGAATGCAACGGGACGGGTAATATAATCTCGCGCGACAAACAAAGTCACGGCCAGTCGTGCTAGCCCTACAGTTGAGAAAAGACATGTAGAGGGGAGCGGCCGGACAACCAGACGGCGGGACAGCTTGACTATGGACATACGAAAGAAATTTTGTCCAAGCTGAAACTGACACGCTTCGCTCACTCGTTCGCTCGGTCAATAAAACAGACAAACCAACTGATTTCACATTAATTGACAATTGTTCCTAGGCCCATTGTCCGGTTATTAAAGGGCGTAGAACAATGGTCCTTAAGCCTTTAGAAACAAGATCTCATAAAATGATTTCTAAGATGTTTTAATAATTTATTAGATTATGAAAGCTTCTGAAATTAAAGGAGATCCGCCTTGGGACCTTTTCGCAATAAATGGGTCAAGGGATCATAATACCTGGAAAGGAAAATTACTATGCAATTTATTGTGAAGGCGTCACGATGGGTCAGCAATCTTGGTTTGAGAGTACAACGTAAGAACGGAAATATATATTCGTCATCTGCAACCAATTCACGTCCCACTGCTGGACTCGGGCATCTTCTCAGCATGAGAGGACTGGGGTCGGTGCGGTCCTAGTGCTGATTGGCAACTTCGCACAGACTATTGAATTGTTTCGCAGGAGTGTGCAGGTTTCCTCGTAGTGTTTCCCTTCACCGAAAAGCTTAAATATGATAAACTATAAAGGCGTGGTTTCGCACATAAATTGCGGGTTGCTTTTTAAAAAAGGAAAAAAAGGCGTTATCTCAATGGAAAGCGTGGCTCAATATTCAGCAAAAGAATATAATGTCACTTGTCACTTAAGAGGCTCTTGCGTCATCTTTTGTAACTGTCAGAATATCTGAAATTCAAGGGAATTTTAGACCAAATAGTCCAAAAGGCGAAGATAATGAGCTTAACAATAAGTCGACGTACGAAAGACAACCGAGGGTCGAGCACGACTTTACGAATGCTGCGTAACGTAAAGTCGAATAGTAAACGTTGTCGCGTTTGTATGACGTTTGGAGCAGCGCCCGCCCGTAAGCGTATTGGGAACTAAAATTTAGTATGAGGTTTCTCGATCTCGATACGATAACCGTAATGTTACGCAGCATTCGTAAAGTCGTTAGCACGACTTTACGAATGCTGCGTAACCCTCAGTCGTTAGGCTACACAGAGGCTTTTGAAAAACTGATGAAATATTCAGTGCATGAAATCTGAGGTCCTAATTACTTTAACAATTTGGACCTCAAGAAATAGTACGGTATGAAATAAGTATTCAAAAATAAGGACACCTTTATGTTATTTTTAACCGACTTCAAAAAAAGGAGGAGGTTCTACGTTCCACTTTTTTTTTTATGTTTGTTCATCGATTACTCCGTCAACTGCAGACCGATTTTCAAATTATTATTTTTTATTTGAAAGGGTATACTCCTGAGGTGGTCCCATTGTCACCAAGTCATGATCTGATGATGGGATCCCACGGAAATCGAGAGCAACCCTCAAATTTTACAGGCACGTACTATGTGTTTCATAGATTTTCTAAGGTTATTCAAGTATTTGCGTCTGGTAGTCATCATCTCATGATGACGAGCTGATGATGGAAGGTACAACTCCTTAGCGGTTAGGAGTTGGAGGATAATTCTGAAAATATTAAATCATTATTCGAAAGGGTATACTCCTGAGGTGGTCCCACTGTCACCAAGTCATGATCTGATGATGGGATCCCACGGAAATCGAGGGCAACCCTCAAATTTTACAGGCACGTACTATGTGTTTCATAGATTTTCTAAGGTTATTCAAGTATTTGCGTCTGGTAGTCATCATCTCATGATGATGAGCTGATGATGGAAAGTACAACTCCTTAGCGGTTAGGAGTTGGAGGATAATTCTGAAAATGTTAAATCATTATTCAAAAGGGTATACTCCTGAGGTGGTCCCACTATCACCAAGTCATGATCTGATGATGAGATCCCAAGGAAATCGAGGGCAACCCTCAAATTTTATAGGCACGTATCATGTGTTTCATATATTTTCTAAGGCTATTCAAGTATTTGCGTCCGGTAGTCATGTTCTTATGTTGATGAGCTGATGATGGAAGGTACAACTCCTTAACGGTTAGGAGTTAGAGGATAATTCTGAAAATGTTAAATCAACGTAAAATTGTGAAATAAAAATCTTTTAACAAAAAAGTAAAACCGCCCTAAAAAAAAAACCTTAAAAAAAACGTAAAATAATCCTCTAAAATAATGATAAATAAATAAAATAAAATAAAATGCATTTATTTCGGACAACAGAAACTAAAGCCTAAAGTTTTATCGCCTAGCACTAAGCAGCAGAAATATGAAGTCGGTGCTTCATTCAAAGAATATTCCGCTCGCACCGCACCGACTTCATATTTCTGCTGCTTAGTGCTAGGCCATAAAACTTTAGGCTTTAGTTTCTGTTGTCCGAAATAAACGCATTTTATTTTATTTTATTCATTTATCATTATTTTAGGGGATTATTTTACGTTTTTTTTCTTCTAAGGTTTTAAAGTAATCAACGCAAACGCTTCTAAGCCCACAACCAAAACTACCACCACCAGTACAACAGTACCGGACACGTGTTTTGTCTCTCTCCGACGCATCCTCAGCGGACGTCTTAAATTTTTGTCTGTCTGTAGATTTCGCAGACCAATATAAGTTGATCCCACACTGCGTACATTTTGTTTAGGTGCGGGGCTCTGCTAACACTGGACTTCTTAAAACACTGGGGAAAAGCGTTAAAATCTTTCTACGGAACCCTCGTGCGCGAGTCCGACTCGCACTTGACCGGTTTTTTTTAAATCAAAAACTTAATGTCTTATGTTGGCCTCTACATCTGCAATAACTACGTTTCTTTGTTCCAGTACCCACTGCGCATGTGCAAGGCGTGCTGGGCAAGAAGGCAGCACTACCCTGCGACATTCAACCCTTGGCAGCCGGAGACCAGGTCTCCATGGTGCTGTGGTTTAAGGAGAGCGATGGGGAACCACTATACAGGTATTTATTTCATTTCCTTTCATTTCGTTTTAGGAATGTTATGGATTGAATTAACGGATCACCAGACATAGGAATCCACTAGGCAACATTTTTATGACAGGTATAAGAAGTTCCTATATCGATAAACTCAATTATCGATGCTTGTTCTACATAGTAGTGATCGCCCCAGCACTGTATATATTTTTGCTGAAAACGAGTATAAAGTTTGGAACAAATTCTGATTTAAGTACATCAGTAGGTAGGTGGGACAGTAATGAAGAAAAACCGGCCAAGTGCGAGTCGGACTCGCGCACGAGGATTCCGTAGAAAGATTTAACGCTTTTCCCCAGTGTTTTAAGAAGTCCAGTGTTAGCAGAGTCCTAAGCAAAATTGCAGTGTGGGGTCAATTTATATTGGCCTGCGAAATCTACAGATAGACAAAAATTTAAGATTTTGAGAATTTTCTGAGTGGTTGTGCTATAAGAGCTACCTTCATACCAAATTTCAAGTTTCTAGTACAGCTGGAAGTATCCTCTGGGTTATAGGATTTCGGCAATTTGTATGGAAATAGCCTTTTTAATTAATGGCTGTACCTATCTTTTGATTGCGTTGACTTAGAACGTTGATTTTTTTCACAGTTTGAAGGGACCGCAGGCTTGAGTATTTGATATTATTTTAAGCATGCTACCTCCACGCGTTCCAGAGAAAAGGGGTCTTGACATACAGACAGACGGACAGACAGACAGACAGACGGACAACAAAGTGATCCTATAAGGGTTCTGTTTTTTCCTTTTGAGGTACGGAACCCTAAAAATTACATACGTCGGCACGAATCTAACCGAGTCAGCAAGTAAGTACTGAAATTAAAAATAATAATAAAATAAAAGTAATTAGTAAAATTCTTCTTAAATGTCTGCCAATAGGCAGACAGACAAAAAAACCGTAAAAGTTTTCTGCGTATGTTCCTAACTATTCAATTTATTTTGAACTCCATTACTAATTTTTCACACTTATCCCAACATAATCACACTGTATCATGATACTGTGTGATTATGTTGCGATAAGTGTGTAGGGTATTAACTTTATAACCATTGTTCAGTATTGAAACATTGAAAGTCCCCACTCTACTATTCTTTCCAATTCCTTGTAATAAACTTAATCAAAACATCAAAAAAACGGCACGCAAGGACAAATCCCTAAATCCTCGGGGAACGACGAGTATACGTACAGTCAGCAGCAGAAGTAACTAAGCCACCGCAGCGGTCACAATGATCTGCACAAGCTCTTATGTCTATAATAATAGAGCCGTGCTTAGATCATTGTGACCGCTTCAGTTGCTTAGTTACTTCAGCTGCTGACTGTACCTACCTACAGCGGAAAAAATAGAATCGCGGATGAATGTGGAACTTTATACAATACATTTTACGGTAAACGCCTTAGCAGGTATTTGGTTAAATAACATTAATATTACTATATTTGCATAATGAAAGCAATTTACAGTGACATTAAATATACCTAATAACATGATACTCGGGACTTAATCGTGTAAAAATAGTAGTTAATGCAACTGCTACATAATGAGGGTCCTTAAAACACGAGTGTGTTTTTATGAAACGAGGCGAAGCTGAGTTTCATAATAGGATCACACGAGTGTTTTAAGGCCTAATTATGTGCAGTTGCATACATTACTTTATCTACATACATATTATAAGTACTCTAAGATGGGTTCAGAAGCCGAAGACATATATCATACCCATATCTGTCACGAATTTGACTGTTTTTTTTTAATCATAGACAAACATACCCAGCTGACGTTTCGTGAACTGTTTTTTTTTGTAAAAAAGAAATTAAAATATATCACATTATTAATTATACATGTCGGACTGAACTTGACTTATATACGTGAGTGTTCCGTTTTATTTCACTATGATTGTAAATTACGTTGGTTGTCAAATTCGGTACATCGAATTCGATGTCGAAAAGTCATTACGACATCGAATACATTCGATGTCGTAATGACTATTATTTTACTGCTGGATCTGCTGGTCGTGGTGGTTGGCGGCGTTGGCGACGATGTACTGCAATGCTGGTCATTTTCTACGGTTTCTGAACGCATTATAGAGGACTTATAATATGTGCGTAGATAAAATATATTTAAATTTAAATACCTCGACGTTTCGGACGCGACGTTGCGTCCATGGTCTCGAAATGGTCATAGTCTAGTTTTTCCCTTTGAAGGAGTCCTCGAGACCATGGACGCAACGTCGCGTCCGAAACGTCGAGGTATTTAAATTTAGATATATTTACTACGCGATGAAGTCCCGAGTATCATGAATGATCATGATAATGTGTGCAATCGCAAAAGTTCAAATCAATACATTACCTAAATACAAGCTAAAACTAAATAAACTACAACTTAAAACTAAATTAAATCTAAATAAGGCCCCCGTGGCATAGTGCCCAAAAGGCTGGCAGCGTTGCCTCGCTGAATAGCGATGCTGATTCTTTGAGAGAGAAAACTGCCAGCCCTTTGGTCACAAGTTGCATCAACTAAGCGCTTTTGTAACTCAGAAATAAGCTTGTAAGCGCTGGGACCCCATGGACCCAAAGTTTCAAACCCGACAGGAACAAAATTATAATTCGGACCGAGAGATTGATACTTAGATTTTTTTCTATTTTCGGCCGTTTCCGCCGCCGCACCAGCTTTTTGTGTGGTTCCCTGGAGATGTGAGGGTGCTACTGTATCGACACAGGTCGCATCCCGAACCAGAACCCTACCCATTCTTCAGGGAATCAGAGACATACCGTCCGGCCTTTTGCCATCGTCGCGGGCAATGCCGCTTGGCTCCAAAATGGCCGGCACGTTTGCAGAGGCAAGAGCCCGGCGGATTATGTCATTGAGCGCGGCATGACGGGAAAAACGGCCGGCGCTCTTTTGACAGGAAAACTGAATTCAATCTAAATAAGGCCCCCGTGGCATGGTGCCTTAAAGGTTGGCAGCGTTTCCTCGCTGAATAGCGATGCTGATTCGTTGAGAGAGAAAACTGCCAGCCCTTTGGTCACAAGTTGCATCGACCAAGCGCTTTTGCAACTCTGAAATAACCTTGTAAGTATCGGGACCCCATTTGATTTGACATTGTGACCTTAGGAAGAAGGTTAAGCCGTGACGCTTGTTCCTGTTACTTATAAGTTTGATGTGGGTCTATCTGTGAGTTTGTCTTTAGCACCGTAGCTTCTCGGATTGAACGGGATTTTATCAATTGGGAGACAGTTTATCCAGACGTTTTTTAGCTAAGATTCGCAAAATCAATTTCAGAAAATAATTGCCGCAACGTTTCTGCCAATATATCTTGTTTTTCAATACCCGAACCAAATGAGTCATGCATGACCCACCGTGGAACCTTTTTGTAGAAAATGTCATGGTGATTTTGCATTGCCTGTCAAGGATAACCATTATGACACTTACTGTGAAAACGTTCTACGGTGGGTCAGTACCTACTTATTGACAGGTGCCCTGGCAAACGACAAGTTGTGTATCGTTACAAACAAAATGCCCCCTGGCAGTAATAAAGACGCTAATAGGTCAGAAAATATCTCACAAAATGAAAACGAAAGCAATTTGTCAACAAATAAGCCGGCGAGGCCTACCTATTACAGATCGCCGATACGTTGCCGAATCAACAAAATAATGTATATGGAATAGACGACAACTTCTTTCCAAATCACTGTTATCCAGTAAGGTTTACGTGTTATTTTTAGGGTTCCGTTCACTTTGTTGTCTGTCTGTCTGTCTGTCTGTCAAGACCCTTTTTCTCGGGAACGCGTGGAGGTAGCATGCTGAAATTATTATCAAATACTCAACCGATACCGATTTCAAGTGATTTGGCAGCGATGAGCTCGAATTTGACACTATTTTTTTAACCCAAGATGGCGGATGACAGTTTGAAATTTTTGTGTGTTGATTTCGTGTAATTTTGCAGCGGTCAGCTTTTTTTTTAATTTTCTCACATTATTTGAGAATAGCACTAAGCGCGATGCTCGGCTTGCAAACCACCTCGTCAGCCAATTCCCTACTTTCCGTTGACTACCTAAGTAGGTACTTAAGTTATCTAATACCACGCATATACACACATTAAGGACTCAGAAACCGCATTGCGAAAATTGTGACGTATCCAATTTCGGAATCGTGTTTCGGAATCCCTTGAAGCTGTGAAAAAATCAACCTTCCAAGTTAACGCAATCAAAAGATACAGTCATTAAAAATGTTATTTCCATACAAATTGCCGTACTGTGAAAACCATAAAGGGTATTTCCAGTTGTCCTAGAAACTTGAAATTTGGTATAAAGCTCTTATAGCACAACCACTCATAAAATTCTCAAAATCTTAAATTTTTATGTCTGTCTGTAGATTTCGCAGACCAATATAAGTTAACCCCACACTGCGTACATTTTGCTTAGGGGCAGGGCTCTGCTAACACCGGACTTTTTAAAACACTGGAGAAAAGCGTTATAATCTTTCTATGGAACCCTCGTGCGCGAGTCAGACTCGCACTTGGCCGGTTTTTTTTTATCGAAAGCTAGTTTAATCGAAATGATTCTTAGATAACTTTCATTAAAATCGGTTCACCCGTTTTTGAAATATTGAATCTTTGAAGTGACGATGTCGGGGGTTTTTCAACTTATCTAAGTTGGTAAGGTTATTCTTTATGAAACGTGACACACAGATGTGTAAGTAGGTATATTTTAACTGACTTAAACATACTGATAGACAACGAAGTGAATCTATAGTGGGTTCCATTTTATTAGAAAACATTACGTACCTAGGCAGTGTCCAAAACAATATGTCAGCATCAACATATAGTTTGGTCATGCTGAGAAAATTAATGGATGGAGGATGACAAAAGAAATTTGCGACAATATGAATAATAATAATAGAAGGTCTCTAGCGCTAGATGAACATTATTGAGGTTACGTCAAGGACATATTAATGAAACACTAAGTAAATAGTGCTGTATTATGATGAGCAGAAATGTTGAATGCAATGAGAGAAAATGACTTGTAGGTGGTTAATAAAGCTTATCCTGTCAACATTGACGAAAATATGGGAGCGGTGGGAATTCAGGCGGAATATTTCAGAAATTTGTATGTTATAAGGTAAATTTTTAAGAAATTGAAGAAAGTAAGAAAACCAAGTTACTGTTCATTATTTCGTATGGACGATTGTAAAATTTCATATTCTTCGAAAAATAAATGCAGCAGTAGCATGGTTACAAGTGGAATAACCTAACCAACTTAGAAAAGTTGAAGAACCCCCGACAATGTCATTGCAAAGTTCTATATTTCAAAAACGGGTCAACCGATTATAATGAAACTTAGCTAAGAGCCATTTCGATTAAACTAACTTTTGATAAAAAAACAGCGCGTCGAAATCGGTTTATCCGTTTGGGAGCTATGATGCCACAGACAGATACACAGGTTAAACCTATAACAGCCCTCTTTTTCATCGGGGGTTAAAAATATGGACCTCCGCAAAGTAACGCCTGATTCAATAAATTATTCTCAGTATATATATGATGTAATATTGTATACACACAAGAACATCAAATCTTTCAAGAAAGTGTCGGATGTGCATGGTTTCAACACTCGGAATAAGCATAAACTTGCCGTCCCTAAATTTCGTCTACGAAAAGTCAGTAAGTCTTTTTTGGGAAATTGCGTGAGGTTCTACAATAAAGTGCCTGTAGATGCATGGGAATTGCCACACAATTCATTTAAAAGATACATAAAGACCGCTCTCTTTAAAAAAGCATACTACAAAGTGGATGAATATTTATGTGATGGCACCACCTGGCCAAGGCTGAAAACAGAAGATAATTAGGACATCAATGTGACTTGGCTGCGTCCCGAAGATATTCGTGTATGGTGTCCGGCTCTGTTGCCGTTGTCCGCTGCGTACTAATTGTAATACAATTGACATAAATAATGTTTTATTTATTTGACATGATGACATGATCTTTAATGACAGAGTGAGGTTTTGTGTGATTTGTCTGTGGTTACGTATTGTAAGAGCTAATGTAACTTGTTTTTAGAAAAAATGACTTTGTGCCAAGTTTCTTGCGGCGCATTCTTCTTGGCAATCATGGTCTTTCCGAAAGCGCTGGTAGACCCAAAAAAAATTACGTGCAAAAGAGCGTTCAACTGCCTATTTGCTGAATAAAATTTTTAATTTGAATGAAATGTATATTTCATCAATTTTTGTTATTTGACATTTGGAGACCATACACATCTCCAGTTTATGTATATGTATTATTATACTTATTGTTTGACCGTGGAGGCGTTTTACACCTCTGCTGATTTTAAATTTAGTTTAAATTGACCCTAGAGACTTTACATCTCTAAGCCATTTCGATTAAGTATTATATTATAGTATTAATTCTGGGACCCTATACATCCCTTTGTAATTTAAATTTTCACAGATATTTGACCTGGAGACCCTATACATCTCCTGCTCAATTAAAACGTGCCAGTAAAGTAAAGTGTTCTAGTTTTGCTGTTCTAATAATAACTTTTACACTTGTTTCTAAAATGCGGTATTTTTCTCTCTCTCTTAATCTTTTAATGACAGAGTGAGGTTTCTTTGTGTAATTTGTCTGTGGTTACGTATTGTAAGAGCTAGTGTAACTTGTTTTTAGGAAAAATGACTTTGTGCCAAGTTTCATGCGGCGCATTCTTCTTGGCAATCGTGGTCTTTCCGAAAGCGCTGGTAGACTCAAAAAAATGACGTGTAAAAGAGCATTTAACTGCCTATTTGCTGAATAAAATTTTGAATTTTGAATTTTGAACGGTCAGATTGGAGAGGCTTGGGGGACGTCTAATACGCTTATGTCCAGCAGTGAACGTCTTTCGGCTGGCACACTTCATCGCCGCTAATCAGCTCGGCAATTTTCCTACTTAAAATAAAAATACGAACAGAAAAAAATCAGAAAGATACTCCACTGAGATCCTCTTTCTCTATTGTCATTCTCGTTACTGAACAGCGTTGTCTCGCTTGATTGAATAAACTCCGCTCCAAAGGTATCGCTTTATTAGCACCTGCAGCTGCTGGTCTCTATTCCACCAGCGTGACATCATCATCATCACCATCGCTATCATCACCATCACCAGCCTATTTACGTCCCACTGCTGGGCACAGGCCTCCTCTCAGTACGTTTCATACAAATAGGCTCTACCATTTTTGGGACATTAAACTTTGAAATGAAGATATCGATATCGGGGGTTATTCAACTTTTCGAAGTTAATTTTTTGAGTTATTAGCAGATTTTTTAAGTTACTTTCAAGCACTTTTTGAAGTTTGCGGTAATGTCTAAAATTTCGTAGACTTTAAACCGTGATTAAAAATTTACTTAAACGAGACAAAGATTATTCATTCGGTTTAAATTCTCACGAACTCTTGCTCGAGATTCAAAAGTTGGTCACGGGTGGGCTGAGAGAGGGTAATCAAGCTTTCATAGACTGTATGCACTGCCTTTATTACAATTTAATTAACTTTCTTACCATTTAAATAAGCGTCAGTAAATAAAACATTTATTAGACTCACGCGAATAAAACTAGGTTTTAATTTAGCCACACTTTCACCGTAACGGCCTGATTAAACTCTGAAAGCAGTGGGCGTAAAATTATAGCTTTTGCTCAAGACAACTATAGTGTTTTCCTCATAATCCCTTCTCAAGGAGTCTGGGAAAAACTATGTTTCATTAGTAAAATGCTTGTACCAACCTACACCTTTTTACAAGCTTTTATGTTACTTACACTGTTCGTGGATATGTTTGCAGTACGTAAGTTAAAAACCAGATGACTAATTAAGAGATATGGTATAGAAGTGGTATGGCCGCTTGACCTTGTATGAAATAATTATACCACATTTGTTTTAATAGTACTCGACTCCAATCACGTAAAGAATGATTAAATCAACTAATGAAATAAATAGGTATTTATCTACACACATATCATAAGTCCTCTATAATGCGTTCAGAAACCGTAGAAAATGACCAGCATTGCAGTATGCAGTAAAGTAATAGTCATTACGACATCGAATTCGATGTTGTAATGACTTTTCGATATCGAATTAAATTTTTCGAATTTGTCGACCAACGTAATTTACAATCATAATGAAATAAAATGGATCACTCACGTATATAAGTCGAGTTCAGTCCGACATGTATAATTAATAATGTGATATTGATTTTTTTTTACAAAAATAAACAGTTTACGAAACGTCAGCTCGGTATGTTTGTCTATGATTAAAAAAAAACAGTCAAATTCGTGACAGGTATGGGTATGATATATGCCTTCGGCTTCTGAACCCATCTTAGAGTACTTACGAGGGCTGTTGGATAAGTACCCGTTTTCTAAATATATTAATATCACTGGCCGCAAATAAGTATACCACCTTTTTAAGCCATTTTTCAGAAGCGGGAAAATTAAAAAAAATGGCGTTCTTTTGTTTTTTTTTCTCATTTGACAACGATTCAGTGAAGGCGTGAACTTAAAATTGTTAAAATGGAGAAAGAACAGTGTCGGTCTGTAATTAGATTCTTATTTTTGGAAGGAAAAACATGTGATGAAATAAAAGTAAGAATGCAAGCGGTTTACCATGAATGTGCTCCTTCTATGACAACCGTCAGATATTGGTATAACGAGTTTAAGCGGGGGAGAACAACCGTCTTTGATGAGGATCGCCCAAGCCGGCCAGTTGAGGTGACTACAGACGATATGGTTAAGAAAATTGAAAATATCGTTTTAGCCGACCGCCGAATTAAACTACGAGAAATCGTTGATGCTGTAAACGTTTCAATCGTGAGGGTACAACACATATTAGAAGAAAAATTGGGTATGAAGAAAGTACTAACTATTTGTCATTAGTGGTCGCGGGTGAGCAAAGTAATTGTTTTTTAGTTCATAAATATGGACCTCCGCAAAGTAACGCCTGATTCAATAAATTATGAAGAAAGTATCGGCGAGTTGGGTGCCGCGTTTACTCACGGAGGAGCAAAAACGGAACCGACTGACTACTTCGGAGCAGTGTTTGGCCGTGTCCAAACGTAACCCGAAGGAGTTTCTGCGTCGTTTCGTGACCGTGGACGAAACGTGGGTCCACCACTACACCCCGGAAATGAAAGAGCAGTCGAAGCAGTGGATTTTACCGGGTGAACCTGCTCCAAAGAAAGCAAAAACCGTCCCATCGGCTGGAAAGGTCATGGCGACCGTTTTTTGGGATTCGCAGGGTATTATACAATATTGACTATTTAGAAAAGGGAAAAACAATAACAGGGCAGTACTATGCCAATTTATTGGATGAATTTGACGCCGTGTTGAAGGACAAACGACCCCATTTAAAAAATAAAAAAGTACTGTTTCATCACAACAACGCCCCGGCTCATTCGTCCAGAGTTGTGACGGCTAAATTAGCACAGTTATGCTACGAACTATTGTCTCACCCCCCGTATTCTCCAGATTTGGCCCCATGCGATTTGGATCAAATGACGAAGTCATTGCCGCCACAGAGGCCTATTTTAATGACTTTCCAAAATCATACTTTTTGGATGGTTTATTGAAGCTTGAGTATAGGTGGAACAAATGTATACAGTTAACAGGTGACTACGTAGAAAAATAAATGCATATATAGAAAAAAATATTTTTTTTTTCCATGAACGGGTACTTATCAAACAGCCCTCGTATTACATTCTTGCACACATGTAGTAAATTGTACATCTTACAACAGCTTGTGTTTTTTTTTCACTAAAAATCGTCATGGGTATCAATTTCGAGTAATTTGGCAGCGGTGAGATCGAATTTGACATATTTATTGAACCCAAGATGACGGATGACAGTTTGTCATTTTTTTCACAAAAAATCGTCATGGGTATCGATTTCTAGTAATTTGGCAGCGGTGAGTTTAAATTTGATGTTTTTTTTGGTCCAAGATGGCGGATGACAGTTTGTCATTTTTTTCACTAAAAATCGTCATGGGTATCGATTTCGAGTAATTTGGCAGCGGTGAGTTCGAATTTGACATTGTTTTTTGAATCCAAGATGGCGGATGACAGTTGGACATTTTTTTCACTAAAAATCGTCATGAGTATCGATTTCGAGTAATTTGGCAGCGGTGAGCTTAAATTTGATGTTATTTTTGGATCCAAGATGGCGGATGACAGTTTGACATTTTTTTCACTAAAAATCGTCATGGGTATCGATTTCGAGTAATTTGGCAGCGGTGAGTTCGAATTTGACATTATTTTTTGAATCCAAGACGGCGGATGACAGTTTGTCATTTTTTTCACTTAAAATCGTCATGGGTATCGATTTCGAGTAATTTGGCAGCGGTGAGTTCGAATTTGACATTATTTTTTGAATCCAAGATGGCGGATGACAATTTGTCATTTTTTTCACTTAAAATCGTCATGGATATAGATTTCGAGTAATTTGGCAGAGGTGAGTTCGAATTTGACATTATTTTTTTAATCCAAGATGGCGGATGACAGTTTGACATTTTTTTCACTAAAAATCGTCATGGGTATCGATTTCGAGTAATTTGGCAGCGGTGAGTTCGAATTTAACATAGATTTTTGAATCCAAGATGGCGGATGACAGTTTGTCATTTTTTTTACTAAAGATCGTCATGGGTATCGATTTCGAGTAATTTGGCAGCGGTGAGCTTAAATTTGATGTTAATTTTTGGATCCAAGATGACGGATGACAGTTTGACATTTTTTTCACTAAAAATCGCCATGTGTATCGATTTCGAGTAATTTGGCAGCGGTGAGTTCGAATTAGACATTATTTTTTTAATCCATGATGGCGGATGACAGTTTGTCATTTTTTTCACTAAAAATCGTCATGGGTATCGATTTCGAGTAATTTGGCAGAGGTGAGTTCGAATTTGACATAATTTTTTTAATCCAAGATGGCGGATGACAGGTTGTAATTTTTTTACTGAAAACGGTCATGGGTGTCGATTTCATGTAATTTGGCAGCAGTGAGATCGAATTTGACATATTTGTTGAACTCAAGATGGCGGATGACAGTTTGTCATTTTTTTCACTAAAAATCGTCATGGGTATCGATTTCGAGTAATTTGGTAGCGGTGAGTTCGAATTTGACATTTATTTTTTGAATCCAAGATGGCGGATGACAGTTTGTCATTTTTTTCACAAAAAATCGTCATGGGTATCGATTTCGAGTAATTTGGCAGAGGTGAGTTCGAATTTGACATTATTTTTTTAATCCCATATAGCGGATGACTGGTTGTCATTTTTTTCACTGAAAACAGCCGTGGGTGTCGATTTCATGTAATTTGGTAGCGGTGAGTTCGAATTTTACATTTATTTTTTGAATCCAAGATGGCGGATGACAGTTTGTCATTTTTTTCACAAAAAATCGTCATGGGTATCGATTTCGAGTAATTTGGCAGAGGTGAGTTCGAATTTGACATAATTTTTTTAATCCAAGATGGCGGATGACAGGTTGTAATTTTTTTACTGAAAACGGTCATGGGTGTCGATTT
This sequence comes from Clepsis dumicolana, assembly GCA_963691665.1. Lineage (NCBI taxonomy): Eukaryota > Metazoa > Arthropoda > Insecta > Lepidoptera > Tortricidae > Clepsis > Clepsis dumicolana. The sequence continues at coordinate 883,470 of CAVNVB010000001.1, read as the reverse complement.
CATGTAATTTGGCAGCAGTGAGATCGAATTTGACATATTTGTTGAACTCAAGATGGCGGATGACAGTTTGTCATTTTTTTCACTAAAAATCGTCATGGGTATCGATTTCGAGTAATTTGGTAGCGGTGAGTTCGAAATTGACATTTATTTTTTGAATCCAAGATGGCGGATGACAGTTTGTCATTTTTTTCACTAAAAATCGTCATGGGTATCGATTTCGAGTAATTTGGCAGCGGTGAGTTCGAATTTGACATTATTTTTTTAATCCAAGATGGCGGATGACAGTTTGTCATTTTTTTCACTAAAAATCGTCATGGGTATCGATTTCTAGTAAATTGGCAGCGGTGAGCTTAAATTTGATGTTATTTTTTGGATCCAAAATGGCGGATGACAGTTTGACATTTTTTTTACTAAAAATCGTCATGTGTATCGATTTCGAGTAATTTGGTAGCGGTGAGTTCGAATTTGACCTTTAATTTTTGAATCCAAGATGGCGGATGACAGTTTGTCATTTTTTTTTCACAAAAAATCGTCATGGGTATCGATTTCGAGTAATTTGGCAGAGGTGAGTTCGAATTTGACATTATTTTTTTAATCCCATATGGCGGATGACTGGTTGTCATTTTTTTCACTGAAAACAGCCGTGGGTGTCAATTTCATGTAATTTGGCTGCGGTGAGCTTAAATTTGATGTTATTTACTGGATCCAAGATGGCGGATGACAGTTTTACTTTTTTTTCCACTAAAAATCGTCATGGTTATCGATTTCGAGTAATTTGGCAGCGGTGAGTTCGAATTTGACATTATTTTTTGAATCCAAGATGGCGGATGACAGCTTGTGTTTTTTTTACTAAAAATCGTCATGGGTATCGATTTCGAGTAATTTGGCAGCGGTGAGTTTGAATTTGACATTATTTTTTAATCTAAGATGGCGGATGACGGGTTGTCATTTTTGTCACTAAAAATGGTCATGGGTGTCGATTTTATGTAATTTAGCAGCGGTGAGATCGAATTTGACATATTTGTTGAACCCAAGATGGCGGATGCCTGTTTGACATTTTTGTCAGTAAAAGTAGTCACGGGTGTTGATTTCGTGTAAATTTGCAGCGGTGAGCTCGAATTTGACATAATTTTTAATCACATTTAACATCAAGTAATTGAACACTTTGGTTTTTGTTAACGTATTTCGTGATTTATCTATTAAATTCCTTTTTTTTTTGCAAAGGAGGTTTTTTAATTTCCTCACGTTATTTGAGAAAAGCACTATATATATTCCTCGACGGAAAGCGGAATTGCCTGACTCGCATTTTTGCAAGCCCCGCAATGCTCGGCTTGCAAACCACCCCGTCGTGCAATTCCCTGCTTTCCGGGCCTCGGCAATAATGTACTATTGAAAATTATTTTACTAAAATCTATTATGAAAAAATTTTATTCGTAAGTTGTATTAGAGATCCCTTTAAAGGATAGGTTCGCCTTTGGACATTTGATTTTGTTCTGTTATCTGGTGTTTTATGTTTACACATAAAACAACAAAGATCTTTATTACAAAGATATATACATACATACATACATACATGAATTATTCGAAGAACTTAATTACGTTGGTAATTTTTTCATTCGTTCTATACCAAAATCAAATCATTATTTTACTTTCACCAAAAACTGACATCAGCGAAACTGTCTTTCTGTTGCAGATATATATATGTTCTACTGTAGTTACCCATGATCAATGATCATGATGCATGTAACTGCTTAGAAATATCGGGAGCTCCCTTTCAACTACCTTATTCATCAACATCATCATCATATCAGCTGAAAGACGTCCACAGCTGGACATAGGCCTCCCCCAAGGCTCTCCACTCAGACCAGTCTCGTGCTTTCCGCTTTCACCGCGGTATCTTTACCAGGTCGTCGCTCCATCTTGTTGGAGGCCTACCGACAGCTCGTCTCCCGGTCCGTGGACGCCATTCGAGAATCTTCATAATTCATTACATACATTATTATCCCTTTATGATTCTGACATTTGTAGATATTTGATATGGAGACCCTATACATCTCCTAGTCAATTGAATCGTGCCATTAAAGTGTTCTAGTTTGGCTGTTTCATGTTCTCTCAATTTCTTCTTTTCACAGTTACGACGTCCGTGGCCGCCTCGTGACGCAGCCGAAGCTGTGGTCTTCCCCCACTGGGTTCGGTTCCCGGGCCTACTTCAGAGCAGCAGCCTCGACTGCAGTCCTCCTGGTGGAGGGCGTCGCGCCACCTGACGCGGGGATGTATCGCTGCAGGGTCGACTTCAAGAATTCGCCGACGAGGAACTTGAGGCTGAACTTTACTGTTATCAGTGAGTACCTTCTTTGGGAAGATAATCTTGAGAAAAGATTCAAACTGCATTGAAGGTCCCATCATCATATTCATGTTCATGAAGTAAACTTTAAGAATGGGCTTGTAGAGAGATCACAACGTGTCAGCGTGAAGTCTATTTTTTAACCGACTTCAAAAAAGGAGGAGGTTCTACGTTCCACTGTATGTTTTTTTTTATGTATGTACATCGATTACTCCGTCAATTGTGGACCGATTTTGAAAATTCTTTTTTTATTCGAATGGGTAAACTCCTGAAGTGGTCCCATTGTCACCAAGTCATGATCTGATGATAGGATCCCAGGGAAATCAAGGGCAACCCTCAAATTTTATAGGCATCTATTATGTGTTTCATATATTTTCTAAAGCTATTCAAGTATTTGCGTCTGGTAGTCATCATCTCATGTTGATGAGCTGATGATGGAAGGTACAACGCCTTAACGGTTAGGAGTTGGAGTATAGTTCTGAAAATGTTAAATCATTATTCGAAAGGGTATAATTCTGAGGTGGTCCCATTGTCACCAAGTCATGATCTGATGATAGGATCCCAGGGAAATCGAGGGCAACCCTCAAATTTTATAGGCATGTATTATGTGTTTCATATATTTTCTAAAGCTATTCAAGTATTTGCGTCTGGTAGTCATCATCTCATGTTGATGAGCTGATGATGGAAGGTACAACGCCTTAACGGTTAGGAGTTGGAGCATAATTCTGAAAATGTTAAATCATTATTCGAAAGGGTATAATTCTGAGGTGGTTCCATTGTCACCAAGTCATGATCTGATGATAGGATCCCAGGGAAATCGAGGGCAACCCTCAAATTTTATAGGCATGTATTATGTGTTTCATATATTTTCTAAAGCTATTCAAGTATTTGCGTCTGGTAGTCATCATCTCATGTTGATGAGCTGATGATGGAAGGTACAACGCCTTAACGGTTAGGAGTTGGAGCATAATTCTGAAAATGTTAAATCATTATTCGAAAGGGTATAATTCTGAGGTGGTTCCATTGTCACCAAGTCATGATCTGATGATAGCATCCCAGGGAAATCGAGGGCAACCCTCAAACTTTATAGGCACGTATCATGTGTTTCATATATTTTCTAAGGCTATTCAAGTATTTGCGTCCGGTAGTCATCATCTTATGTTGATGAGCTGATGATGGAAGGTACAACTCCTTAACCGTTAGGAGTTGGAGGATAATTCTGAAAATGTTAAATCAACGTAAAATTGTGAAATAAAAATCTTTTAACAAAAAAGTAAAACCGCCTTCAAAAAAAACCATACAAATAAAACGTTAAATTATCCTCTGAAATAATAATAAATAAAATAAAATAAAATAAAATGCGTTTATTTCGAACAACAGATACTAAAGCCTAAAGTTTTATGGCCTAGCACTAACTAGCGGAAATATGAAGTCCGTGCTTCATTCAAAGAATATTCCGCTCGCACCGCACCGACTTCATATTTCTGCTGCTTAGTGCTAGGCCATAAAACTTTAGGCTTTAGTTTCTGTTGTCCGTAATAAACGCATTTTATTTTATTTTATTTATTTATCATTATTTTAGAGGATTATTTTACGTTTCTTTCTAAGGTTTTTTTTGAAGGCAGATTTTGATAGTTTCGGTATAACGGAGGTCTATTTACCATTCACTTTGTATGACACAGACTTTTACTTAACATTACAGCGCCATCATAATAATAATCATCTTTCTACTTTTTTCTCTAACTTCATAGATGGCGCTATTGTGTTAAGCAGAGGTCTTAGTGTCATACAAAATGAATGGTTCAGAGACCCACTTTATAATGCAACTAGCTAAAGCAGGCTTACTAACTTAGAGGAACGCGATATTGTATTCCTAGATAATGGCAATCGTCTTGGATTTATCGCCCTTGCTGTAAGTAGGTATATTCAATTTTTGTCGACAACACTCACATGAGTCTTTGACTTAGGTCAAAACTTAAGGCCATCAGACTTATACAGCGCATTGGACAAGGACAGGGCCTCCGGTACTTCGTTTTTGTTGCCAATTTCGTGCCACTAGTTAGTGCTAGGGACATGATTGGGGCCCACGGGACACGGGTACCGCCGGCCGCGCACGGCGGTCGCCGTTACGTGTTCAAAGTGTTCCAAAGCGCAAAATTCAAAATTTTATTCAACAAATTCAAAATTTTATTCAACAAATAGGCAGTTGAATGCTCTTTTACACGTCATTTTTTTGAGTCTACCAGCGCTTTCGGAAAGACCATGATTGCCAAGAAGAATGCGCCGCAAGAAACTTGGCACAATGTATTTTTTTCTAAAAAGAAGTTACATTAGATCTTACAATACGTAACCACAGATAAATTACACAAAGAAAGCTCACTCTATCATTAAAAAAAAATAAAGAGAAAAAAAATACTGTTTTTTGGAAAAAAGTGTAAAAAAATATATTATTAGAACAGCAAAACCAGAACACTTTAATTTATTGGCACGTTTTAATTGAGCAGGAGATGTATAGGGTCTCCAGTTCAAATATCTTTAGTATTACAAGGGGATGTACAGGGTCCCAGAATTAATACTATAATAATTATGATACTTAATCTAAATGGCTTAGAGATGTATAGTCTCTAGGGTCAATTTAAACTAAATTTAAAATCAGCAGAGGCGTAAAACGCCATATTATTACCCTGATGTTTATTATAAGCCCTATTCCACTTTTAGCAAAAATCTACCCAAAAGTTGCAAAGCAATAAGCCAACTATCGAAATCATGCAGATAGAAACAAGGCTTGAAAAGTGAAGAATTTTCCTCGACAAGCTCAGCCATTCAACTCGTATTTTCTCATTAAACAATATTATTCTATCCTATCTATTATTAGAAGTTAACAATCATAACTGAGAGGGAATACTCGGAACCATATTGAGAAAAATACGCACAAAAATAAGTCGGCACAATAATAAACTTAATCCTATTAAAAACAAACAATTCGTAGAAGAGAGTTTCACATAATATTACGTAGATTTGATCCGTCACAAAGGATGTACAGTATAGGTGGCTTTGGATATTATTAGTTTCTTCGGAACGGAGGTGAGAAAATTGTTTGTTTACGCACAGGAATGTTCTGGTTTATCTTCTAAACACCGGTTTTATTTGGTTTCACGACCGAATAGCCCAGTGGTTAGAGACCCTGGCTATGCAGCTTGAGGTCCCGGACACGATTCCTGGTCGGGGCAGATGTTTGTATGATAAATACGAATGCTTGATCTCGGGTCTTGAATTTGTTTTGTGTACGTATAAGTATGTTTATTGGTTGTCTAGTAGTACCCACAGTACAGGCTTTGTCCAGTTTGGTCCCATGATATTTATTTATTCGTTTTTGAGTTGTCGAAGTTTGAACCTAAAGATGCAATAAACTAACCAACTTAGAAAAGTTGAAAAACCCCCGACATAGTAATTTCAAAGTTCAATGTTCCAAAAACGGGTTAACCGATTTTAATAAAACTTGGCTAAGAACAGACCGCACCTAAATTGGTCCATCCGTTTGGGAGCTATGATGCCACAGATAGATACACAGATACATGTCAAACTTATAACACCCCTCTTTTTCGTCTGGGGTTGAAAAGACAATTGAAATCATTAAACTTAAGTAGTTATTTCAAAAGATCAGACACGTCAATAAAATTGTAACCTTGGAACTACACTAATTCACAAGTTCATTATTCACGGCCACCAGTTTCCACCGTATTGGATTTATCTACGGGATAATGGGAATCTATCGAGACCTCATCTGTCATGGTTAAAGCGTTGAGGTTGCGAGAGGCATCAGCCATGTCTACGTACCTTTTTGTAATGTTCTTAACCAACACTTACATGGGAAATTTTGCCATTAATTGCCAGCCGACAGTATTTGGAGCAATCTGGTGAATAACCATGCGGTATGGCTTTTAATTAACCGACTTCAAAAAAGGAGGAGGTTCTACGTTCCACTGTATGTATTTTTTAAAATGTATGTACATCGATTACTCCGTCAATTGTAGACCAATTTTGAAAATTCTTTTTTTATTCGAAAGGGTATACTCCTGAGGTGGTCCCACTGTCACCAAGTCATGATCTGCTGATGGGATCCCAGGGGAATCGAGGGCAACCCTCAAATTTTATAGGCACGTACTACGTGTTTCATATATTTTCTAAGGCTATTCAAGTATTTGCGTCTGGTAGTCATCATCTCATGTTGATGAGCTGATGATGCAACGTACAACTCCTTAACGGTTAGGAGTTGGAGGATAATTCTGGAAATGTTAAATCAACAAAAAATTGTGAAATAATTTCTCCATAAATGATTCCATTCATCCACCTAAGAACGGCCGTGCTGATGCGGATGGAAGAAGGGCTTACCAAGTTGAGCCGCCGATCTCCATGGTAAGCCATGGGTTTTTTGGTGCACTTTATTGATTGATAGACTTCTTGAGGTGTGATTATTTTCACTTCATTTGATTTCTCTGTCAATTGTGACGACATTGCTGTAGCTACAATTTTTAATTAATTAAAAACAAAATACGCATTTAACACGCAAGTGCGAGTCGGACTCGGGAACGAGGGTTCCGTAGAAAGATTTTAACGCTTTTCCCCAGTGTTTTAAGAAGTCTAATGTTAGCAGAGCCCTGCTCCTAAGCAAAATATACGCAGTGTGGGGTCAACTTATATTGGTTTTCGAAATCTACAGACAGACATAAAATTTAAGATTTTGAGACTTTTTGAAGTGGTTGTGCTATAAGAGCTACCTTCATACAAAATTTCAAGTTTCTAGGACAACTGTCAAAGTCAAAGTCAAAGTCAAAGTATTTTTATTGTAGACTGTGGGTACACAAATACAACAGTTGTTATGTTTTTTACAGGCGTTCCAACACAATCAGCCAGTTTTGGCATACAATATTTCTTAATTATATTAAAGATTTTACTCTAGATTTTAAATAACAGTAACATAGATTACTTAGAGTCATAATTTCCCATTAATTTTTACATGTCAAGCATTTCTTACATCTACAAAGTGGTCATTTATTGTATAATACACCTTCTCCACACACCATTTATACAGTTTAGCTTTGTATTCTGGGAAGTCAGTTCTTTTAATTTGTTCAAGTAAGTGGTTAAATATTTTAACTGCCATGTACCGTATGCTTTTTCTGTAGTGTGCAGTGTTAGAAGTTGGCAAAATAAGGTACAAGCCGTGATTTTTTGATGTTGTTCTCGGGTTAACCTTTGCAGTTCTGTAATTTGATACATTTTTCTTAACATATAGACAAACTTCAAATATATACAGTGAAGGTAGGGTTAAGAGTTTATATTTTATAAAAACTAGCCTTTTGTCTCGACATGTTGTTGTAATTTTAAGAAGTTCCAGAGTGGCCAAAGTTGTTGATCTGTCTCTCCGAAAACCAAATTGACTTCCACTACGTATTTTGAATTTTTCCAAAAAATTCAAGAGTCTGGCATAACATTTTTTTCGTATACTTTTGATAGTATGGGAATGATGGCAATCGGTCTGTAATTCTCGGAACAGAGGAGGTCCCCTTTTTAAATATGGGTTTGACTATTGTAAGTTTAAATCGGGCTGGGAATATCCCTCGTGTCATTGAGGCGTTGATCAGATGCGTAAGCGGCAAAACCAAATACTCTGCATTCTCCTTTAATATCATTGACGTGAGTTCGTCATAACCGCACAATCTGGAGTTTTTCAGACCACGGATGATTTTATGAACCTCTAAAGGGTCGGTAGGATACAAAAATATTGTGGATTTGTTAGGAGTCCCCATATAGTCAGATGCCTCTGTTGGATTAGTGCTGTTTGCATCTTCGACAACCGTGAACTGTTTATTAAATGCATTAGCAATATTTTGAGGGTTAGTAATAACCTGTGCTGAAAATTTCACATCGGTGAATGTTTGCACTCTTCTCTCGTTACCAAGATGCTCGTTTATCATGTTCCACGTAGCCTTTGCAACGTTTTCTGCGTTTTTGATTAAGTTATTGTTACTTATTTTCTGTGATTTTCTGATACACTTTCTAAGTAGCCGCGAGTATGTTTTGTAATGTAATTTTGCCTCCAACCTGCGCTCCGACCGCGACTTTTGTTTTTAAATGATGTTTTTAAACCTTGTGGTCCATCGTAATTTATTACCACTTTTAATTCTAACCCTGACAATCGGAAAACAAAGGTCGGAAAGCAACATAATTGGTTCATGGAACATTTCATACGCCCTGTCCGGGTCTTCACACGCATATACATCAGAGAATGACAGTTTTTGCAAACACTCACTAAACTTTTCTCGATTTGCTTTCGAATAGTCCCGTTTTTCAACAAACTTATGTGTTGCACGTTTCAGATTATTCTCCACGGGTATTGTTATTAGTTGCGCTGAGTGATCAGATAGATCCAAGTGGTGAACGGCGGTGTTCTCCTTGACAATTGGAAAATTAGTCGCAATATTATCTATGCATGTTTTCGAGTGTTCAGAGATACGAGTTGGTTCATTGATTTGCAGTTTAAAGTTATAATTCGATAAAACGCCCTCAAACTCCCTCGTTGCTTGTGAATTTAAATTCATCCTATTAATGTTAAAGTCAACGCATATAACTATTTTCTTTTTATTTCTACCGTTTCTAGTTAAAGTATGTAGTATTTGATCAAGTTTAGAAAAGAACAACTTCAAATCAGCCCTGGGAACTCTATACATACATAATTAAATGATATTGTATTCTGCGATTTCAACTCCGCAACATTCAAAAATATTTTCTACACAATGTTCTCTAATCCATTGCAGGTCGGTGTGTCTCAGACATATTTCCTACCCAAAATACATACACCGCCTCTTTTATTTTTATGCCTGGAATAAGCTGACAACAGGCGATAGTCCTTTAAAACGACACTTTTTTCTTCCCCCGACTTTATAAAGGTTTCACTGACGCATATAAGTTGTGGGGCAGTCCCCTGATCTTCATAGTCATGTAAGACTAATTCGAAGAAATCTAACTTATTCAGCAATCCCGCAATATTTTGGTGGAAAATGCTGATGCCACTCCTTAGCTTTCCTGAAGAGGAGTCGGTGACCCTGGTGCTTGATTTTGTTCTTGGGGTTGACCTAAAAAATGTTATTTTGTTATGGTAACAGAATCAATATGCAAGTGGCGCCATCTGTGCCTTTACACCTTATAGTAATAAAGTATTCAGTTCGTTCACGATTACCGGTGTTTTATTAACAGGTTATGGGCTGCTTCCAAAATAATTAAGTTTTTTAAAAGTACTAAGTGAGTGTTGCTGTGATTTATCGCAATAATAATGTCTACGAACTATATAGCCAGTGTTCCAAAGTTGAAAGGACGCGACAACTATGACGATTGGTGTTTTGCGGCTCAAAATGTGCTAGTGTTAGAAGGCATGGCGGCCAAGATTACAAAAAAGCTACCGGCTGCGGCTACCGCGCAGCAACTAGAGGAAGATGCGAAAGCCAGAGCAAAACTGATATTAACCATTGATCCATCGTTATATGTGCATATAAAACAGGCAGCTACTGCATATGATTTGTGGGCTACATTGAAGAACATGTTCGACGATTCCGGCTATACGAGAAAAATTAATTTGTTAAGAAATCTTATCAACATTCGGCTTGAAAACTGCGAGTCAATGGCTCAGTATGTTACTCAGATTGTAGAAACGGGTCAAAGACTTCGCGGCACAGGATTCTCGATAACCGATGAGTGGATTGGTGCACTTATGCTGGCCGGATTACCCGAGAAATATGCACCTATGTTAATGGCTATAGAACATTCGGGAATTGAGGTTAGTGCAGATGTCATCAAAACGAAGTTGATGGATATGTGCATTGATGTTGGTGCTACTACCGGTTCCGGTTCTGACTCTGCATTTGTTGCGAAAGGAATGTATCGGAACTTGAAAAGTGGCAACCCTAAAAGTGATCATAGACAATCGGAAATGTCAACCTCAAAAAAGTTATAAAATGCTACAAGTGTAAACAGACCGGGCACTATAAAAATCAGTGTATGCAATCAGAAAATACCAAACGAAAACAGACTAACGCTTTTAACGCTGTTTTCCTGACTGGAAACTTTAGTCGAGACAGTTGGTATATTGATAGTGGGGCAAGCAGACACATGACGGCAAACAAACATAACCTCGTAAACTCGTCGGACGAATTCCAGATAAAAGAGATTATTATTGCAAATCAGACAAAAGTTCCAGTGCTATGTTCTGGCGACATAAATATCAACATACAATGACAATGCAAAGAAAAATTCGTTAAGCAGCTGGACTTGAACCAGCAACCTCGGTAATCCGTACCACGCTCCACCAATTAAGCTATACTTAACGTTGGTGTACCTAACGAATTTTTCAATGCCTTGTGTCATATTTTATTTGGAAGATCTCTCCTCAGCGCCATCTATGAGTAGCTTAATCAAGCGGCTCACCCACTACGGAACTTCTACAGTTACGCATTAGTGGCAAGAGATGGAGCTATTTTCTGAATCAATGAAAATAATCGATTTATTGATTATTTTTGTTTTTATTTTTATGAAACATTCATAGAATGAAATTCAACATACAATGACAATGCAAAGAAAAATTCGTTAAGCAGCTGGACTTGAACCAGCAACCTCGGTAATCCGTACCACGCTCCACCAATTAAGCTATACTTAACGTTGGTGTACCTAACGAATTTTTCAATGCCTTGTGTCATATTTTATTTGGAAGATCTCTCCTCAGCGCCATCTATGAGTAGCTTAATCAAGCGGCTCACCCACTACGGAACTTCTACAGTTACGCATTAGTGGCAAGAGATGGAGCTATTTTCTGAATCAATGAAAATAATCGGTTTATTGATTATTTTTGTTTTTATTTTTATGAAACATTCATAGAATGAAATTCAACATACAATGACAATGCAAAGAAAAATTCGTTAAGCAGCTGGACTTGAACCAGCAACCTCGGTAATCCGTACCACGCTCCACCAATTAAGCTATACTTAACGTTGGTGTACCTAACGAATTTTTCAATGCCTTGTGTCATATTTTATTTGGAAGATCTCTCCTCAGCGCCATCTATGAGTAGCTTAATCAAGCGGCTCACCCACTACGGAACTTCTACAGTTACGCATTAGTGGCAAGAGATGGAGCTATTTTCTGAATCAATGAAAATAATCGATTTATTGATTATTTTTGTTTTTATTTTATGAAACATTCATAGAATGAAATTCAACATACAATGACAATGCAAAGAAAAATTCGTTAGGTACACCAACGTTAAGTATAGCTTAATTGGTGGAGCGTGGTACGGATTACCGAGGTTGCTGGTTCAAGTCCAGCTGCTTAACGAATTTTTCTTTGCATTGTCATTGTATGTTGAATTTCATTCTATGAATGTTTCATAAAAATAAAAACAAAAATAATCAATAAATCGATTATTTTCATTGACATAAATATCGTTACACTAGTGAACGGTAACGAATACGACGTGGCAGTAACTGATGTATTATGTATACCAGATTTAACCACCAATTTGCTCTCTGTGAGTCAGTTGATCCAGAATGGCAACTGCGTAGATTTTAAAGGAAATGTTTGCTATATTTATAACCAACAGAAGGAACTCGTGGGAAAAGCAGAATTAGTTGATGGTGTATACAAGTTAAATACATTGCAATCAGAACAAGTATTAGCAGCAAGCGCTAAAGTTTCAAGTGAAACTTGGCATAGGCGCTTAGGACACATAAATAGCAACAGTTTAAACAAAATGAAAAATGGAGCTGTGGAAGGAATCACATATTCGGAGACAGCAAATATGGATAAGTCTTCATGTATTATTTGTTGTGAAGGTAAACAGGCCCGATTACCATTCCGACAAAGTGAGTCCAGGACAGTGGATATGTTGGAGCTGATTCATGCAGATGTGGCAGGTCCTATGGAAAACCTGTCGATTGGAGGATCAAAATATTATGTCTTGTTTGTAGATGATTATAGCAAGATGGCATTTGTGTACTTCATGAAGACAAAAAGTGAAGTATTTAAGTGTTTTCAAGAATTTCGGTTGATTGTTGAAAATCAGAAAGACAGAAAAGTGAAAATACTTAGAACCGATAATGGTGGTGAGTTCTGTAGTCAAGAATTTGAGAAGTACCTGAAGGAGTATGGAATTGTTCACCAGCGTACTAATGTTTTCACTCCTGAACAGAATGGTCAGTGCGAAAGAATGAACAGGTCAGTGGTAGAAAAGGCCAGATGTTTAATTTTTGACGCTAGTTTAGACAAGAAATTATGGGCAGAGGTGGTACACGTTCCAAAACAGAAGAGACTGAAGTGGGACCGGAAAGCTAAAAAGCTGTTATTTGTTGGCTATGCCGAAAACGTGAAAGGATATAGAATGTATGATCCTACCACTAATTCCATTGTGACTAGCAGAGATGTTGTGTTCATGGAAACTCCAAATCAGAATATGGTAAAAATACCAGTGGAATGCAAGTCTGCAGCAAAGGGAAACGAATTGGAAATAAGTGACTGTTCAACTGAAGGAAAAGAAGATGACAATGATGAAACTTTCATACCAGAACAGTCCGAAGCGCCATCGGTAAGTATCTCAAGTGACAGTTTCTTTGACACAACCTCTGAACCAGATGTTACACTAGTTGATGATACAGAACAGGATTTTTTACGGAAACGTGCAAGAAAACAACCAGATTGGTATGGCATTAATAATTTGTGTATTGCAGAGTGTGACAGCAACTACAAAGAGATCACACTTAATGACGCTCTGAATGGACCCGAGAACATGTTTTGGAGAGCAAGCATGAAAGAAGAATTGGAGTCATTCAAGAAAAATGATGCCTGGGAACTTGTTGATCATCCTCGTGACGGTAGAGTGATTCAGTGCAAGTGGGTTTTTAAAAAGAAATATGACAGTAGTAACAATGTGCGTTATCGGGCAAGATTAGTGGCGAAAAGGTTCTCACAGAAACCTGGTGTGGACTTTCATGAAACTTTTTCCCCTGTGCTTAGATATTCCACATTGAGGTTATTATTTGCATTAGCAGCTAAATTAAACCTAGATATTACTCATCTAGATGTAACCACAGCTTTTCTAAATGGTTTCTTACATGAAACTGTATATATGCAAAAACCTGTTACTTTTGAGTGTAATAATGATAAAAAGGTTTTGAAACTGAAACGAGCCATATATGGCCTTAAGCAGTCTTCTCGAGCTAGGTATGAGAGAGTCAATGACTACTTAATCAAACTGGGTTACAAAAAATCCATGTATGAACCTTGTTTATTTACACAGTTTAAGAATAATGTTAAAATTATCATATCATTATTCATTGATGATTTTTTAGTGTTCTCTAACTGTGCCAATGCCACTGAACAATTAGTTAAAGAATTAAGTTGTAAATTTAAAATAAAGAACTTAGGTCAAATTAGGCAATGCTTAGGCTTGAGAGTTAAAATTAATGAAAATGTGATAACTGTCGATCAGGAACAATATGTAGAGAATTTATTAAAGAGATTTAATATGTTTAATTGTAAAACCGCAGATACTCCAATGGAGGCAAATTTAAAATTAGAAAAAAGTCAAAATGGCTGTAGTGAACAACCATATCAACAACTTATTGGTGGGTTGATGTACTTAGCAGTTTTGACGAGGCCAGATTTAGTGTTTGTTATCTCAGTCAATTTAATAACTCATATAATGAGATACACTGGAAACATGCAAAGAGAGTATTGAAATATCTAAAATGTACTAAAAATTATGGGCTTGTATTTAAAAAAGATAATTCTTCTATTGAAGGTTTTGTAGATGCAGACTGGGGTTCAGATGCAACCGATAGAAAGTCTTTCTCTGGGTTTTGCTTCAAATTATCAAATACTGTCATTTCTTTTGAATGCAGAAAACAAAGAAATGTTGCTCTGTCCAGCACAGAAGCTGAATACATAGCTATGTCTGAAGCCAGTAAAGAGGCAATTTATTTAAAGAATTTGTTTAATGAAATTCTTGGAAAATCGGAACCAATTGTTTTATTAAATGATTGTCAAAGTGCTCAAAAATTAGCATTGAATCCGATTTTCCATCGGAGATCAAAACACATAGACATAAGGCACCACTTTGTCAGAGAAGCGGTGGCTAATGGCTTTATTAAAATATGTTATTTACAAACTGCTGAGATGCCAGCAGACATTTTTACCAAAAGTTTAGGATCTGTTAAACATCATAATTTTGTAAAAAGGCTTGGCATTCTACCTGTAAATTAGTTAAGTATAGTTTATTTTTTGATTTTGTTAAGCGGAGGTGTTATTTTGTTATGGTAACAGAATCAATATGCAAGTGGCGCCATCTGTGCCTTTACACCTTATAGTAATAAAGTATTCAGTTCGTTCACGATTACCGGTGTTTTATTAACAAAAAAACCCCATTTGTATTAGGCTGTGGCGGTATTTATCCAACTTCGGCTTGAGACAGTGTAACTGTATAACTATAATTATAATGTATTAGACAAGCTTTTAGGTGACTGAAAATCTCAGTTAAGCCAATATTGTTTATTAGTCCAGACCGGGTCCAAAACATTTTGCTGGTATAGTCTAAATTACGATTCGAATCCAGTAAGTACGCGTATTCATTCTGCAGTATGTCTAGGTACAAAATGTCATTAAAAATTTCAATTCGCTTATTCAACAAAGTATTATATCTATTGAGTTTAAAAGTTGGAGTGCAGATAGTTAAATTAGTGTGTTTTATACAACTAAGCTTACTTTTAATCATTGTAACAAGTGCATTGTAATAAGTACTAAAATTATGCATAAGTCTTCGGTAGTGAAATCCCGTAGTTTACTATCGATTCCTTGCAGTAGCTGAGAAATTCCTCCACGAGTAAACAGGTAATGGCTAACTTTGTATCCGTCAATGGTGTTTTTAGCCTTTCTGAACACGGCATTGTTGTAGTAGCTGCTTAGAATGCATAACTTGCGTTTAGCTTGCGGTTGTACTTGCGACTCAGCCGCGATTCAACGTTCGATTCAACTTTATCGTCGTCTTCCAGCTCAGATTGATGACTTGTTTTGGGTGATTGTGATGCTCTAGTGCTTAACATAGGTTCTGGGTAGTCACGGAGATATTTGGGAGCAGATGCAGAAGTCCTCCGATGCATGTTGTGGAGTATTGTGTCGTTTTCAATGTCACTGGTTTGCGTTAACGAAACAATCGAGTACTCCTTCGATGTACTAGATGTCCGTGAATTTTCTAGCATCCGACAAACTGCGTTGGATCGCTGAGCACTCGAAGTTTTTAGATGGCATAGTTGATTGATTCTTCTATAAGTAGGAGTTGATGACATTCTGCAAAGCATTTTCGAGGTATGACAGCAACGTTTAACGACATCTGAAGCTGTTACAGTTCTGTACATAGAGCTATTTTATGCTTGTATTCGTCGTTTGAGCGTCTTAACTCCGATACTTCCAATCATAGCTTAGCGATTTCCTCATTCGCAATGTCCAATTCATTTTGAAGACCTTAAGACCTTAAGTAGAAGACTACTTGGTGTTTAAGGCCCTTCATTAGTGATAAAGATAGTTCACCAGACGACATATTAGGAAGGCTATTTTGACTACAATTCAATTTGCTTTCTGAGGATAATAGCATAATGTCGTCTGAAAAGTTTAGTCTGTTTCTGTGTTTTCGTACTGTGATATTGTCGTGGAAAGACATATCGACTACAAGTATCGAGTTCGGAAAAAAAATTAAGGCAAATGATATTCCGATTCTAGGCCTATTTTTCTTTTTATTTTAATTTATCAGGTAAACAATAAACATGTAGTACTGAGAAACCAGTCGTGCGAGACACCGGTCGCCCGTGTTTGCTGGAAGTACCCTTTAGGTTTTTCGATTTCGGCAATTTGTACTGAAATAGCCTTTTTAATGACTGTATCTTTTGACTGCGTTGACTTACGTAGAAAATTGATTTTTTCACATCTTCAAGGGACCGCAGGCTTGAGTATTTGATATTAATTTCAGCATGCTACCTCCATGCGTTCCAGAGAAAAAGGATCTTAACAGACAGACAGATAGACAGACAGACAGACAAAAGGACAACAAAGTGATCCTATAAGGGTTCCGTTTTTTCCTTTTGAGGCATGGAACTCTAAAAATAAGAAATTTTTGACCTATTCTGTCGAAATAAATTATAAAAAAAATCCAATTGCTCACCTCCTGGCAACAATAGTCATAATTCAAAATCAAGAAAGAACATTGGAATATTTTGCTGCAAATCCAGAATGCAGTACAAGAAACGCCGGGCGTTATTTTGGAATGATCCACAAAATAGTACATAGGATCGTCAAAACAGACGGAAAACATCCTTACAAATTTTTGAAAGCACACGATAGGTTGCCTAGGGATTTGCTCATTTAGAGAATATTGTATAACGGACAGAGGTAAGGACCTACGAAGTTAGCCGAAATCTAGCACTCTGAATAGTACTTAAAAGTCAACCCTCGATGAAAATACATTCGTCACATATTTTTTTGCGACCGTACTTATCTTTCGCTGGCACATTTTCCTTGTCTTCAGCTAATGAAATAGAATAATACTCGGGCAAACTCCTTTGTATTTAACTTCGCATCACTTCGCAAATTGGCCTCGTTTTGCGATGTGTACAGTCGTCATCGTATATCCGAGAGAATTTGATGCTCCAGCGACCTTATTAGTAGAGGCGTTCGAATGTCTATGTTTTCCGTTATTCTGAAACACAGAGCACTTTTACTGGAGATGGTAAAGTGCGCTTTCCCCTCTGCCAAAAATATGCGTCCTGCTGCAACATTTTCCATTACTTAAAGGGCTGACAACGCGCCTCCTGTGATTCCCTTTCATCAGGTGACCTGCCTGCTCGTTTTCACCCTGTTATATATAAGGTCAAGGTAAGGGAGCTATGTTGGGCATTACTCTTCGCGATCGGGTACGAAATACAGAAATCGGTAGAAGAACGGGACTAACCGATATAGCAAAAACAATAGCGGTAAGGAAGTGGAGGTGGGCGAGTCACATATGCCGCAGACCTGATGGAAGGTGGGGAAGGAAAGTGATGGAGTGGAGACCACGGACTGGGAGCAGAAATGTAGGAAGGCAGCCCGCGAGATGGGCTGACGATCGGACACAGGTTGCAGGGAGGGACTGGATGCGAAAAGCACGTGACCGCACAACCTGGAAGAGAATGGAAGAGACCTACACTCAGCATTGGGTAATAGGTTGAAGATGAAGAGAAGAGAGAAGATGATATTATTATATAAGGTACGTTTTATTGAACCGTCAAGAATTCAGCCAGGGATCGAGTAAGTTTAAGCGAACACCCATATGAAGTTTTTATTTGAAAAAAAAAAAAATATTTATTTGTTAATTGCCTCTGCTGGTTGACAATATGTATAGGAGAATGGCTTTTTTTTTATAGAACTTCATAGGTGTGCTTATTTAGACTTACTAAATCCCTGGCTGAAATCTTGACATTTCATTATAACGTACTCTGTATATACTAGCTTTCGAATAAAAAAAACCGCATCGAAATCGGTCCGTCCGGTTGCGAGCTACGATGCCACAGACAGATACACAGATTCACGGATACACAGATACACAGATATACAGACACACCGATACACAGGTCAAACACCCCTCTTTTTCGTGGGGGGGTTATTAAAAAGGGTTCAAACGAGCAGGACTGATGGCCGATGGGGTCCGAAGTTTCCCGAATGGCGTCCGAGGACCGCAAGATGAGCTGTCGGTAGGCCTCCAACAAGATGGAGCGACGACCTAGTAAAGATCGCGGGATCACGGCGGATGCGGAAAGCACAAGACCGGTCAGAGCGGAGAGCCTTGGGGGAGGCCTATGTCCAGCAGTGGACGTCTTTCGGCTGACATGATGTGATGATGATGAACGAGCAGGCCGGTCACCTGATGGAAGGGAATCACAGGAGGTGCGTTGTCAGCCAAAGGGCTAAGGAATAGGAAATGTTGCAGCAGGAAGCTGATTCTTCTGAACTTCATGGTACGAAAGAAAAAGTTCCGTTTACTCTCAAAGTGATAAAGATGGAAGGATAGTGCTAGAATTTTTAAGGGTTGTCTAACGTCAACTCCTGTATAAGCACTCCGTGTTGTGATGCTATATCATGTTGAGTGCAAAGACAGTGAGACGAGAATGGTATACAGTTTAGTTAGTTAAGAGGCAATAATGCAACAAGTTGGATACGTTAGAGTTGGAAGGGTGATATAATTTGGGAAGTTTCTCTTTCTGACAAAAACTTCCCGAAATGATGATGAGTTAGGATACGTTCTTCTATTCGGAAATGATTAATAATTTTGGTTTTGATCTAACCGAAATTTCACAGAGTATAACCTAAACACTATAATGTACATACAAATTTAAGAGTGATAATTTAGCACGCAACAGTTGGATATTTTCTATGCCTTGTTTTTTTAACCGACTTCATAAAAAGGAGGTTCTTAATTCGTCGGTGGTTGACCCCATTTACTGCAGCCTTGAAAAGAGCATCACATATTTTAATAAAAATTCTTAAAATTAATCGTAATTTTATTAAAATATTTCAAAAAAATAGGAGATTCTAAATTATAGGTTCTCTTTTTGTTTACGTATATTTGTTACGCGATTATTCTTGCTGATTCGGTGTTGATTTTGACAATCTTTATTTTCGTTTGAAAGGGGAAAGGGGACTTTAGAGGTGGTTTATCAGCTTGTTTTATATGAATTTTGGAAATAATTTAATGTTAGTTACTTACCTCAGAACTCCGTCATTTATAAACCGGTTAGTTTCTTTTTGTTTGAAAGGATAATCATACAATACTTCGAACTTCGGTTCGATACTTCGGTCTCACCGCCGCTGGGTCGTGCGCTCCCAGAGGAAGGACTACGGATTAGTCCGAAACATGTCGGGCTAAACTCGACTTATATACTTGAGTGATCCGTTTTTATTTCACTATGATTGAGTCTCACGGTAGTTTCATGTTAAAAATACTTCGAAAGTGGTTTGGAGTCGGTTCTGCAATTTTAACTTTGTTTACATTTTGAAGTCTGCTAATTTTCCTGTTTTAGGAAAAAGTTATTTATTTGAGTATAATACAAGTTCATCTCACACCTAAATTAGAAACCTCTCAGAAAGTTGCCACCTTGTAGTAAAACTAAGATGAAAGAAATCTTTGACCTATTAAGCAATATTAAATGGATTTCAGAGAATTTTAAAAATTATGCAGCGCCTAAGTTCTGGCGGATTTTAGATACATTCTTATGCTACTTTAACAGTACCGTGACTGACTGACTGACAGATAAGGAACAGCTTAAACTACTGGTGCTAGATATTTGTGAAAATAAAAAAAATTCTCCCATGCATGTCGTATTAATGCCCCTGCCTCTGTTGATAATATGTATGGGAGAATAACTCTTTTTATTTAAAAATATCTTATGCCCCGCGGCTTTGCCCCCGTATAATATTTCAAAATGGGCTAGTTCCCAATTCCGTGGGAATTTCTAAGAATCCCTTCTTAGTGCATCTCCAGGATACTCAAGGTATATGTTTGCCAAATTTTAAGTCTGTTTTATAGGTATAGAAAAAAACCGGCCAAGTGCGAGTCGGACTCGTGCACGAGGGTTCCGTCGAAAGATTTTAACGCTTATCCCCAGTGTTTTAAGAAGTCCAGTTTTAGCAGAGCCCTGCCCCTAAGCAAAATGTACGCAGTGTGGGGTCAACTTATATTGGTCTGTGAAATCTACAGACAGACATAAAATGTTAAGATTTTAAGACTTTTCAGAGTGGTTGTGCTATAAGAGCTACCTTCATACCAAACTTTAAGTTTCTAGGACAGCTGGAATTACCCTGTTGTAGGTTTTCCGATTTCGGCAATTTGTATGGAAATAGATTTTTGAATGTCTGTATCTTTTGATTGCGTTGACTTAGAAGGTTGATTTTTTCACGGCTTCAAGGGACCGCAGGCTTGAGTAATTGATATTCATTTCAGCATGCTACCTCCACGCGTTTCAGAGAAAAAGGGTCTTGACAGACAGACAGACAGATGGACAACAAAAGTGATCCTATAAGGGTTCCGTTTTTTCCTTTTGAGGTACGGAACCCTAAAAAGACTTGGCAGGGATGCTCACTTAGACACATTGCACTCAACCCCTGGCGGAATTCTTGACGGTTTATCAAAATACACCCTGTAGTACTTTTGAGGTACTGTTTTTTGTACAATGTAAGTAAAAATCCCGCGACTTCTTTCAGACGAACTGTTACAGAAGCGGCTGAAAATCGGAATCGAAACAAATTTTAATAAAACCGCCCCCAGCCCGTCACTCAAAAAACGACAAGCAAAATTCGCATTTTTACAAATTAATGTCCAAAAATTCAAAGCCACGGGCAATGCGCCAATGTGCGGTAAACACATAAACACATACGTTTAATTTTTCAAACGTCCCTACAGCTGACATCAAAAGCGGCGTTCTTTCAAAAACTGCGCAAAAGGTGACGATGGCAAATATGTAATTGAAACATTTTTGCTTTACAGATATTTTATAAAATCGTTTTATTTCTCGATGTAGGTCAGCCTTAAATTGCTGTAAGTCATTAAACAGTGAAGGCATTGTAGCGCAAGGAGCCAATCAACGCCAGGGATTTTATATTTTTAATCAAATACCTACTCTTTTACTACAGCCCTCCTTAATTAGCTTTTAATATCCATTTTACGCCAGTATTGGATTATCGTGGAAAGGCGTATGAAAGCTTACGCTTTTGCGTAGACTTTGATTGGATGCTTCATCACCATCAACACCAACCTCACAATTGTCGGTTTGTCATGACAATTCGAACTACAATTCTTGGCCAGTATGAAACGCGTCAAAACGAAATCTTATCAAGTCAACAGGTTGACTACGAATTGACTTGGTGTCGATTGGTGACTCGAAGAGCTTTTGTTTTAGTCCGCTTCATACTGGCAAAGAAATGTAGTTCGAATTTTATTGTCATTGTAAACTGACAATAAAATTGAAAAGTTGGTGAAATAGGGGCTTGTCCTGTTTCTTTTTACGTCCCACTGCTGGGCACAGACTTCCTCTCAGAATGAGAGGGCTTGGGCTATAGTTCCCACGCGGGCCCAGCACGGATTGGGATCTTCACACACACCATTGAATTGCTTCGCAGGAGTGTGCAGGTCCTCACAATGTTTTCCTTCACCGAGAAGCTCATGATAAGTTACAAGTTACCTTTAAAAAATTCAGAAAGCTAAAATTATTGCAAGTTACTTGGGAATGGTCCTACCGTTTCTTATTAGTCCATAATTTATTTGCGCAGCCACTGAAGCATCAAATCAAATATTTACAGACAACTATAAGGTACGTACCTAAGTAACGGTTTCTTTTGACAACGGCGTCTTCATTTCGTCATCAATTTCATTACGGGACTAGATTTGCCGATTTGAATCCGTGAACGAATTTCGAATGCTATTTTATTTTATTTTTAATTTTCCCAGCGTGGGCAGTGACGCGAAACTGGACGTTCGGGTCTTTGTAGAACTTTTATTAACTTTTGGGTATTGACCTGATTAAACTGATTCCCGGATGTTGGCTTGTTCTAGTTTTGTGTGTGTGTGTTCTAAAAAAGGGGTACTGGATACCTTATAGGACGTCATTTGAAGGGTGCACGGAAATGACCATGTCAAGTTACTTTTCTTTAAAACTAGATTTTAATCTCAAAATGTAGAGCACTCAATAGACTAGACTATACTCGGGACTCTGTAACTGAGTGGTAACTCACCCTGAGTACGAATATTCTATATCTGCGTACTTGTAACGTAACGCAATCGAGTAGTAAACGTTATCGAGAAATTTGTATGACGTTTGGAACAGCGCCCGCCCAGCGTATTTGGAACTAAAATTTAGTAAATCGGGTTTGTCGATTTCGATACGATAGTGTAACGTTACGCAGAATTCGAAAACTTCGTGCTCGGCCTACGGGTACAAATATTTATGTAACTTGTCTTTTTTTGTCACTTTAAAAAAATATGTATAGGAAAATTTTATGGATAATTACATCGTCCCAAACTTTCAAATCGCGATAACTCAAAAAGTCGCTAAGCTGACTCGACAATTATGTTCTTTCCGTGTAGCCTTCATAATTATATCTAACTGCAATAGACACCGCGCTAACTCAACCACTGAAGTTAATAATAGATACTTGAAAATCTGACTGACTAACTGACTAACAGTACTTAGTTAAACACTAACTCGTCAAAGCCCAACACAAACTTTTGGGCCTAGAAAGCTGAAATTTAGGGATAAAGAGGAACTTTGCGAAATTCTACCCCTAAGGGGGTGAAAAGGGGGATGGTGAATGTACGTACAATAGTACATTGTGCATGAAGGGCGGTAAGAAGGGTATTACTAACGAAAGTATATTAGAAGGCCGACGCCGAAGGCGGAGGGCTTTTAATGACTTGAGTTTGTAATACCCTTACTGCCCGTGATACACACAATGTTTTTCATCACATTTGCGAGGAAATAAATACATACAACAAAAGGCAAAAAATCTATTTATTAAAAGTTTGGTCTTTACATACAGAAGACATATTTTACTAAGTACAGGCAGTACCTCCGTAAATATTAGATTAAGTATATACGATTATAAATATAAAAGTTTTTACAATGGAGACTTCAGACTTCCAGTACTTCCACAGATAATGATAAAAAACGCGTTTAGAAACTGGAAAGACGAAAGCCCATCCATACAGCCAGTTTTTATGGTTTTCAAAATAAAATTCACTGAAATAATTGCAAAGTAAACTCAAATAGTTTTAAAACACAATAATACTTATTTGTAGAAAACGTAAAAAACCATGTTTGATTTAAAACCTCCTTAGTGTGAAATGACATATTATACCTACTTACCTACGAGTGAACGCCATATTTTTTAAAACTAAACTCATTACTCCCGTGGGAAAATTACAAATTACCTATTACTCCCGTAGGAATAATTTAGGCCGTTGTTCTTCAGTATGCCTGCGTACAATACGACGCTTTACGAGCAAGTGTGATGAAAACACTATTTTTAAAGTTGCCATTGCGAAACTTAGTATGTAATTGAATATACTTATCAAGACAATAAAAGAACATTGTAGGTATTATAATATTATACCATTTAATAAAATTCCACACCTAAGGGGTTGGAAAAGGTGGTGGAAGTTGGTACGAGAAATCATAATCAGGATTATAAGGGATTTCAAAAGGGCAGTTGTTTCACCAGTTCTGGCCCGTATTTCACCAACTTTACAATTGTCGGTTTGTCATGACAGTTCGAACTACATTTCTTGGCCAGTACGAAGCGCGCTAAAACAAAAGCTCTTCAAGTAGCAATTGGCATCGAAAACTGACAATTGTAAAGTTGGTGACCTAGGGGCCTGGAAAATTCACCCCTAAAAGGGTGAATGGGTGGGGTGGGAGGGAGGCTGGTAGGGAAACCGCGGGCAAATGCTAGTCTAGTAGGAACCACTGATTGTGGAATGTGATTAGTAATCACTGATTTACTTGTGCTTTGTTTATACAGTTAAAAAATGTGCACGACGCCATTTTGAGCGGGAGAAACTGTTGTAACTGGGCAAGCCAAGGAGATGTCACATGCGCGGCGGCCGTTGGCGACTAAGTCACGGAATCACCTAATCACCTATACTGCTTGTCCGCGCGCGGTGAAGGGGTGGCGTATTTATTAAGTTAAAAAGCTAAACAGCAGTAAATCGTCAATAACGCTCAATAAAAGACTAAATCAACCGAATTGGCCGTTGAACGTGATTTAAACTACGACTGGGCGTTATCGCGTCCCCGCCCCCAGAGGTTTGTCCAAAGGATGTCCATTTAAAACTAGTTTCGCCAAGTTTGGGTCATTTTTGTTAACTTGTCGGCTGACTAAGTTATTGGGTAGTTTGACCCAATCGATTTTTCGACTTCTATGTTGGTGTTGTGTTTACTTACTTACTCAGAATTTATATACAGAACGAACCAGAAACCGCGCCTGAAACTGACGCAACTAAAACTGCTCTTAAATAGAGTAGTTTCGCATGTTGCTGTTGTGTTTATCTACTTACTCAGAATACAGAACGAACCAGAAACCACGGCTAATACTAAAACTTTACTTAAACAGTGTAGTTTAGCGTACATTACATACATACGTACATTAATCCCTATTAATTACTATTGTCATTCGGACAACACGTCACGATGCGCTGCGTGTACGGGAATGAGACTACGCTAAACTAAGGGTCTCGTGCCGTTCTTACAGGCAAAAATGCCGTTGGCTTTATGAAAAACGGAATAGGACTATGTTTCAAATGTAAACAAGTAGCGAAATCAATAAAAAACCGGCTAAGTGCGAGTCGGACTCGCGCACGAAGGATTCCGTACCATCTATATCTATAAAACAGTACCGTAACTGACTGACTGACTGACTGACAGACAACGAACAGCCTAAACCACTGGACCTAGAGCATTGAAATTTGGCAATCATATACCTTGAGTATCCTAGAGGTGCACGAAGAAGGGATGGGGAACTAGCCCATTTTGAAATATTTTCATGGGGGCAAAGCCGCGGGGCATAAGCCAGTTATCTATAAAAACGGCAAAAACCATGTCTGTTGTATTCCTATAAATAATAAATATTGCTATATGCTGTACAGCTTCATGAGATACAGCCTGGTGACAGACGGACAGACAGACAGATGGACGAATAGCGGAGTCCTAGTAAAAGGGTCCCGTTTTTACCCTTTGGGTACGGAACCCTAAAAAATTGCTGGTTTGCCCATCTATAGCCTTTATATCCATTTTGGTTTTAAAGCTTGAACATGAAAACACTATCCTTTCGATGTAGTATTTTTTTGCTAGCAAGCCCCTACTATTTAACCAATTTTACAATTGTCAGCTTTCTATGACAATTAGGTGTCAATTGCTGACTTAAAGGGCTTTTGTTTTAGCGCGCTTCATACTGGCTAAGAAATGTAGATCGAATTGTCATGACAAACCGACAATTGTAAAGTTGCATGGTGAAACAGGGGCCAGCTGACTTGAACAGCTTTTGTTTTAGCGCGCTTCATAAATATTGTCTAAGAAATGTAGTTCGAATTGTCATATAAAACTGACAATTGTAAAGAAGGCGAGAAAGGGGCGAGTTCGTCGTCGCCATAACTACCTACTCTCCTAGATATTTCAATAATGCCGCGGTAGGTATATTCATAAATTTTAATACCATAAGAGGCGTGTATTTCGGGACGGGTACGATACCGGCAACAAAGGAACGCCGTATCTTTTATCTATTATTACGAAAGCCCAGATTATAACGTACCTATCCGAAGAAAGTGGTCGGAAAATTAAAACATAGTAGCTAATTGCGTCGTTGCGGTAACTCGATATAAGCACTCGTTCATAATATAGGCAAATTAGGCGATGGCCTAGGGCACTCGTATTAGAGGGGCGGCCATCGGCGGCATCGAAATTCAAAAATAATACAGTTTTTTATTAATTTATAACTTGAAAAGAATATTAAAAAAGAATATTCCGCTCGCACCGCACCGAATTCATATTTCTGCTACTTAGCGCTAGGCCATAAGACTTTAGGATTTAGTTTCTGTTGTCCGGAATGAACGCATTTTATTTCATTTTATTTATTTATCATTATTTTAGAGGATTATTTTACGTTTTATTTCTAAGGTTTTTTTTTTGAAGGCGGTTTTACTTTCATCCCCAGTGTTTTAAGAAGTCCAGTGTTAGCAGAGCCCTGCTCCTAAGCAAAATGTACGCAGTGTGGGGTCAACTTATATTGGTCCTCGAAATCTAGAGACAGACATAAAAAATTTAGATTTTGCGACTTTTCTGAGTGGTTGTACTATAAGAGCTACCTTCATACCAAATTTCAAGTTTCTAGGACAACTGGAAGTACCCTTTAGGTTTTCAAAAAACGGCAATTTGTATGGAAATTACTTTTTTAATGACTGTATCTTTTGATTGCGTTGACTTAGATGCTTGATTATTTCACAGCTTCAAGGGACCGCAGGCTTGAGTATTTGATATTAATTTCAGCATGTTACCTCTACGCGTTCCAGAGAAAAAGGGTCTTGACAGACAGACAGACAGCCAGACAGACAGACGGACAACAAAGTGATCCTATAAGGGTTCCGTTTTTTCCTTTTGAGGTACGGAACTCTAAAAATGCATTAAAAGTATTACTTATTTTTGTCTTAAAACGCGCCGTTTCAGTTTTTTGCCTAGGGCGCCAGAAATGCTCGGGCCGGCCCTGGATACAAGTATGTTGTATCCTGTTGTGGCTGACAACGGAGTGAAATGAGGATAATTGGCTAGATGGTCAAACTATCAACTTTATTCGAAATGACAACACAGTACGAAGTTCGTGATGAATTACGACATTACACGCCGGTCTCTTGCTAGCGTGAACGTGCCAGCGATGCTCGAACCAGTCGGCAACTTATGTTTATTTTTAACCGACTTCAAAAAAGGAGGAGGTTCTACGTTCCACTGCATGTATTTTTTTTATTTTTATGTACGAGTATGTACAGATAGCGTCAGAGAAAACGACCCCCCCTCTGGTAATGACATAAAAGCGTTCAAGTTTTATGTCCGCTAACGCAGTAAGCAAATTAGTCTAGTCGTTAGTCGGTCAGCCTCGCAGTACTGAGGTCCCAGGTTCGAATCTACGACAGGTAACTTTTTGCTTTTATTTTTGTTTTCATTATTTAATCATTGACTGTTATCTAAGAGCTCTTTGCCGAAGTAGGTATGAGGTATACAATATAAGAAAAGATAGGCATGTTACAAACACAATATTTGTTTATTTATTTACATTTGTAGGACGTTTACAACGTCAATTGTAGACCGATTTTCAAAATTCTTTTTTTATTCGAAAGGGTATACTCCTGAGGTGGTCCAATTGTCACCAAGTCATGATCTGATGATGGGATCCTAGGAAAATCGAGGACAACCTTAAAATTTTACAGGCACGTATCATGTGTTTCATATATTTTCTAAGGCTATTCAAGTATTTGCGTCCGGTAGTCATCTTCTTATGTTGATGAGCTGATGATGGAAGGTACAACTCCTTAACGGTTGGGAGTTGGAGGATAATTCTGAAAATGTTAAATCAACGTAAAATTGTCAAATAAAAATCTTTTAACAAAAAAGTAAAACCGTCTTCAAAAAAAAACTTTAGAAAAAAAACGTAAAATAATCCTCTGAAGTTATGATAAATAAATAAAATAAAGTTTTATGGCCTAGCACCAAGCAGCAGATATATGAAGTCGGTGCTTCATTCAAAGAATATTCCGCTCGCACCGCACCGATTTTATATTTCTGCTGCTTAGTGCTAGGCCATAAAACTTTAGGCTTTAGTTTCTGCTGTCCGAAATAAATGCATTTTATTTTACGTTTTTTTCAAAGGTTTTTTTTTTATTTTAGTTTCATTTTAATTGCTTTCATAATTCATGTTTGCTCATGAATAAATAAATATATGGCCTTATTCATAAACGTCACTCAAGCCTCCATTAGCTAATATAGGTTTGTCTGCTTCTTACTAACGGAAATGTCAATGTGACATTTTAGTTAATATAGGTTTATGAATAACAGGGTTAGTGTTAAATTACTCAAGAATATGACGTCATAAGTTTCAGTGATCGGGGTTAACGTTGTGACCTCAGACTTTACAAAAATGCAAAGTTATCCCCGGGCTAGTTTCAAATCCAAGTCGGTGCAGCTAAATACAAACTTCTGTGTTAGTAAATATGTCATCAAAGATAGCTCAATTGGTACTGGAAATTGAGAGAAGCTCTTCTAATTACGCGCTGATTGCTTTGACCCACTTCACATAGTCATTAGGATTTCCAAATGTTTCTAATAAAGTATTGTGTTCTGTTGCCGAGAGAAAATTGGCGTTAGGTTAGGTTCGCTTGGTCCATATTTCCAATTTGTAAACTTCCTAGCTCGTCAGCAATCTCATTTTGCCTAGTGTCTCATGTATTCGCTTTCCCAACTCGTCCACTTTTTCAGCTCGTCCACTTTCCCAACTCGTCCATTTTCTCAACTCGTCCAGTTACACCATCTCATCCTCTCTTTCCCAACTCGTCCACTTTTTCAGCTCGTCCACTTTCTCAAGTCGTCCACTTGCTCAACTCGTCCACTTTCTCAACTCGTCCAGTTACACCATCTCATCCTCTTTTCCAACTCGTCCACTTTTTCAACTCGTCCAATTTCCAAGCTCGTCTCCTTTTTTAACTCGTCGACTTTCCCAGCTCGTCTACTTTCTCAACTCTTCCACTTTCCCAGCTCGTCCAATTTCTCACCTCTTCTACTTTCTCATTTCGTTCACTTTCCCAACTCTTTCAATATAGTATCTATTTATTACTTATTCATTCTTAAAGACGTGAATGTCTTTCGGTAAAATCGATACCCATGACGATTTTTAGTGACAAAAATTTCAAACTGTCATCCGACATCTTGGGTTCAACCAATATGTCAAATTCGATCTCACCGCTGCCAAATTACATGAAACCGACACCCATGACCATTTTTAGTGACAAAAATGACAAACTGTCATCCGCAATCTTGGATTCAAAAAATAGTGTCAAATTCGAACTCACCGCTGCCAAATTACTCGAAGTAGATACCCATGACGATTTTTAGTAAAAAAAATGTCAAACTGTCATCCGCCATCTTTAGATCTAAAAAATAACATCAAATTTGAGCTCACCGCTGCCAAATTACTCGAAATCAATACCCATGACGAATTAGTGAAAAAAATGACAAACTGTCATCCGCCATCTTGGTTCCAAAAAATAACATTATGTTTGAGCTCACCGCAGCCAAATTACATGAAATCGACATCCACGACAGTTTTCAGTAAAAACTAAATGTCAAACTGTCATCCGCCATCTTGGATCCAAAAAATAATGTCAAATTCAAGCTCACCGCAGCCAAATTACACGAAATCGACACCCCTGTGATCATTTTATTTACAAAAAATACAAACTGTCAATCGTAATTTATGATTGAAAAAAAACTTAACACACGCACTGCGGTAAATCGGGCTGGCTTGGCTGTATGCAATTATTCTTTGGCCCCGTTTTACATGTTACAACTTTTAAAAAGTTAATAAAGCGGGAAAAAATTGAATTTCGTACATTTATTTTTCTCCTAGGAAGCCATTTCCATTCACCTTCTTCGACGGATTCAGCGTTTAAAATTTTGAATGAAAGAATTAGGTGCTTCCCGGGTTCTATTTTTAAATGGAAAGCGAGAATTTCCGAGCATGTTTGAGAAAAATCTATTTTCATACAAATTGCCGATTTCCAAAAACCTAAATGGTACTTCCAGATGTACTAGAAACTTGAAATTTGGTATGAAGGTAGCTCTTACAGCACAACTACTCCGAAAAGTCTCAAAATCTTAAATTTTTATGTCTGTCTGTAGATTTCGCAGACCAATATAAGTTGCAGTTTTAAATCATTCGCGGTTAATTGCATTAGACATAACGATGCGTTGCGTAACATTGCGTTTTGCCCGTGGTCATGATGCATGCAACTGCATCGAAATATCGGGAGCTCATCAAACCTATAAGGTAATCGCGGTCAATATCCCGTTTTCGTTATGTCTAATGCAATATAAGTTGACCCCACACTGCGTACATTTTGTTTAGGAGCAGGGCTCTGCTAACACTGGACTTCTTAAAGCACTGGGGAAAAGTGCGCGAGTCCGAATTGCACTTAGCCGGTTTTTAGATAATTCTTTAGATATGGCAACAAACTTGTATGAGAAACTTCAGTTCCTCTTATCATCATCGGCCTTATAGTCGCCTAAGTTATGCCCCGCGGCTTTGCCCCCGTGAAATATTTCAAAATGAGCAATTTCCCTATCCCGTAGGGATTTAGAAAATTCCCTTCTTATGCACCTCTAAGATACTGAAGGTGAAGGTACATGTTTGCCAAATTTCAAGTCTCTAGGTAAAGTGGTTTAGGCTTTCGCGTTGTCTGTCAGTCAGTCAGAAAATTGCAGACTGTTTCAAGTAGTGTCGAGAGGTAATGCATCGTCTCTGATGGCTGTGCAAGCCAAAACGGGAGCGGCAAATCCGACCGCAAGCCTGTAGGGCTAGCACAACTGGCCGCGACTTTGTTTGTCGCGCGAGATTGTGTTACCCGTCCCGTTGCATTCTGAGTGACAGAAAAGGACGGGCAGTCACAGATAGAAGTCGATCTATGAGTTGTGCTAGACCTACTGGCAGGTAGGTGTTTTTTTTTTTATATATATGGTATGGGAAGGATAGGAGGCGCGCGGAAAACCAGAAGCCAAGTTGGTGTCTTTTGGCTCGCTTGTGGCTTCGCTCGGATAAATTGAAAATATTACAGGGAAAGATGTTCAAACGTAATCTGACGATATGGTTCATGGAGAAATGTTTTTATAGTGTTAAGGACTACTTAAATTATAAGCAAAATTGACATTTATAGTAATTGACATTTATATTCGTATTTTTTTTTTCTCTCTGAATGTAATTGTAACTAAAATAATACTATTTAAATATCTACCTTTAGTTTATAATAATGAAATATTTGTACGCTTGCTTGCATGCTGAATACCAGGACATCAATAATATTACATTAAGACCGTTTTATTACTTATACTGTATTCTAACAAATAATTACATTTTCCCCTCACTCCCCTCGGAAAGCCGTTCTTTATTCTTTAATACAAGCGGGTAAAATCGCATTTTATCCACTAGTGGGGAAAGTAATTTGACCTTGGAGTGGAGCGTGTTTAGGTAGCTTTTCACAGATAAAAAAAAACGTAAAACGATCATAATAATGGTTCGTTCCATATTAATTATCAAAGAGAATTTAATAAAAAATACCTAATTTAGCTTTATTTAATGGTCCTTAAAATTATGTAAGAAACATTTTTTTTTATAATGATGTTGAATATAATTCTGAACGCACAAGTTACTGAACTTGCAATTTCAAAACGCATCGTAAGAAATGTCAACATTGTCAACAATTTTTTTCTCACCGACTCCGACTCACGTAAAAATACACAACTTCCAGAGTTTTCTGTTATAAATGTTATAATATCGTAAAAAAAATAGTGATTCCAGTGATGAAGATTTATTTTAACGAGGTGTTTTTTTGCATGTTGCGCTTTCCTCGCTACAGTGAGGTGAAAAGTTTTGTGTTACACACGGGTGCAAATGTATTTTACTTCTCGTGTGTTGAAACACTCGCTACGCTCAGGATTCTAGATTCCTATCGCTTTGCACTTTGCACTTTGCACCTTTGTACGAGTATAACAAATAACTATTGTTGTAGATAAACGTAACAAATAAAACAAAGATAGAATCAAATTTACGGGGTCAAGGTTAGTGTCTTAACCCACTGTTAAATTTTTGGTGCAAGTGGCCCTTATGTTGAATTTCACCAACAACTTAACAGACGATTACAGTCACACACACACACCTACACACACACACACGCACAGCTACACACACACACACACACACACACACACACACACACACAGCTGTCAAAATGTATAAACTAACGGTAGATTAACACTTAATATCCTTTGGTGTAATTAGTGATTTTTTTATGCGACAAGGAAGGCAAACGAGCAAGTGAGCCACCTGATGGTAAGTGATCTCCACTGCCCACAGACACCCGCAACCTCGGGGGTTTGCAGATGCGTTGCCAACCTAGAGAGCTAAGATGAAATGCGTCTTGTGCCCGTAATTACACCGGCTGTCTTACTCTCCACACCGGAACACGACAGTTGTAATGGTTATTTTTTGAAAGACACATTATCGGTGTTTATTTCAAGTACTCGAACAGTATTGTTGACTGTTATTGTATTTTGTCTATAGAAGCAGTGTTGTTAGTTGACATTAAAGCAGCCAAATAGCTGTCAGGAAGTAAGTATTATAATTAAAATATTTTCGAAATAATTTAGATTTCCTCCTTTTATCGCCCAATCGTCTTCTTTTGAAAAGTTTTTGCTATTTCGGTAATTCCAGGGCTATTCCTCCACTTTTGTGTTACTATCTTGTGACATTTCATGGACCTGTCAAACTCAATTGTTTCGGGTGGCAACTTTGGTCAGCCATTGTTTTTTATTCTTACTATTTGGCGAGTGCAGTGGAGTTTAGTCGAAATCGAGGAAAATCTTGTAAGATTCCTTCTATATTGGTGTTTAATGGCGTTATTAATATTGAAGTTCGTCTATTTGACCTGTATTTTGTCCAATTTCAGTTGTGCATAATTTAACAATTCATTTGGTGGCCTAACCTACAAATCCGGTGAGGTGTGCGGCTGGTACCTTAGTTTGTCCGTCTCTGTACCAACTTAAATCGAGGGATTCGTTCCCCTGCATCGTAAGTATCTCCGACAGTGGCTACAGACGAATGTTCACAAATTCTGTGGTACTAGTGTTAACCTAAACGTGTCATTTCAGCGAGCGCACCGAAGTCCGAGTGGCCAGAGTGTCCTAGCTTTCCCTGGAGTTGACATTTGTCACTTTCTCAAGCAGGACAATTATCCTCCGAAAGGTGAGTTCACTTTAATTCTTACCACTTGACCCGCAAGTGAGGTTATGCGACATGCTTAGGGCCCAAGCCTTCTGCTGTGTTTTCCCCTATCACTATGGTCAAAGCCTTCAAGGCTGCTAAGCATATGGAACGACTGCTAGCCTGTCACCTGCCGTAATGTCCCATCCTGCGGAAGGTCGCTTTTTACTTTCACGATATTCATTGAGTTGCCCGTTGCAGGAGGTGTTTGGTACACCCCAGTAAGCTCGCCTGGTCACCCCAGTTATGCTCTGCCCTTCAGGCCTTCACCGCGGTCCGATCTCAGCGTTGACGCCGGCTACCAGCAGCCCCAGACATCCAGGGAGCTCCGCTGCCAACAGCTGAGTCGAACCCAACTTACTCAATTTTGTGTTCCCATCTTCAGGCGTTATCGATCAAAGCGTTTAGGTAGAACCCTTGACTTAAAACATCATAAAATATTTGAAATACCATACATATCCTCTCAACCCTATATACCGAGCCCGTTGGGCCTGATGTAAGCTGTATATACTTGCATTTTTGAATACAGTAGTGTCCTGAACCTGTGTTTGATTTCGTGCTCCTAAAAAATCTACATTATACAGTACAAACACTGCTGCTGCTGCTTAGACTAGGTAAAAGTACAGTCGAGGTCAAAAGATACATTTACATTTGAGAGTTCCAAAAATATCTTTACAGTCAATTAAGTACTCAAACAGTATGACAAATACTTAGACTGCATGTAATTGCAATACTTACATGACAGTTTCATCTTTTCACTTAATGAACCAAATTTATGTTTGCAATCTTTCTTCCATAGAAATATTATCACACTTTGTGACTAATATTTGTTAACATTCCACGTTCCAGAATAATAGTTATTTCCTGTCAATGTGCCATAAATATGCTTACAATATAAATGGCACTTACAACTTTACGTTCAAACATATTAATACTTTCATCCCTAGCGACATTTACTTATTTATCTAGTATTCAAAAATAAAACCCCAGAAAAGCACTATAACTGTTTTTAATCAATTTTAAAACGAATCAAAAAAGACAACAGAACATTCAAACAATCCGCCATCAGTGAGAATGCCCCCTTCCCCTCGCTACTCCCATAGACAATTCCAAATAGCTTTTAATTACGAAAAATAAAAATCCTACATTTATTTTAATCACAAAATTACAATTAAGCTCAATAGTAGGAACCAAAGAGTAACTTAAGTTCATCTCCTGATACGGACACGACACCGGCCTCTCCTTTATCTGATCCATGTAGTTTCGCATAGGTCGACCTCTTCCTCTCTGTCCTTAAATTTTTCCTTCTGAAATGGTCTTAAAGAAATTGTCGTGTCGTATCAAATGTCCGATCATTTGCCCACGTCAATTCTCTATGGTATTCAGGATCATTCTCCTCACTTAAGTTAGGTAAACATATTGCACAAGCAGTTTATAGGTATATGTATTTTGTTGGCGAACACATCAGCATCCTGCGTCCGCACGAGCACGAGCTCGCCGCGTGCACTTACTGATCAGGGACGAACAAACGGACACCTTCCAGCGCCGTTGGTTACGTATCTATTTTTCCCCTTAGCAGAAGACAATAAGTAAGCTGCAGTTTCAGTCTAAAGTTCAGGGTTTCGAGCCCGACCATTAATACCACAAAAAGTGATGGGTAAATAAAAGAGATTATTATAACAGTGGTCCGACGCCTTTGATGTTTGCATAAATGCCGACACCGCAACCGCATGGCCAAAGCAACAAGAGTTGCCACATATATTTATTTATTTATTATTATTGTTTTGTTTCTGTGTAGACAAAAAATATTTCAATTTTCAAATCCAAAATGGGCTAAATTTTTTTTGTTAAAAATCGATATGGGTGTCATTTTGTAGGTCTCTGGGGATGCTGATTACGAAAATTAATTCCGTTTTCAAATCCAAGATGGCGGACACATTTTTTTGATAAAAATCGATACGGGGTGTCGTTTTCTATGTTTCCGGGGGTTCGGATTAAAAAAACGAGCAAGAGCATGTCGGGCCATGCCTCGTGTAGAGTTCCGTAACCGTTACCACAAAGAAATGCAGTACTGATGAACCTATTTTTAAGTTCTGCAGACTTACCTTAGACCACTACTACTGTTAGGCATCTTGCTTTTTGGCTATCTTGCTTCTGAGACATCCTGCCTGTAGGGCATCTTGCTTTTGAGACATCCTGCCTTGTTAGGCATCTTTCTTTTTGGCCATCTTGCTTCTAAGACATCCTGCCCTGTAGGGCATCTTGCTTTGTAGGCAACTCGCTCAAAATAGAAAAAAGTGCCTTTATTCAAGTAAAGGATCATTTCTATTTTCGTAACCGTTTGATTTCTATACTGGCGAATATTCATTAGTAGCGGACCACTCACCTGCAAGTAAAGAGCAGCGGGCGCAGCCCCCAGCCATAAAAAGAACACAAATACTACTCTTTCTTCCAAGCCATTGATAAGTAGCAAACCACTTCGCCGCCGGAAGGAATGAGGGGGGCTCGGGGGGCGCAGCCCCCCGCCATTGAAAGCACCCAAATACTACTCCTTCCTCCGAGCCATTGATAAGTAGCAAACCACTACGCTGCCTTAAGGAAAGTGGGGGGGTCGGGGGGCGCAGCGCCCCGCCATAAAAAGACCAAAAAACAACTCTTTCCTCCAAGCCATTGATAAGTAGCAAACAACTACGCTGCCGGAAGGAAAGTGGGGGGGCTCGGGGGGCGCAGCCCCCCGCCATAAAAAGTATACAAATACTACTCTTTTCTCCAAGCCGTTGATAATTAGCGAACCACTACGCCGCCGGAAGGAAAGAGGCGGGCTCGGGGGGGGGGGGGGGGGGGGGCACCCTTGCAGCAAAAAGTATACAAATAATGCAACGCTTCCTCCAAGACATAACATTGATAAGTACCAAACCATTGCGCTGCAGCTAGCAAAGTGGGAGTGGGGAGCGAAACTTTGGGTTCATAACCCCGTAACAAGAAGCGTACAAATACTTCTTCCCAATACCATTTCCTTCTGGATATTGATAAGTACTGAAAATAATGAAATTATTTACTCCACAATAAATTCCATACGATAAGTAAGTAAGAAAAGTAAATCATTACGCTGCAGTAAGCAGATTTATCAGTGGGCGTAGCCCCCCTGCAATGAAAAGAATACAAAAATAACATCTAGGCTCCTAGGTCATCATTCCTCTTGAGAATGGCTTCCCAAATTAAATAGACCTAATTATATCCGCGGTATAGCAATAAACATATTCTATGCGGACGAAGTCCCGGGCAACAGCTAGTGGTAGAATAAAATCTTGAAAAAAATATTAATTTGTTTAGGTTGGGTACCTCGCAAAGTGGGGTTGATGGTTTATCTTATTGTTGGATATCACAGGTCTCCCAAAAATGTCGAAGATGTACACAGATTATTTCTGGATTTATGGCTCCGTTTGCGAAATATTTGGCTTTGAAGTGTTCAATTTTTAAATTAGTTCTTAGTTAAAAAGTAAGTAATAAGTTGTGTTGCAGAAAATTAAGTACATATTTTTAGTCTAAACTCTAGGCTAAGCAAAATCCGTGAACTGTTAAAAACATCTAGTAATCATTTTATATACTTACTCGTTATACCGGAATAAAGGGTATTTGAACCAACAATTTCCCCCAAGCAATTACAATTAACACACATAACACTCTCAAATTTCAAACGTATTTCAAACGTACACAACATAATTTAATTTTCTTCATAAACTCAACACATCAAAGAGTTTTTCGAGCCAATTAATATCAAATTAGCTTTTTTGGAATTGAATTACTCATCATAAATGGGGCCTTTAATATAGAACGTGTCTTTATCACATACATATTTACTCTTACTTATATTAAAATTGAGAAAGACTCGACTCTTTCTGAAGCCCTATCAAAGTAATTGGGAAAGTTGAAAAACCCAAGACATTATCAGTTCAGTGTTCAATATTTCAAAAACTGGTAAACCGATTTTATTGAAACTTAGCTAAAAACCATCTTGATTAAACTAGCTTTCGATTAAAAAAACCCGCATCGAAATCGGTTTCTTTGTTTGGGAGTTATATGCCACAAACAGATACACGGATACACAGGTCAAACTTATCACTCCTTTCTTTGAGCGAGCGCCTGGGTCTTAAGCTTTTGACTCAGATACATTATAAAAATGTATTATCTTCCTCATACACATTATATCATACATACAACAGGTATCTGGTATATATGGGTTTTTCACTATAATTGAATCTCACGGAAGTTTCATGTATATATAATGTTTTCCTCATCGTTTTCAATGACAGCAACCCCCCCTACTGTAAAAGTATTTAAAACCATCTGAATTTAAACCTGATAATTTATTTACAGCTTTTTCTATACAAGCAATTGTAATTTTATTAACAAGCAAATTATATTCCAGATCTGACGTGAGACATAATATGGCTCGTCAGTCCGAACTTGGTCTCGATTAAAAATGTTGTTTGCAGAGACTGTAATTTAGTACTGCAGAATAATTATTTCAAAGCTTTCGTCACACTTGCATTTGCTAAACCTTTTAAAAAACCTCAGACCTTTTCTCGTTTCATAACGCACAAGGGCTGTAATGGCGCACGCGGTGCGGCCTGATCAGCACTGCGCGCCGTGTTTTCTCTCAAGTGTGATGAAAACTATTGTAAAGTATAAATGTCACAGGCGATACGAGAATTACTAACCTTGGCTCAGAAAACTCTGTCTTCAACTTCGGGCTTCTACTAGAGCCTCGCTTGTAATTCCTTGCTTACCGCTCTTACTGCACAATGTAGTATTACTGTTGCCTTTCCTTCACAGCTCCCTCCAACCGGCCGACGATACTGGACGCGAAAACCAAGGACCAGACGCGACTTCTACAGCCTTACAACGAGGGAGACACGTTGGAGCTCACATGCGAAACTTTTGGAGGTAATCTCTATTAAAGCTCGCACTTTTATGGGCTCGCTGGTAAAGCCCGCCCGTGGATCACGGTAAAACCGCGGTCCTTCAAGAGGGCAGCCAGGCTGGCGGTAATCTTTACCGCGGTATGGCTCCCCCGTTGATTGATTATTAACATGATAATTAGGAACACATTTTTTAATTTTTATTGTAAGTAGGCAAAGAAACAAAGACATTAAATTTATCAACACAAATTCGAAACAGACATAAACAATAAAAAGAAGAACTTGAGTAGGTACCTATACAAAAAAGAATGCTAAGCCAGCAATTGCCTACTTCCAGGCCTAGGCAATAATGTACTTTTTCATCATACTTACACGCAACAAGGGCCATGACATGCAAGTTAACTTAGCTGTTTATCTCTAAATACCCTCGGACCTTTTCTCTCGTCAACCAATTCCTTACCGCTACACACAATGTACTATTAACGGTAACTGCTTCTATACGGTTGAATGGACTTTGAAGCAGACGAGCCGAATAATTAAACAATGAAATGGGGCTTTATCTCTCGCATACATGTAATATTTACTCCGAAGTTTCGGTAATACTGCGATGGCTGAAGTTACGAACATACTGAAATAAAATGTCAGTCGGTATCAATTAAGTCGCATGTCAGCTGCGTAACCGCGCGAGCACGGCGTAAGAGCGCAGTGTTCGTTTTGCTACCGCCGAAGCGTGTGTTAGAAGGAAAATATACATGTCTATCTATACTCGACTCGATGTTACGCGAGTGAACCGTTTATTTAGGTTGGTTTTTTTTTTAACCCCCGACGAAAAAGAGAGGTGTTATAAGTTTGACCTGTGTATCTGTGTATCTGTGTGTCTGTGTATCTGTGGCATCGTAGCTCGCAAGCGGATATACCGATTTCGATGCCTTTTTTTTGTTCGAAAGCTAATTTAATGGAGATGGTTCTTAGTTAAGTTTCATTAAAATCGGTTCACCCGTTTTTGAAATATTGAACTTTGAAATGACCATATCGGAGGTTTTTCAACTTTTCTAATTTGGTTATTACGTGATTAATCCCGAGTCTCATGATAATGTGCGCAAATAGCGAAAGTTTAAATCCATGCAATTAACCGCGAATCGTTGAAAGCTGTTATGGCAGGTAACCTATCTACGTTTCTTATTGTAATATCATTGGGTTTATTCCAACTGCTTCATGTCGCAAGCTGTCATCGCTTAGTCTTGCCTCCTGCCCCATGGGAAATATGCATCGCAGTCTCTTTATATGCTTTAAGCATACGATATGTCATCCTGGAAGTGAAAAAGGTGTGACAGGAAGGCGTTGTAGGAATTGAAATGGTTCCGCTGTTAGAACATATGTGAAGGCATACGTGATGTATTATTATTATGTAACTCGGTGATGAATTACATTATACAAGCTAGCTCAACCAGGTGAGAAAAGTTGGGAAACCCCAGATTTCAAATTTCATTATGTTAAAAACAGCGAATTCGTGGGTTAAAAATTAATAAACCGAATTTCATCATGTTCGTATAAGCCGAAAGACGTCCACTGCTGGACGGCGGCCTCCCCCGCGGCTCTCCACTCAGACCAGTCTTGTGCTTTCTGCATCCACCGCGGTCCCGCGATCTTTACTAGGTTGTCCGTAAACCGAATTTAAAATAGCTAAAAACCAAGTGTGAAAGTCGGTCAATTCATTTAAGAATTACGATGCCACAGCGAGATACACAGACACAAAGAATACGCTGACGAGTTTCGGCACTCTCTACGAGGCCGTTCTCAAAACACAAAACAACCGTTCAACATGCATGTTACATGTTATTAAATTGAGTAGTTATTTACAAAACCAAAGTACCTACCCAAATCAATTAATTATTATAATTTTATCAAGTAACGCCTAATTCCATAAATGACAGCATAGCGTGCTCAGGAAAAAACTGAGCTGTACTTTCTTTCTAATAACGGATACAAAATTATTGAGTTAATCGAAGCATACCTAATTTTAATTCCAATCGTCCTAGTAGTGGGTCGTCTTATGAACTAAACATACGAGAGGCGGGTGAAAAGTAATCTACCTAACAATGAAACAAAAGACTGTCGTGGCTAAATTTTTTTTATTTTTCTATATAGTCCCCTGCTAGTAAAATGCACTTATTAAATTTTTCAAATATTGAATTTAAACCATTAAAAAAAAAACTTTCTGTTTGTCGTCAAAAAAGTCAGTAACCGCAGCCTTCATTTCGTCATCGGTCATAAACCTTCGTCCCCTGAGGTCTTTCTTGAGAAGTCTAAACAGAAAATAGTCACAGGGGGCTAAATTTGGACTATAAGGGGGGTGGTCAATGGTTTCGAAGCCATTGTCTTTAATTGCTAGCTTCGTTGTGCGGGCGGTATGCACTGGTGCGTTATCGTGCAAAATCAGAATTCCTTTGCTTAGTTTACCTCGCCGTTTTTCTTTTATTGTCTCTCTTAGTTGATATAGTAAGTTTGAGTAATAATCAGCATTCATTGTAGTTTTCTTCGGTAAATAATCTATGAGCAAAATCCCTTCTGTGTCCCAAAAGATTGTAGCCATAAGTTTACCTGCCGATGGACAGACCTTGAATTTCCGAGGCGGCTTCTCATCCTTAAATTTCCACTGTAACGACTCTTGCTTACTTTCCGGGTCCCATTGTCGAATCCAAGTCTCATCACATGTTACAATTCTAGAAATTATTTCATCCTCTTTCCCTCGACTCATGTCCAAAAACTCTTCGCAACATTTGACACGCCTCTCCATGTCAAATGCAGTCAACATTCTGGGGACCCAACGTGCACTAACCTTGGACATGTTCAAATGCTCATGAATTATTTCATTGACTCGCTCTTAACTGACGCCCACATCTCTAGCTATCTCCCACTGCTTCACTAGTCGGTCCTCTAATATTTTTTTTTTCACCCTGGCTTCATTTTCATCGGTGACGGCCGAAACTGGTCTTCCGCTACGAGGATCATCTTCCAGGCTCTCACGACCTAACTTAAACTGCTTTGACCAAAACTTTATAACAAATTCGGAAGAACACGAACTGCCAAACACACGTAACATACGCTGTCTGATCTCCGAAGGCGTATTCCCTTCTTTAGTCAAAAACTTAATCACCGCACGCTGCTCGATTTTATCCATTTTCACTTTTTCTACCGACATGTTTGAAACAATTGTAGCAGACAAATAAACGTGATGCAATAAACAAATTAATTTAATACATTTTGAAAATAGAATAACCAACGAATATAAATCCATACCAGCCAGCATTATTTTTGTATATATATTTCTGACCAAGGAGATTACTTATCAGCCGCCCCTCGTAGCTCTATTGTTTTAATCATAAGCGCCTGATGTACATAGAAATTGAAGATGAGGGATTAATTATAGAAACATGAAACCGAATATAGACTTTGCTAATGGAAACGATGGCTTTGAATACTAATTAATCCAGATTCAGCTACTATACATTGTAAATTTTGTAGCGTACTTGTATCATGGACCTCCGCAAAGTCAGTCCTGAATCTATACAATATCACTTAAAACTGTCAAGTTAACACAATTTTATATAGTACCTCTTTTGGTTCTACTTCAAAATGTGAGTGAATTTGACCGTTACATTTCTTATCTTAAAATAAACATAGGGTACAAACCTTTAGCATTTAAATGATCGAGAAAATATAAGTACTACTAGGGCATGATCATACCTAAACCTCTAACCATATCTAACCGAAAGTGCTTTACGTCTTGTCCTTAGGTGATCCGAGGCCTCGTGTGACCTGGTACCTTGAGAACACGGTAATTGACGACTCGTTCGAGCAGCGGCCTGACGGGGTGACGGCTAACACGCTGACATTCCCCAACGTGGGCCGCCAGCACCTGAACGCTCGGCTGGTCTGCCAGGCCGCCAACACGAACCTCGCGCCGCCGCAGACCAAGGTCCTCATACTGGACATCAACTGTGAGTACAACCACGGCAAAATATAACGTAGCGTAACCCAGGGAGGGGTAGCCTGTGCTCAGCAGTGGGATGTAAAAAATGATGCTGATGATGATGCTTTAGAACTACTCAAAGCCTCCTGCGACCCAAAAATCGCGCTGCGAAAAAGCTTGGTATCCAAGGAAAGGCGATTCGTCACTGCGGAGCAGCTCCTTAGTCTTTACCGAGCCGAAATCCGATCCTGCATGGAGTTTTGCTGCCACCTTTGGTACGGCTCTGCCAAATATCAGCTGGCCGCTTTGAATTCGGTGGCACGGCGAGCGAAGAAGCTCATTGGCGACGTCTTTGAGGCGAATTCCTGTCACCCAGAGCCTTCGCCATCGCAGAAGAGTAGCTCCTATCGGTATTTTACAGGTGACATTTCGGTGAGTGTGCTTCGAAACTTCACGACCTTATTCCACCAGCTCCTTTCTTTCAAAATGCGACCAGAAATAGGCGGGGTCTCCACCCTTATGTTGTCAGCATTCCCAAAGCGCACAAAGCGTTTTCGCTCTTCCTTCATCATCCGTACGGCTAAGGAGCAGAATTCCCTGTCTGCGTTTGTGTTCCCTGAACACTATAATCTAGCCAGTTTCAAGTCTAGAGTGAATAGGCAATTGCTAGGCAAGCGTGCTCTATCGTAGACCACATCTTCGCTTACCATCAAGCCCATCAAAAAAAGTGCTTTTTGTAGGACCAATGACAAAAGTGAATTTGAACTTTCCATTTGTCATTAAGTTTCAGATAGTTCAAATAGGGAGTGTGGGCTGTTGAAGGATAGAGAAACGGTTTTGCTGAAAGAATGGCTGCTACTTCAGTTCATCAAGCAAGTTAGATACAGGTACAGTTTTCGACGGCATCATCATGCCATGGACCCCCAGTTCTCAGGTGCTTGATTCCTTGGGGTTCATGAACCCTAGTCTAGCCCGATGCCAGCTTCTGCATACTTTTAAACTTGGTATAAGATATCTAGATACTTACTAAAACGTGAAAACATAAAAAAGCGTAACCCGGGAATTTTTTTCGGTGGATCGCTTCTGGTTTTCTATGTTTTCGTGTTTCAGTTTAGAAATATGATATTAATTGCTAACGGAAAAGAGGAAAAAAAACATAGACAGGAACTAAATCGGATTCTTCCAATGCCATATATTTGAAACTTTTGCAAGTTGCACTTCAAGGGTAGAGGTCAGGTTGGCGAGTTGACTTGCTACTTCGCTAATCGGTTTATTCCAAGGTTTTTACAAGCTTTTACTTAGCTTGTACTGTTCGTATGTATGTAAGTAT
Organism: Clepsis dumicolana; assembly: GCA_963691665.1. Taxonomy (NCBI): domain Eukaryota; kingdom Metazoa; phylum Arthropoda; class Insecta; order Lepidoptera; family Tortricidae; genus Clepsis; species Clepsis dumicolana. The sequence continues at coordinate 840,217 of CAVNVB010000001.1, read as the reverse complement.
GTATGTAAGTTATCCGTCAAATCCTGCAACTGAAATTTGAAGCAGTTATCTACCGTTTAAGAAAAATTTTGATGGCCCGGCCAGGGTCGTCTTCACATGAGACAACTCTTCAGCGGTTAATGCCATCGACTTGAAATTTGGTATGGATGTGTAAAGTTGGATGTGTAAATTAAGTACAGACAGCAAAAAAAACCTGTTTTAAAAATGAAGTTTTTATGGTTAGGCTTTTGTTCATGTACGTTTACCTACATTATCAGACAATACTTTGCTAAGATTGTGCTAAAACCCGATGGGAGACCTGTTTTAAGATTCACATTGCTACTTGGTAACGAGTTTTTGTGTAAGTACCTACATAACTTTGAATTTGAAAGAGACCTGGAGTTTATGGAATGGGTAAGGTTTGTTTGGCTTTAAATGTTTCTATAGACAATGAAAGCGTTGTTCCTCAATATAATCGTCCCACGATAACTCTGCATAAGATATTAATTGGCAACCCCGAAAAATCACGCTGCTGTAATACTTTTTTCATGTCACTCAGACATTTCTTTAATTAAAAATAATAATGATAGTAGCAATCAAAAGTTGCTCAGTTGCTGTTTTGTTTTAATATGGCCTTGTCCATTGGAGGACAATTTTGCTAGTGTTTGGTAGGTTTTACCGTTGTACGGTAAAAAAAAATCTAGAAAACGAAATATGAGAGGTATTTCAATGGTGAATGCAATGGTGAATGAACGATGACCTGTTTAATGTTTAATCTAATCAATATTTCAAAACGTGTTGTTTGACTATAAATCAGTATTGCCATAAACAAACTTTAGATTTCCACTGTTGTCAGTTGGTTGCAGAGTTATCGTGGGACAACTATACTTACCTATCAATGTATATATACGTCCAGATAAATGTTCAGACAAAACATAGTCTAGAGTGCGAATTGTTGTTCGACCTGTCCACTTAGCAGCTAACATTGGTTGTAAGAGCTATAAACCTAAGACGGTTTTATGGTACGAGCTATATGTGTTTCCCAGATGGTACGGGGATTTCAACAGTTTTAGTACCTATACAGAAATTACTTTGATTATTTTGTACGAATTTATATTTCATGCCGGCCCCCCAAAAAAAAAATACAAACACAGTAAAAATACATCTACAGTATAACATTAAATAAATATTCGTGGTAGACGACATAACAGGACGGGTTAAGAGAGGTGTCCGTTACTTTGCGGAGGTCTATAATAATAAATAGCGAAGGGCAATGGCTGTAGGTACTAAGGGATAACACACACCTTTTATATTTTATCTACACACATATCATAAGTCCTCTATAATGCGTTCAGAAACCGTAGAAAATGACCAGCATTGCAGCACATCGTCGCCTCCGCCGCCAACCACCACCACCAGCAGGTCCTGCAGTAAAGTAATAGTCATTACGACATCGAATTAAATTTTTCGAATTTGATGACCAACGTAATTTACAATCATAGTGAAATAAAACGGATCACTCACGTATATAAGTCGAGTTCAGTCCGACATGTATAATTAATAATGTGATATTGATTTTTTTTACAAAAAAAAAACAGTTTACGAATCGTCAGCTCGGTATGTTGTCTATGATTAAAAAAAACCAGTCAAATTCGTGACAGGTCCATACCTGTCACGAATTCGACTGTGTTCGTTTTTTTTTGACTGTTGACAGAAGCCGAAGGCATATATCATACCCATCCTTCGGCTTCTGAACCCATCTTAGAGTACTTATAATATGTGTGTAGATAAAGTAATGCATGCAACTCCACATAATTAGGCCTTAAAACACTCGTGTGATCCTATTATGAAACTCAGCTTCGCCTCGTTTCATAAAAACACACTCGTGTTTTAAGGACCCTCATTATGTAGCAGTTGCATAAACTACTATTTACGCATAATATCAGATATTATGTTTATGCATAATCTTAATTCTGCTTAATCGGTTTTTTGCTGAAGCAGTACCTACACGAATACGAATACGAATGTTACCTACAGGATGCGTTTTAATAAATCATCAAGAATTCAGCCAGGAGTAGAGTGAGCTCCCCTGTGATATTTTTGAAAAAAAAAACGGGCCAAGTGCGAGTCGGACTCGCGCACGAGGGTTCCGTAGACAGATTTTAACGCTTTTCCCAGTGTTTCACGAAGTCCAGTGTTAGCAGAGCCCTGCTCCTAAGCAAAATGTACGCAGTGTGGGGTCAACTTATATTGGTCTGCGAAATCTACAGACAGACATAAAAATTTAAGATTTTGAGTCTTTTCTGAGTGGTTGTGCTGTAAGAGCTACCTATTTACCAAATTTCAAGTTTCTAGGACAACTGGAAGTACCCTTCAGGTTTTCGGATTTCGGCTATTTGTATGGAAATAGCCTTTTTAATGACTGTACTTTTGATCGCGTTGACTTAGAAGGTTGATTTTTTCACGGCTTCAAGGGACCGCAGGCTTGAGTATTTGATATTAATTTCAGCATGCTACCTCCACACGTTCCAGAGAAAAAGGGTATCGATAGACATACAGACAGACAGACAGACAGACGGACAACAAAGTGATCCTATAAGGGTTCCTTTTTTTTCCTTTTGAGGTACGGAACCCTAAAAACATACTCCATACCATATCATTAGCCAGCAGAGGCAATGAATGTATGAGAGAATGTTTGGTTTTTCAGTTTTTTCACACATACATATAAACTTTACAGCGGTATTAACTGAGTCTTACTCAACCACTGGTTGAATTCTATACGGTTCGTTAAAACGCCTTAGTAACTTTCGATCGTTACTCCATCGAAGTTACTATGTCTCCAATTTCATATAGGTACTTATTAGGTATTAACCACTCTTCATGTCGGCGTCATTTCGTAATTAAAAGCGACGTTAACAGGCGAACGAATAGTCGGCGCATCAGACGACATTCGGTGCACATTTGGGGTGTTAAGTTCGTTAAAATTTGTATGTGAAATGTTGAGCGGTAACTTTGGTACAGTTAAAGCTTAGAGCAGGAAAGGTATGGAGATGTTAACGCGCGCTTTCCCCTCTGCCAAATCTCTAACGTTAAGTCTGATCAAAATGATCAGGGTCTGTTGATTTGATTGTGTGCGTGATTTTGGCATTTCTGTGACAGTTTTGTTTTAGTGTGCATTTGTAGGAATGTAACAATTTTTGACAGGAGCGTAGACGTGTGCTGTACGTGTGTTCCTTCGTCCCCCTCAAAAAGTGGCAGAAAAATTATTGTAGTGCAAGCCAAAGGCGCCTCCCTTCTGTCTGCTTTGTGAGTTTATTATTATAACAGTTTTAAATGTTTCGCGGTAAATATCCCGTTTTCGTTATGTCTAATGAGTTAATTATTATTAACAGTTATTTATGAAGAAAACATAATACCTTTTAACGGCTAATAATTGTTATCACATGTATTTTTTCCATTTTGTCGAATTGCAAAAAAAACGTGACGATTTGAGTTTGACGATTATTTCAAATCATAAAATAAATGGACTACACTCAAGAGCAAAAAAACGGGTCACTTTGTATGGAATTGTTCACACAAAATGACCCGTTTTTATTGCTCTTGAGTATATTTATGAGGTGGGGCGCGTGTGGAGGTTTTTTTAAGGAAAGAGTTTTTTTTTTTCATCAATCACGCGCTGAAATATTTCCGATGAGTTCTGCCACCGCGTATTTGATTTTTTTTAGGGTTCTGTACAGAAACGAGGTACCAACGGGACCCCTTCCGTAGAACCATTAAAAATAAGATAACCACCTAACATCCTAGCTCATGTTCCATCCTAAGCATACCAGTTGGTTGCAGTGCGCCCGCTGACCGTGAACATCCTCAACAAGAGCGGGCAGCTGTCTGCCGACCGGAGTTACGAGGTTGAGTGCAAGGCCACGGGCTCCCGGCCCGAGGCTCAAGTCACCTGGTGGAAGGGGACTCGGCAGATCAAGAGGGGGGTGAAAAACGTGAGTACAAGACTACGTTTTTAATACTGTAGTTGAAAAAGTGACACTTTTCGCACTAGTGCTTTTTACTTTTTCAAGGCGCTGGTGGGTGCGCGGCGCGCCTGGCATTTGGTTTTTTACTTGTAATTTTACTCGTCCCGAGTCTCGACCCGCTTCTCTCAGCTCGGGCTGATACCTTGAAACTCGCGTGCAAAATGGCATGATTTCCGCACTTGTATCAAAAAGTACTGTACGGTTTGTACTACCTTTCAAATGATAGTTCTGATGTTGAGATAATTAATTACTTTATTTAAACGTAATAAACGAGTACACGTAATGGCTGATATTAGTGAACTAAAATGTATTGACCTACATAGGTAGGTCGGCGTAAATTAATGACAACGCAGAATGTCTTAAATATTTATTACATGTCAACTTAAGATATCTCATTTGACTGCTTATTCACTAAAATGTCTTATGAATGTCTTGTGTTTTATCCTATTTTTTGTACAATAAAGTGTTTACTTACTTACTTACTTAATGTAGGCGATGTCGCTTTATCGAACATGGTCGGTGTGATTTTAGTTCTATACGATGCTGACCACATTTTCTGATTGAGAGCTTTCTTGATATCATTGTACTCTCTCTCATATCTAGTAAACTGACGCTCACAGTCCGGGTCCTCCTCGTAGAGGTCACTATCGATGTCCCAGTGTAGACAGTCGATGGCGATCCAACGAGAGTCTAGGAGCTTTAAAACGTCTTCATACACCCACTTCTCTGATAGTGAGTCAGATTCGATGTTGGTAACAGCGCGTGAAAAGGCTTTGAAATTGCTCTTCTGCTTGCGGAGCTTTTCTTCTAACTTGTAAGTACCTGTATTTTTAACGCCGCTATCTCGTGTCTCGGTTTCGTCTGCTTTACGTCCATAGGTTCGCGCCGTATCCGCGCCAATTTTCGTTGATGGCGACGGAATGTGAGGAACGTCCCTCTCCGCTGATTTAGGAAATCCTTGTAAAATTGAAATCAATGCCAAAGATGGTGCTGATGGTCTTCCGTGGGATTGTGGAACTTCCACGTGAAGTAAATATTTTTGTAAATAAGCCAACACTTCGTTATAAAAACTCTTGGTTCATAATAATTATGTTCGTAGTACACGAAATTCACGTTCTGATAGTCGATCAGTTACATATGTACCCTATTGAATTCGTTCCAGTATCTCGATAGTGTACTGATTCTACCGTCAATACTAGAGTAAGTCTTGCGTTCGGGTCCACCTTTTTTAAAGTTGATAAATACCTTCTCGATATTTTGCATGAGCAGGTACTGTCCGGATAGTAAGTCTTCCATGTTTACTCCTCTGATAATTGAAGGACGAAATTTCTAAATAAGCTTTGTAATGATGTAGTCTCTGTGGGTAGCTAAGGCGCTTTATCAATTCTCCGGTGAGACCCGCTTGTGGGAGGCCGGGGTATCGATTCGCTACCACCAAGGATCTCACGAATCACAAAGCAAACTGAAATTGCTGATAGCTTGAGGTGAAGTCCGATGCTGCTAGTTTTCTGATAAGTGTCTGATAAGGATAATATTGGTATTCGATGCTGCTAGTTTTCTGATAAATGTCTATCGATGGTTTAAATCAATTGACGTAAACTTCCACGTAGCACTGTTAGTTCTGATAATGATTAGCTCAGCACTTCGCGCGACACGTTTCCGATGAACTGTTCACAAAACTCACGAACGCGAAATAAACTTCCAGGATCACTGAAATCCTGTCACTGATCTGATCCGGTTCGAAGGACCATAAAGATGTACGGTTTGTACTACCTTTCAAATGATAGTTCTGATGTTGAGATAATTAATTACTTTATTTAAACGTAATAAACGAGTACACGTAATGGCTGATATTAGTGAACTAAAATGTATTGACCTACATAGGTAGGTCGGCGTAAATTAATGACAACGCAGAATGTGCGGTGCTGTACCGTACAAGTACCTAAGTACTAAGTATTTTTTAATTTTCTACCAATTAAATAGGTTTTTTTAGGTTTAGGTTCATTTTATTCCCAGATGATGTATGTATACAAACGTGGCCGCCACATGGATACAGGCGTCGCTTCCCATCGATATAGGAACAAGACGGTGTCTTTGTGTCTGCTGTAAGTCGCTAAGGCCGAATTGCGTCAATTTTAAGAGCATCAAAACCCCCATTCAATTAAGTAAGTTAAGTTAAACCAGTTAAGTATTCTACTGACAAACTGACATAGGTAAATGTAGTATTTTTAGGGTTCCGTACCTCAAAAGGAAAAAACGGAACCCTTATAGGATCACTTTGTTGTCCGTCCGTCCGTCCGTCCGTCTGTCTGTCTGTCTGTCTGTCAAGACCCTTTTTCTCTGGAACGCGTGGAGGTAGGATGCTGAAATTAATATCAAATACTCAAACCTGCGGTCCTTCGAAGCTGTGAAAAAGATCAAGCATCTAAGTCAACGCAATCAAAAGATACAGTCATTAAAAAAGTCGTTTCAATACAAATTGCCGTTTTTTGAAAACCTAAAGGGTACTTCCAGTTGTCCTAGAAACTTGAAATTTGGTATGAAGGTAGCTCTTATAGTACAACCACTCAGAAAAGTCGCAAAATCTAATTTTTTTTGTCTGTCTCTAGATTTCGACGACCAATATAAGTTGACCCCACACTGCGTACATTTTGCTTAGGAGCAGGGCTCTGCTTACACTGGACTTCTTAAAACACTGGGAAAAAGCGTTAAAATATTTCTACGGAACCCTCGTGCGCGAGTCCGACTCGCACTTGGCCGGTTTTTTTAATACAGTTGCTCAAAAAGTAGCTACGTTTCATGCGGAAAGTAGTGTTTTTCGTACTACAGGTGCTTTTTATTTTTCCAAGGCTCCGGTGGCTCACCGCCTATCTCCACCTAGGCGCCGGCGGGTGGCCGGCCCGCCCCCTCATTGTAATTTTTTCGCAAATGTACTAAAAAACGTCGTTTGGTACACGTGCGGAAGTGACATTTTGGCACTTATATCAAAAAGTACTATTATAGCATAGGACAATATTATAACTGATGACACGTTGAACAGCGGATTTGGTACTTTTTTTAATAGTCTCGAACAGACTTCGAAGCGCGTCAGCGCGTAGTGTAGTGGTGATCTGGTGATAGTTGGGTCTTTGTGAGATCTAAATTGTGTTTATTTGTGGCAGTGGAGGTGAAAGTGCTGTATGAAATCATGTATCTGTCGCATAGACGTAGCTATCTTAAGAGTATCACAATAGCGATTTGCGAGCGAGTGCTTCATACTAATATCACTCGCGGCGAACACGTTGCGTGATCGCCTCAGTACAAAACTCGCTAGCAAATCGCCAGTGTGATAAGGCTGTTATGGACATAGTAGAAGAACCTTTCCCACGGGCCGGGCAAAAATCAGTCTTATGACAATGTCATAAACATTATAACAGGGGAAAGCTTTTCTCACTTTAGTGCTTTAAGCATACACGCGATGTCGCCGGACTCGCTGGTGAGCAAATTGATAGTAGTTTACGCAACTGCTACACATAATGAGGGTCCTTAAAAGACGAGTGTGTTTTTATGAAACGAGGCGAAGCTGAGTTTCATAATAGGATCACTCGAGTGTTTTAAGGCCTAATTGACAACATTTCATATTTTTCACACCTGGAAATTAATACAGGTATCGAAAGGGCTTTGCCTCCTGAACACACCACTATGTTTATAAAATTTTTATATTACTTATTTTTTTAAATACAAGAGAATAAAATGAAATTACCAATTCTACCAAAACAACGCAAAAATGAGTGTAATACCTTTGCCTTTTTCAAACAAACCACAAGCACAACAATAATTTGACATGACACATATTATGTTTGACAATGTCAGATTTGACATCTTGGGTTTTGTTTTTTTGATCGTGACAAGACAAAGGCAATTGATCCACCCTAGCGTAGTTTCGGAGTTACGTCTTTTTGGAATAAGTACCTTTTAATAAAATAATAAATTAATTACAAATCGTAATGAAAATTTAAAATCGTAGGTTTGCTCCTCTTTCAAAGTAGATTGCAGACAATTAATGAAATCGTAGTCTCAAAAATATAAAATATTGTCAATTATGTGGAGTTGGTTGCATACATTACTTTATCTACACACATTATTATAAGTACCCATACCTGTCACGAATTTGACTGTTTTTTTTTAATCATGGACAAACATACCGAGCGGACGTTTCGTAAACTGTTTTTTTTTATTGTAAATTATCACATTATTATTTATACATGTCGGACTGAACTCGACTTATATACGTGAGTGATCCATTATATTTTACTATGATTGTAAATTACGTAGGTTTTTCAAATTTGAAACATTTAATTCGATATCGAAAAGTCATTACGACATTGAATGCGATGTCGTAATGACTATTATTTTACTGCTGGTGGTGGTTGGGTGGCGCTGTCGGCGAGAAGGCGTCGTCGTGCTGCAATGTTGGTCATTTTCTACGGTTTCTGAACGCATTATAGAGGTCTTATGATATGTGTGTAGATAAAATACTTTTTAATACAGTTGCTCAAAAAGTGGTATTTTTTGTAGCTACGTTTCATGCGGAATATTGGATTTTTCTTACCAGTGCTTTTTAGTTTTCCCAAGGCGCCGGCGGCTCCGGGGCGCCTTCACCTCCCTCCTCCTCCCCGACAGCGCAGCCCCCGCCGGCTCACCGTCTTTGGTTTCATAGTAATTTTTTCGAAAATGTATTAAAAAACGTCGTTTGGTACACGTGCGGAAGTGTCATTTTCACTCGTCCCGAGTCTAGACCTAGGGCCTAGACAGCCCAGGACTCGTGCATAATGACATACTTTCCGCACTTATATCAAAATGTACTGTTTAGTTATAATCATAATCTTTGTAATTTCACCCATGTTTCACCACTAACTAATGACGCCGCACGTTAACATGTCATGTTGATCATAGTTGCATTAACGCCTGTTCACTTCCACTAACTGGTGCACTCTGAGTAATTAAGGTGGTAATTAGCGGTTGTCCAGTTGGTCATTTAGTGAATCAAAGCTAGCAGGCTTTGATTCACTAAATGACCTTGGTGCCCTTTTGAATTATTACATTTATAACATGGCGTTGATTTTCCGACTGCTATTTTGTGAACGAAGTGATAGGTGATTTGTGACCGGTTTTTAAGGATTTCAGCTTTGTGAGTTGTCGCTGTAGACCTCGCGAGCTTATTTTAACCGACTTCAAAAAAAGGAGCAGGTTCTCAATTCGTAGGAATATTTTTTTTCTCAAACATGCTCGGAAATTCTCGCTTTCCATTTGAAAATAGAGCCCGGGAAGCACCTAATTTTTTCATTCAAAATTTTAAACGCAGAATCCGTCGAAGAAGGTGAATGGAAATGGCTTTCGATACATTTATTTTTTTAACCGACTTCAAAAAAAGGAGGAGGTTCTACGTTCTACTGTATGTATTTTTTTTTATGTATGTACATCGATTACTCCGTCAATTGTAGACCGATTTTCATTTTTTTTTTATTTGAAAGGGTATAATCCTGAGGTTGTCCCATTGTCACCAAGTCATGGTCTGATGATGGGATCCCAGGGAAATCGAGGGCAACCCTCAAATTTTACAGGCACGTACTATGTGTTTCATATATTTTCTAAGGTTATTCAAGTATTTGCGTCTGGTAGTCATCATCTCATGATGATGAGCTGATGATGAAAGGTACAACACCTTAGCGGTTAGGAGTTGTAGGATAATTCTGAAAATGTTAAATCATTATTTGAAAGGGTATACTCCTGAGGTGGTCCCACTGTCACCAAGTCATGATCTGATGATGGGATCTCAGGGAAGTCGAGGGCAACCCTCAAATTTTATAGGCACGTATCATGTGTTTCATATATTTTCTAAGGCTATTTAAGTATTTGCGTCCGGTAGGTAGTCATCATCTCATGTTGATGAGCTGATGATGGAAGGTACAACTCCTTAACGGTGTCACAATACGCAAGCTATTGGACATTAAAAAGTTCCGCCATAATCCGCTAGATGGCGCTTTTCCGCACTTAGGCGAATAATATTAATTTAAATAGAATTAAAATTGCATCGATTGTAAATTAATTAATTAACAACCGCTACTTGCACTTAGCCAACATAAAACACATAAAAAACTACATTACACACTACACAGAAACAATACGTTGGTATTCAAAATGAGAAGCACGGACACGCCCATGGGCGTCGCCCAATTCAAAATCTTTTGGTTGTCCGTATCCGGTCCCACTCAACCATAAAACCGCTTGTACGGCTGGGAGACCCCACATTTCTCTACAACTCCTGAGTGGAACCAGCCAGCCCAGAACTTGGTAAGAATACTGATCGTTTCTGTACTTTATCATTGTGTTACACTACTTGTGTCTTTTATTGCAATATATTTAATTCTATAGGGTTTCCACTCTGTTACTCTGTCCGAAGCAGTACTGTACCTTAATAGCGCTCCGGACAGTTAATAATATTATAATTTAATCTTTCCCTATTTCACTGCTCTACGGTTATAGCCGTAGCGCTTATTTTAAAACCTAACGTCTTCCTAGAACGGTTGGAATTTAAAGTTCCAACGGTCACTTTGTGTAAATCTGTTATCCACTCTCACTAGAAACCTGTAAAAGCTTACTCTCTGACTCTAGCTAAATTGTAAATCCGTATGACCCTCCGTATTGCCATGCACTGCCAATCTGGTTCCCACTCCCTCGGGAATGGTCGGACTGGAAAGCGGAATATGGCAGTGCGAGCATACCATGGACGTTTGGCTCACACCAGCTTATTTACAGGGCAACTACGCTACCCGTGGGAAATCTCTCCACCCACTACTGGTTCCTAACGGACCCCTGCCGACCTCTCGCAGCCTACTCAGAGGCTAGCCGTTGGCACGCTACGGTCCCCTTCACACCATCTCAACACCACGTCATCACACGAGCCCCCTGGTCACTCCTGGTTGCTCTACGACGCCTGCGCCCTATCTTCGCCGTCGCCGGAGGATCCAGACACCCGAGGGAAGTGTAGGCCACATTAGCGTGTAATCGAACCCAGTATCTTCAAAAGTGTCTTCGAACTCAATCCCCTGAGATTCTCTATTTTAATTGTCAATTTAGCCTACCGATTTTGTAGAAATAAATGTATTAAACTTGTAGTTTGTTTCCTTCACAAAACCCTAGGTAGGCTACCTTAAAACAGACTGTTTCCCCTCATGAAAACGGCCTGTGACAACGGTTAGGAGTTGGAGGATAATTCTGAAAATGTTAAATCAACGTAAAATTGTGAAATAAAAAACTTTTAACGTAAAAGCAACACCGCCTTCAAAAAAACCTTAGAAAAAAACGTAAAATAATCCTCTAAAATAATGATAAATAAATAGAATAAAATAAAATGCGTTTGTTTCGGACAACAGAAACTAAAGCCTAAAGTTTCATGACCTAGCACTAAGCAGCGGAAATAAGAAGTCGGTGCTTCATTCAAAGAATATTCCGCTCGCACCGCACCGACTTCATATTTCTGCTGCTTAGTGCTAGGCAGTAAAACTTTAGGCTTTAGTTTCTGTTGTCCGAAACAAACGCATTTTATTTTATTTTATTTACTATCATTATTTTTCTCCTAGGAGAAAATATATATATATAAGTATGAAATTCCATTTTTTCCCGCTTTATTAACTTTTTAAAAGTTGTAACATGTAAAATGGGGCCAAAGAATAATTGCATACAGCCAAGCCAGCCCGATTTACCGCAGTGCGTGTGTTAAGTTTTTTTTTCAATCATAAATTACGAATGACAGTTTGTATTTTTTGTAAATAAAATGATCACAGGGGTGTCGATTTCGTGTAATTTGGCTGCGGTGAGCTTGAATTTGACATTATTTTTTGGATCCAAGATGGCGGATGACAGTTTGACATTTTTCTCATTAAAAATCGTCATGGGTATCGATTTCGAGTAATTTGGCAGCGGTGAGCTTAAATTTGATGTTATTTTTTGAATCCAAGATGGCGGATGACAGGTTGTCATTTTTATCACTAAAAATGGTCATGGGTGTCGATTTCGTGTAATTTGGCAGCGGTGACATCGAATTCGACATTCGACATGTTTGTGGCATCTTAGCTCAGACAAGGATGGACCTTTTTAATCGAAAGCCAGTTTAGTCGAGATGGTTCTTAGCTAAGTTTAATTAAAATCAGTTTTCCGGTTTTTGAAAATGTCGGGGGTATATTCAACTTTTCTAAGTTGGTTAGGTGAACATTTTTTTTTTCCGAAATACTGAATCGACGAAACGAATGTACACACAAAATTTCACGAGAATTGGTTAAGAAATGCGACCTCCAGAGAACACCCGGGGCAGACATACGAAAGCATCTTTGTCCAAGTCGAAACGGAGACGCTTTGCTCTCACTTGATCAATTACACCTCGACCAGCAATCCATCAAGCTTTGATGTAATATAAAAATTTCCAAAACTAGTTCTCCGCAATCACAAGAGTCATAAATCCGTGAAAGCATGACGTGGCGCGATCGTTATGAGATCCCTATCGCTAACTGTCTAGCATAGTTTGTGGCTATTAGAGTTTTGTAGTGTCATTGGTACCATGGTGTTGTACTAGTACCAAATAATGGGTACTAATCAGAGTCCTTAGTGTAAATTTCTGGTGTCCCTTGTTGTGCCGACAAACTTTACATCGAATATTATTTCATCGAAAACGTTTCAAGGAACAACGTATTACTATTTGTTGTAATTTTGTTTCGTGACCAGTTCATACCACGGAGTCCCTTTGAGTCATCGACAAACGTTTCATAACTTTCGTTTCCTTGCATTTTAATTTCATCGAAAACTATTTTTTGCTTAATAATAGCAATTTACAATGACATTAAATCTAAGCTTAAAGGAAATAAACTACAACTTAAAACTAAATTAAATCTAAATAAGGCCCCCGTGTCATAGTGCCCAAAAGGCCGGCAGCGTTGCCTCGCTGAATAGTGATGCTGATTCTTTGAGAGAGAAAACTGCCAGCCCTTTGGTCACAAGTTGCTGAAATTGGGATATTTTTAACCGACTTTAAAAAAGGAGGAGGTTCTCAATTCGTCAGAATATTTTTTTATTTTTTTTATTTATGTTCCCCGATTACTCGAAGACGGCTGGACCGATTTCAACTGAAGTTTTTTTATCGGGTTAATTTTATTGTTTATTGTATAGGTTAGGTTAGTTTTAGATCAAAAAAGTTAAGAAAATGCGTCAGAAAATAGCTTTCTCAGAAACGAAAATGCGATGAAGTGTAACAGTTTATGAAACGTTTGTCGACGTTTTTTAAATAATACTTTTTGAAGAACTGAATTGTCGATGAAATGAAAAACCTACACGAAATGTTGACTTTTAATTAACATGCGATTAAATAAGTGTCGGCAATTTGATGATACAACAGACGTTTCGATCGGCATGCTTATTGTCCAGCTCGTTCGCAATCAGATGTTCATTTTGTATGGGCTGATAATTGGTGTAGGAAATAGCTAGCTGTCGCAGTCGTACAAAACTGACATTTCCATCCGATGACGAATGTCAAAATAGTTACGCGATTAGTATGTTGGCAATACGCGCCGATACGCTGTTAATTTGCCCATAGTAATTGAGACGTTAAAGCGAACGCGATCGAGACGTTTCCACAAGTCGGAACGATCTAGAGCCACAGAATTATTCACAAGGGTGGTAGATAAAATTACACATTACGACAATGAGGTAGACAAATGACTATCCTTACGCATTAGGACGTCGCATCACACCGCTGTCAGCGGAACAACACAGGTGTCCTTAGAAGCAATAAGATCCGGCCAAATAAATACATACCTATAGGATCGAGGTACGAAACTGGTAGTCTCTTTTTTAGACCTTTGATAACCGTTATTTTTGCGTAACGTTATATAACGTTATCGGACACAATTGCGTTAAAATAAAACGATATTTGACGTCTTATCTGCAATTGTATCCATTAAATAAAACGTTATTAAACAAAAACCTTTACATAATAACGATACTTCGGCAAGCGATTTGAAAACGTAGACAATCTCTTCCTTACACCCAAGTTCGCCCTTTCCTGCGCTGCGAATATAAAAAATTAAATAAAGTGCGTTTATTTCGGACAACAGAAACTAAAGCCTAAAGTTTTATGGCCTAGCACTAAGCAGCAGAAATATGAAGTCGGTGCGGTGAGAGCGGAATATTCTTTGAATGAAGCACCGACTTCATATTTCTGCTGCTTAGTGCTAGGCGATAAAACTTTAGGCTTTAGTTTCTGTTGTCCGAAATAAATGCATTATATTTTATTTTATTTATTTATCGTTATTTAAGAGAATTATTTTACGTTTTTTTTCTAGGGTTTTTTTTGAAGGCGGTTTTACTTTTTTGTTAAAATATTTTTATTCCACAATTATACGTTGATTTAACATTTTCAGAATTATCCTCCAACTCCTAACCGTTAAGGAGTTGTACCTTCCATCATCAGCTCATCAACATAAGATGATGACTACCGGACGCAAATACTTGAATAGCCTTAGAAAATATATATAACACATGATACGTGCCTATAAAATTTGAGGGTTGCCCTCGATTTCCCTGAGATCCCATCATCAGATCATGACTTGGTGACAGTGGGACCACCTCAGGAGTATACCCTTTCGCATAATGATTTAACACTTTCAGAATTATCCTCCAACTCCTAACCGCTAAGGAGTTGTACCTTCCATCATCAGCTCATCATCATGAGATGATGACTACCAGACGCAAATACTTGAATAACCTTAGAAAATATATGAAACACATAGTACGTGCCTGTAAAATTTGAGGGTTGCCCTCGATTTCCCTGGGATCCCATCATCAGATCATGACTTGGTGACAATGGGACCACCTCAGGAGTATACCTTTTCAAATAAAAAAAAAATGAAAATCGGTCTACAATTGACGGAGTAATCGAAAAAAAATTAACGCTATTTTACAAAGTTATGGTTTTCAATCTGTTATGATATATTTATACCTAACGTTATGAAGGAATATTGTATTAGTCGGAACGAAATTTTAAACACCGAACGAAATATACCAACCGTTACGATAACTTTTTTTTTATAACGTTATAATGGTCTGCTCTTTTCACGCTAAGGTATGTATAGTACTTTTCTGATAAATGGAATCAAAATAAAATAAAAATTTCAGGAAAATCGGCATTTTATTGTCAAAGAAACTAAACTAGTCTTAAGTTACCAAGCACTTTATTACGCCTAGTACTAATTTCGTTCCACTTCCAACTTGATTTCATAATTTTTGACGGCCCAACGCCGTGATGCCGTGATGCTGTGTCACAAAAATTAACGTTGAAACAAAAGAAGATCACTTTGCAGAATTTTAGAGCATTAAATTCCATTCCATTTATTACCGTCTCGTCTAACCTCGTCCAAAACATGATATTTTACAGCCTATTATTATAAGGAACCTAGCGTCAACATTTAATTGCAAGTTTGAGAAAATATTATGTTAGGGTTGTGTACCTACGTAATATTGTTTCCAGGGATCGTAAAAAGCGAGCAAAATTCACTGAAGTGCTCATTTCAATCGATTTTGCTCGCATTTTAATAATAATAATATTATACAGAAATAATAATATATAAAATGGTTAGTACATTAGTAGGTACATTTAGTGCTTAACTCGTATATAAGTATGAATACTTTTTTTTTGTTTTACGATCCCTGATTATTTCATTTGATTCATTTTTCCTGTAAAAAAAACTGTCAAGTGCCAGTATCAATTTTAAGTCTCTGCTGAGTCACAGAGTCATATTGTCAGCATAAGTAGAAAAACTGCTGACGATAGAAAAAAACTCGAGACAAAATTATACGCAGACTCAGAGCGCCTAGTGTGATCGACGTCCAAAAAAACAGCTTAAACGCGTTTGCGTTAAAGTGTCAAATAGTATGAGAATTGTTTGCTTTCGATACGTGCCACCAGAGGTGCTGCCGATTTGCCCATAGTAGTTGAGACAATAACACTAACGCAATCGAGACATTTTCTTGTGTCAGAATTAATACAGGCCCAGAATATTAAATATTTCTGCGTCACAAACCCTGTATCGAACTGAATAACGGGGCTGCGAATTTCATTCGATAATGTATGCCGTACAACGGTACAACTTCACTGTGGCTTTAAACTTCCAGGGGAGAGTTTGCTGGCAACGTGAAAGGTTGTGCTGTATCGCATTTACGATATTATGTTAGTTAGAAACAGTTCGTAAGTTTCAACGTGTCTTTTGGCGTACATCATTGATAATATTTTATACTATTTAAGGCAAAGTAAAAAAACCGGCCAAGTGCAAGTCGAACTCGCGCACGAGGATTCCGTAGAAAGATTTTAACGCTTTTCTCCAGTGTTTTAAGATGTCCAGTGTAAGCAGAACCCTTGCTCCTAAGCAAAATGTACGCATTGTGGGGTCAACTTATATTGGTCCTTGAAATCTAGATACAGACAAAAGAAAAATAAGATTTTGAGACTTTTCTGAGTAGTTGTACTATAAGAGCTACCTTCATACCAAATTTCAAGTTTCTATGACAACTCGAAGTACCCTTTAGGTTTTCTAAAAACGGCAATTTGTATGGAAACGACTTTTTTAATGACTGTATCTTTTGATTGCGTTGACTTAGATGCTTAATTTTTTCACAGCTTCAAGGGACCGCAGGTTTGAGTATTTGATATTAATTTCAGCATCCTACCTCCACACGTTCCAGAGAAAAAAGGACTTGACAGACAGACAGACAGACGGACAACAAAGTGATCCTATAAGGGTTCCGATTTTTCCTTTTGAGGTACGGAACCCTAAAAATGTATCGATTTACAAAATGATTGCCATCGGTCCCACAGTAGGCAAAGTCTGTCACGTGGCGACCAGGATTCGGGGTACAAGTACTTTACTAATTTTAAACTTAAAATTAAACACCTAGAGGCTAGTTACAATAAATGTGAAAGTTAAATAAAGAAGACATAGCTTAGTGACAATAACAAGCGGGAGGAGGGGTAGTTTTTTCAAATGAAAAGCTATCATTAATCTGAAGAATGTGACTTGGCTGCGTTCCGAAGATATTCGTGTATGGTGTCCGGCTCTGTTGCCGTTGTCCGCTGCGTACTAATTGTAATACAATTGACATAAATAATGTTTTATTTATTTGACATGATGACATGAAATGTATATTTCATCAATTTTTGTTATTTGACATTTGGAGACCATATACATCTCCAATTTATGTATATGTATTATTATACTTATTATTTGACCGTGGAGGCGTTTACACCTCTGCTGATTTTAAATTTAGTTTAAATTGACCCTAGAGACTATACATCGCTAAGCTATTTAGATTAAGTATTATATTATAGTATTAATTCTGGGACCCTGTACATCCCTTTGTAATTTAAATTTTCACAGATATTTGGCCTGGAGACCCTATACATCTCCTGCTCAATTAAAACGTGCCAGTAAAGTAGTGTTCTGGTTTTGCTGTTCTAATAATTACTTTTTACACTTGTTTCTAAAATTCAGTTTTTTTTCTCTCTTAATCTTTTAATGACAGAGTGAGGTGTCTTTATGTAATTTGTCTGTGGTTACGTATTGTAAGAGCTAATGTAACTTGTTTTTAGAAAAAATGACTGTGCCAAGTTTCTTGCGGCGCATTCTTCTTGGCAATCATGGTCATTCCGAAAGCGCTGGTAGACTCAAAAAAATGACGTGTAAAAGAGCATTCAACTGCCTATTTACTGAATAAAAAACAACGAATACAAAAAATATAAAATTATTCTCTTAAGCCATGAGGTTTATGGCCTAGCAGAAATATGAAGTCGGTGCGGTGCGAGCGGAATATTCTTTGAATGAAGCACCGACTTCATATTTCTGCTGCTTAGTGCTAGGCCATAAAACTTTAGGCTTTAATTTCTGTTGTCCGAAATAAACGCATTTTATTTTATTTTATTTATTTATCATTATTTTAGAGGATTATTTTACGTTTTTTCTAAGGTTTTTTTTGAAGGCGGTTTTACTTTTTTGTTAAAAGATTTTTATTTTACAATTTTACGTTGATTTAACATTTTCAAAATTATCCTCCAACTCCTAACCGCTGAGGAGTTGTACCTTCCATCATCAGCTCATCATCATGAGATGATGACTACCAGACGCAAATACTTGAATAACCTTAGAAAATATATGAAACACATAATACGTGGCTATAAAATTTGAGGGTTGCCCTCGATTTACCTGGGATCCCATCATCAGATCATGACTTGGTGACAATGGGACCACCTCAGAAGTAAACCCTTTCGAATAAAAAAAGAATTTTGAAAATCTGTCTACAATTGACGGAGTAATCGATGTACATACATATAAATTTATATGTATGTATATATATATATATACATGAATATATATATATACATATAGTGGAACGTAGAACCTCCTCCTTTTTTTGAAGTCGGTTAAAAACGCACAGCGTATTGTAAGTAGTGCCGTGATAGTTCTCACGACTCCCCTTTGCGGGTGAACCGCGCAAAGGCAAACGTTTAATTTAATTTAATTATTATTTTATTCCGCTTAAAAAAAAAAGGGCCATGAACTATTAAAATATCTTTTTATTATATAAAAAGAACAGTAAAAAACACGTGAACCAAGAACATATATAGAAAATAAATTAAATTAACTTACAAGGCCGATACGACCTTGTGCCAAAATTACAGAAAAATTATAAAAAAATATGAACTAAAAACGGCGGCAGACCGACCGGTGTGATGAATTGCCGTTTTGGAATTTTGATAACCGTTATGGATAAAACAAAACGTTAAAATAACAGGTTTGGGTACGATAAGAACACGTAACCAAAAGATCCTCTTCGCGTATAGACTCTGCTCTTGCAGCAGTTACGTAAAAAAAAATAATAATAATATGACTTAGCTAATGCCTGGCAGCACAGTGCCAGACAAACCGACTAATAAGCTCAGGTTTGGGTACGATAAGAACACGTAACCAAAAGATCCTCTTCGCGGATAGACTCTGCTCTTGCAGCAGTTACGTAAAAAATAATAATAATAATATGACTTAGCTAATGCCTGGCAGCACAGTGCCAGACAAACCGACTAATAAGCTCTCCGGAAGCTCAAACACGCGTGCACGGGGAGTGCACGATGTACGGAAAGCGCGTTTCGGGGAGGGTGAACTTGGGGCTGGAATAACAATTTTAACACTTTAAATTTGGGCAAAATACAGACTGCCAGAGGGAATCGGAACAAACCGGGATCAGCAAATCAAAAACAAAAGTATAAGACAATAGTTCTACATAAATGAATAGGTACATACCCGAGAAAAAAACCGGCTTTCACAAACTTTGAAAATTGCGAAGACGCAGAGGTATTGATGAGTTGGTTTCGCTCGCTCCAAAACAAACTAGGGCTCGAATTCCAACTTATTTCTATCACCATCAGATATTTTCCTCTAGATTCAGACAATCTCTCATTTTCTTCTGACAAATTCTCATAGACCGTTTTCTTTTACTTTTTTTTTGTATTTATTCTAACCAGCCAGGAATCGAACTGCGCACGAACCAAAAAGGTAAAGACCGGCAGCGTAACGCTGCAGACATCCCACAACCAAACAAAAAATATATATATATCGATACTCGATATAAACAATAAGGTTGCCAACTCTAGCAAGGAAACAACTTTACAACTACAGCCATATTGACAAAATTAGACCCATATGACAAATAAAACAACAGATAAACAAGCCGCATTAACAACTAAGCGATCATACCTCCAACACCACAACCTATGATAAAACTGTAGAACTAACTCAACACAAAACAAGACCTTAAAAACCAAAGAAAAACAAATGAAAAAAAACACGTCAAGACAATGTTTATTAGAACTTGTTCAAAACACATAACACCAAAAATTAGTGAGCAGACACAGTGCTCTTTAGAATTTGGGAAAAATATAATCATGAGAACAGTCATTTCAGAATATCTTTAATGTGATAAGATCCTACGTGAGGTGAGTCCACATCGACTAATTCATAAACCTGCGGCGATATACGTCTGAGGACCCGACAAGCAATGAAGCGCGGAGCGAATTTTCCGCCACGACCCTCATCGGTAGTGCCGCGCTGGAAGTTCCTACGCCAGACGATATTTCCGGTCTGAAGAACTACCGTACTTCTGTTGGCGTTATAACTCCTTGCTTTGCGAAAAAAAGCAAGCGTCAAGGCGTCACTGACTTTGGCGTATACATCGTGGAGAGTTTCAAGCGCTGAGGCGCGATCACCCCGACTATGGGCCAACCCAAGGTCCACAGTCTGGGTATCTACACGCTGCCCTGCCGTCAACACCTCTCTACCGTACATCAGGAAATTAGGCGTATAAGACGTCGCAAGGTTAATGCAAGAATTTAGGTATAAGGCTACCTTAGCGAGACGTCTTGCCCAACTACGGTTATCATCACCGACCAGAATGCTGAGCGTGGTGATCACAGATTGATTGTAGCGCTCCGCTACGTTGGCCTGTGGGGAATAATAAGGCGTATAACAAGGTCCAGGAATATTGAAAGATCTTAAAAATTCTATGAATTCAACGCTATGAAAAATAGTAGCGTTGTCACAGAGGACGTTAGATGGAGACCCGTAACGAAGTATGACTTCCGACTCGAGAGCCTTTGTGACCGAACCTGCATTTGCCTTTTTTAGAGGAACTAACCACACAAATTTCGTGAAAACATCGACCATGGTGAGGATGTAGCGATATCCGTAGTAAGCGTTCGGGAGAGGGCCTATTAGATCGATGGACAAAAGATCCATTGGAGCCGATACCGACCTTGGGTACAATTGCTGACCACGAGGCTGCGTGTTCGAGATTTTGAACGCTTTACAAACTTGACACTCGGCAAGGAAACTTACCACATCGCGGTACATGTTTTGCCAATAATAAAGTTCTCTTAACTTTAGGTAAGTCTTCATGACGCCTGGATGGACATTGGGAAAACTATTATGAACCTCCGCGATGGCTTCACGAGTTTTCGAAGCGGGGATGACTACGCGCCACGGATTCCGAGCCAAGGGATTCTCAATCGCCATCTTTCTCATGAGTACGCCGTCCCTAATTGAGTAGGCCGGGAATAACTGGGGCGTACCTGCGACGCCATTATAAACACGCTCATACCACTGGTCCATAGTTGGTTCAGACCCACGCGTGAAAGATATGAGGTCCACCTGGGGGCGAGAAAGTGCATCGGGGACGACGTTCAACACTCCTTTTCGGTGTTCAATCTCGAAGTTGTATTGGGAAATTATAGTTGCCCAACGTGCTAGACGGCCAGTCGGATTGTCCAGGGTGATTAACCACTTCAAAGCTATGTGATCGGTAACAATTTTAAATTTAAAACCATCCAAATAACCGCGAAAATGCTTTATGGACTCCAAAACAGCCAGTAGTTCCCGCTCAGTGGTGGAGTAATTGCGTTCCGCCTTAGAAAACAAACGGGAAAAATAGGCGACAGGATGTTCCTCACCGTCAACTTCTTGAGCCAAAACCGAACCAAGACCAACTAAGCTGGCATCACACTGGAGAATAAAAGGCTTTGAAAAGTCAGGACATGCCATCAATGGGGCACTCATCAAAGCCTGCTTAAGCTTATCAAACGCCAGAGCCGCATCATCATTCCAATCGATGCTATCACGACCTTTCTTCTTCCCAATTAAAGCAGTCAAAGGGGAAATAATGGAAGAAAAACCACGAACAAAGCGTCTGTAATAAGAACAAATTCCTATGAATGCTCGCAAAGCGCGTGCAGTGGTTGGCGTGGGGTAATCCTGAATTGCCTCAAGTTTTTTTTTGTCTGTCTGTAAGCCACGCTCATTCACAATGTAACCAAGGTATTTAAGCTCGGAACGGCAAAACTCACACTTTTTCAAATTTACAGTAAGACCCGCCTCTTTCAATCGCTCTCGAACTTTACGGATCAGACGAAGATGACTGTCGAAATCGCGTGACACCAAGATAAGATCGTCCACATACCCGAATACGAAATCATCGGCGTCTGGCGTAAATTCGAAATTCACGATCAAATCCGTTAGCCTCTGCATTACAGATGCCGCGTTGGTCAAACCGAAAGGAAGACGTACAAACTCAAAAAGACCCCTCTGAGGCACGATAAAAGCTGTCTTCTCGCAACTGGCTCGGTCAGCCAGCGGAATCTGCCAGAAAGCGCTCCTAAAGTCGAGTGAAGTCATATATCTTGCTCCCCTGAGGTTATCCAGGATATCTTGAATGCGGGGTAGGGGATAGGAATCTCGAATCGTGACATTATTGAGCTTCCTGCTGTCAACACAAAACCTAATACTCCCATCACTCTTCGTCACCATCACAACCGGACTTGCCCATGGAGAACGAGAAGGCCTTATAACTCCCATCTCGAGCATCTTGTCGACTTCTTCATTTAGAACCTTCAGCTTAGCAGGCGACAAAGGGTAGTAACGTTGACGGATAGGCAGTCCTACCGTCTCAATCTTATGCGAGATCCAAGAAGTGCAACCGAGACCAACTTTATCTGAGGATATCTCCTCAAAGTCACTAATGGCAGCCTGCAGTTTGAGCTCCTGACCAGATGACAGAACTCTACGAGGATGGACATATCTAGTTTCCGAAACTTCGTTAACACTTTGTATCTCGTCGGAAGTCACCTTATCGGTAGACGAAGCGGGAACAAAAAGCTTGCCACCACGCTCGCCCTGAAACCTCTGACTGATTACAGAAGTAAGACCAAAAGCGTTCCAGAACTCAATCCCCAGAATAAACTGAGTTGGTAACCCTGACCCAACGAGACATGGGTGCGAAACCGACTTACCATCAAACAAGATCGGAATATCAACGCCACCAAGGATGTTGATTGGGGAATTGTCGGCTGAAACCACAGCGGGTCGAATCGTCGGACAGTATATCAACCCTAGCCTTTTCAACAAGGCCAAGTCGACCAGTGATGCCTGAGCGCCAGAGTCTAAAAGAGCCTTGACTGCAGTACCAGCGACAACAATCTCAATATAAAGCCTATTATCTAAGGACCTGTCAATAACTAGGGGCGACACCGAAGGTCTACTCGGAGCAGTCCCCAACACTAGTTTTTTTGACAAAGTTGAGAACCAGAATTATGAGAAGTGACCGCATTGCATCGCGGACAATCGCGCGTAACATGACCTTCTAACTTACACTTAAAGCACACAAGACCAGGAACAATCGGGCACCCTCTGTAATCATGACCAGAAGCGTTGCACTTAAAGCAAACTGGAAGAACTCCGGTATTAACTGGAGCCACCGTGACAGATGTAGAAGTCTGTTCCTGGTACGTCTCGAAATTCTTAGCTACCTCAAGAAGCATATCAATGTCCTTGATAGTGTTAGTGGACAGACATGGATGGTACCTACTATGTAAGCTGTATTTGACTACTGTCAAAAGATTGTCTTCATCGATTGGGACACGTAATTTCGCGTTTAAATCCCGTAGTTGGATAACGAAGTCGACCACAGATTGATCAGCCCTTTGTTTTAAAGCTCTTAGTTGTCGTTCAATTTTAAAATCGTAGTCCGCCACGTCAAAGGTCCTCATAAAAGCAGACTTCAAGTCAAGGTATAATAACTGAGGGTGACGGATAGCGCGGAAATACTTAAGAGCGCTTCCACCAAGAACCTCGTGAAAACGAAGAACAACGTAGGAGGGACTAACTCCACGGGCTATACCTTCTTCTTCAATACGGGAAAAAAACTCACGAACGCAGGATTCACCAGTAAACGAAATATTCCACTTGGATAAAGCTTCAGACTTACCGGGTGGACGAAACCACGCAGACTCTGCACCCCTCGTATCCACTGCGGAAACAAACGATCTCGGAGCATCGGAATGATGCGGTGCAGGAGATATTGTAGGATCGGCAGAGCCAAAACGATGCTCAGACATCGGTTCGAGAACCCGCGGCCCCGGACCCTGAATAAGGTTGGGATCCCTATGTGGGGTATCGCCGATTGAAGCTTCTTTGGGTTGTTCCGACATGCTGTATGAAATGAAAAACTGATGACCAGAATCCGGTCACCCTTCCCTTTCCAATAAAAAAAAAACAAATTGGTCGTTTGACACGGTAAGCAAATGTAAGCGAAATAGAAAAGATATCTTTATAGTTCGGGCGCCAAATTGCCGTGATAGTTCTCACGACTCCCCTTTGCGGGTGAACCGCGCAAAGGCAAACGTTTAATTTAATTAAATTATTATTTTATTCCACTTTAAAAAAAAAAGGGCCATGAACTGTTAAAATATCTTTTTATTATATAAAAAGAACAGTAAAAAACACGTGAACCAAGAACATATATAGAAAATAAATTAAATTAACTTACAAGGCCGATACGACCTTGTGCCAAAATTACAGAAAAATTATAAAAAAATATGAACTAAAAACGGCGGCAGACCGACCGGTGTGATGAATTGCCGTTTTGGAATTTTGATAACCGTTATGGATAAAACAAAACGTTAAAATAACAGGTTTGGGTACGATAAGAACACGTAACCAAAAGATCCTCTTCGCGGATAGACTCTGCTCTTGCAGCAGTTACGTAAAAAATAATAATAATAATATGACTTAGCTAATGCCTGGCAGCACAGTGCCAGACAAACCGACTAATAAGCTCTCCGGAAGCTCAAACACGCGTGCACGGGGAGTGCACGATGTACGGAAAGCGCGTTTCGGGGAGGGTGAACTTGGGGCTGGAATAACAATTTTAACACTTTAAATTTGGGCAAAATACAGACTGCCAGAGGGAATCGGAACAAACCGGGATCAGCAAATCAAAAACAAAAGTATAAGACAATAGTTCTACATAAATGAATAGGTACATACCCGAGAAAAAAACCGGCTTTCACAAACTTTGAAAATTGCGAAGACGCAGAGGTATTGATGAGTTGGTTTCGCTCGCTCCAAAACAAACTAGGGCTCGAATTCCAACTTATTTCTATCACCATCAGATATTTTCCTCTAGATTCAGACAATCTCTCATTTTCTTCTGACAAATTCTCATAGACCGTTTTCTTTTACTTTTTTTTTGTATTTATTCTAACCAGCCAGGAATCGAACTGCGCACGAACCAAAAAGGTAAAGACCGGCAGCGTAACGCTGCAGTAGGTAGACTTGCTCGTGTAGCAACGCATCGCACCTTCCTATACGTAGGTAGGCATCGAGCGCGCTCGCCGCTCAGTAGGTAAAAAAAATACATACAGTGGAACGTAGAACCTCCTCCTTTTTTGAAGTCGGTTAAAAAGTACCGAGGCAGACCTAACTAAAAACGACTATCGAGTATTTTGTTTACAATTATGTTTATTATCTTTGAAGTACTTCAGACGTCTAATTACAGAACCAGAAGAGAATCGTGAAGGAATCTTCACGGTGTGTGTGAAGTTTTCAATCCGCGCTGGCTCGCGTGGGTACTGTAACCTAGCCCTCTCACTCTGAGAGTCACGTTACGTCTGGGCGCACGCCCAGATAATGACGTAATACTATAAAAAATGTCTTTACTAAAATTACGATTATTACTAAGTATTAAACCATGCTAAGCCCTCAGTTCAAAGTGGCCCGCACGAATTTCGAATTAAAGTCACATTATCCGTACGAGTAGTTACACAACTAGCTTGCCAGATGGCGGTAGGCTCGTTGCGGTGCTCGAGTAGGTACTTGAACTGACTCATGGTGACAGTAAATTTTAGCACCTGCTGACGAAGTAGAGCGCCGAAGGCAAAGGTTTACACACGAGTTTCTGATTTAGCTCTACCTTTAAATCAAAAAGCGGTACCGCAATTTAATACCGATAGCTTAACCTTCTTAATTCTTAGCCGCTTCGCATTGCATCTACCTTTAAATCAAAGCGGTACTGTAGTTTTATACCTAAGTTATTCAGATTTCTGTCACGGGCGTAAGCAGAGGAAGGATAATCTTTTAAATTTCATGCCGTACGGACTGCGAGTGCGTTGTTTATTCCTCTAAGCCTCCCTTTAAATTAAATACAGGATTAAACTACTATGCCGTAGATTGTACACAAATTAATTATGCATACATATTAGGTACGAGCCTGGGGCTTATCACGAATGGTGTGAAGACAAGACACGTAGAACGCAATTGGTAAGATCGTGAGAGCCTAATCTTATTCCATTAGTGGGTTTATTCAGACAGCTTCATAGTTTAACCCTTTGAACGCCAAGAACGCATAAGGGCGTCGCGAGCCGACGTGCCTACGACGCCACCAACGCTTATAGGCGTCCGGCTGCACAGTGCAAATGCGACACAAACGTATGCTTAAGGTTTAAGTCCGCGTTGACGTTATACCAACTTGGCGTTATGACAACTTTT
The DNA here is from genome assembly GCA_963691665.1 of Clepsis dumicolana. NCBI lineage: Eukaryota > Metazoa > Arthropoda > Insecta > Lepidoptera > Tortricidae > Clepsis > Clepsis dumicolana. The sequence goes on along the minus strand of CAVNVB010000001.1, from coordinate 813,768 downwards.
GTATGCGTCGTTGGCGTTCAAAGGGTTAAGACGATATTTTTTGGGGGCGGAGTTCATTCACTCAAGCGGGACAACGCTATCCAGTAAGCGCCATAGCGTTTAATTGCTCTGGATAAGAAACTATTGGGTATTGATTTGAATTTTTTGTAACCAAAAAGAAGAACCAATGATCATTCTTCTTTTCGTTAAATCGCAATTACAATACTTCTTCTCATTCCGATGCAGAAATGATGAAAGTGCCAACGCAGGCCTAACTTAAGAAATATTTGTTTTCTATTGAAGATTATGTTTCACAATCATGTTTTCATATTTGGGGTACTTTTAAGACATAATAAATCTTAAATTATAGAAATTATATTTTTTATAAACTCACTGAAACATGAATACACAGAAAAAAACCAGAAAAATGCCAACCCCGGGAATCGAACCCGGATCCTCGACACTCCGGGTCGTGTGCTTTCAGTGAGTTTATAAAAAATATAATTGATATTCACGGGAAAACCGTAAAAATAAAAAATTGGGAGAAAAAATACAAAAAGATACTCCTACTGAGATCTTAAATTATAGGTTGATAAAATTAAAAATTAAAAATTTTATTCAGCAAATAGGCAGTTGAATGCTCTCTACCAGTGCTTTCAAATAGACCATGTACATGTCCAGTTGTCCTAGAATCTTGAAATGTGGTATGCAGGTAGCTCTAATAGCACAACCACTCAAAAAAGTCTCAAAATCTTAAGTTTTTATGTCTGTCTGTAAATTTCACAGAACAATATAAGTTTATGAATAACTGCGTACATTTTGCTTAGGAGCAGGGCTTTGCTAACACTGGACTTCTTAAAACACTGGGGAAAAGCGTTAAAATCTTTCTAAGGAACCCTCGTGCGCGAGTCCGACTCACACTAGGCCGGTTTTTTTCTGTGTATTCATGTTTCAGTGAGTTTATTAAAAATATGAGACCGTGATTGCCCAAAAGAATATTTTTTTCTGAAACAAATTCTAAGATACTTGCGTACAGTTGTTTTGCTGAAATCGGACACCTTTTAATCTTCGTCTGTTTTTAACCCCGACGGTAAACAGAAGGGTACTGTGTTTGACGTGTGGGTTTATGTGTCTGTATCTGTCTGTGGCATTCTCAGGCTATCCAATAAAATACATTATGCTATAATTTATGAAGTTTAAGTACCAGAGAAACTAGACTTTTGATCTATGACTAATAATACTTACTGAAAACAAATTAACAAACAATTTGGGAGTTATTATTATTTATGAGTTTATTGTTTAGCCAACGCCTGTAATGTTCCCAACACATCTACTGTTTCACTGTATATATTGATTTAAACTATCGCGATTTTCACACATTATCATGATATAAATTCAAATTTAAATATAAGTTTTTTACGCGATTAAGTCCCGAGTATCATGATAATGTGTAATACTGTTTCACTCTACCGTTACAGTAACTATGTACCATGTACATGTATGTATCTAGTTTTAGACAAAAATACTCTAGTTTTAGGAGATTTTCGAAATTGACGTACCTACTGTGAACACCGATAGGGTACTTCCAGTTCAATGAAAATAATCGATTTATTGATTATTTCTGTTTTTATGAAAAATTCATAGTATGAAATTCAACATAGAATGACAATGCAAAGAAAAATCCGTTAAGCAGCTGGACTTGAACCAGCAACCTCGGTAATCCGTCCGTCGGTGGTACGGATTACCGAGGTTGCTGGTTCAAGTCCAGCTGCTTAACGGATTTTTCTTTGCATTGTCATTGTATGTTGAATTTTTCTTCCAGTTGTACAAACTTGAGTTGAGTTGTAGAAACTTGAAATTTGGTCTAAAGGTAGCTCTTATAGCACATCCACTCAGAGAAAGCTCAAAATCTATTTTTTGTCTGTCTGTATAATATCATAGACCAATATAAAAATGGCCCCACACTGCGTACATTTTGCTTAGGAGCAGGGCTTTGTCTGCTACACTGGACAACTTAAAACACTGGGAAAAGCGGGAAAAGTTTCGTGCGCGAGTCCGATTCGCACTTGGGCGGTTTTTTTTAAACTTAATTTACTAGGAACGTAACTTAGGTATCTTAACTCTGTGTTTCACGTGATTATATCCGTTGTTCCTTCCTACAGCTACGATCGAAACTTAAAATAGAATGTTTTCGTTAAAATAACTCACATTATAAACAATCAGATAATTCGTCCATTTAAGGCATTTCAAACTTCAATTCGAATATAAATAATTTAGTTTGACAAACGGTTTGTTTGTTGAATGTAAATCATACAAATGTTTGAACGAAATAATCGTACGAAAATAATTCATCGCGCGACGGTGATGGCTTTTTAAACAACACATTGGTGTTTTACCTTTAGGGTGTATGTCTCATTTTGAAGAAGAACTAAACTCGACCGTTTGACCTGAATAATAACGTTCAATTTTGGATGATAGAAGGTGAAGTTATATGCTGTAAAAGTTAGGTAGCGTCAGTGATTATGATTAATCTAAATGCAAGCTGTGCAAAACCCGTGCAATGTCAACGGAATTGAAATTAAAACTAAGTAAATTGAGTAATTTTTTTCTGTTTTTCCGCAAGTGAAGCACAGTGGGTCGAGTACGACTTTACCAATACTGCGTAACGTTACGGTTATCGTATCGAGATCGAGAAATGTCATACTAAATTTTAGTTCCAAATACGCTCACGGGCGGGCGCTGTCCCAAACGTCATACAAACTCGACAACGTTTACTATTCGATTTTACGTTACGCAGGTTTCGAAAAGTCGTGTTCGACCCTCAGGTGTATGAATAAGATTTGTTACGTAAAAAAATATTGCAGAAGTACAGTCATAATTTCTCGATGTGATTCTTAATATTGTTGCCAAAGACGTGCTACATTTTTATTCCCCCTGTAAAAAACCAGGGTCGTGTTTTCTATAGCTACAATTTACAAGCGGAAGTATCTTTCTAACAAAAGGTGATAGAACGAGACTTCCGCTTGAAAATTGTAATTTGTAGCTTTATAAAACATGGCCCAAGGTTAATCACGGCTGTTTCAGCACTGAAGTGTCAAATACTTTTGCATTTAGTACCGAAAAGTGACACTAGTCGGTACGCTAGGGTGAAAGCGAGGCTGGATTTTAGAGCATAACACTTACAGCTTTTAAACGAAGTGATTGAATGAGACCACACGTGACAGATAGTCCGTCTAATAAGCTACCAGATTCTACTGAACGGTGGTTTTGGTGCTTTGAAAATGGGCTCGTTCAATGTTACGAACCGCGTCAGCGTACGGTGTAGTTGGGTCTGTGTGACATGACGTTTGTGTTGATTCGTGTGGCATTGGAGGGAAACAAATGAATTGTTTTTAATTAATGACTAATGCACGCCATTCCTTCGAGTCTTACGCCCGGCCACTCTAACCAGGTCATCGGATCAATGCATCAGGCCTGCCTACGTTTCTATGACCTACTACCATAGGCCTCCACTCAAGCACCGTCTACCCCATCTGTTGTCCTGAAGATACCTGCACTCAGCATTGGGTGGGGTTGAAGAAAGAATTCATGACTAAAGGTTTTCCCAACTGTTGCTCCAGGGCCTCATAATTTAACCCTCACTCCTCTTCAATTATAAATAAGGTAACGCCACGTCACAAATCTCCCCTTTGTTGACTGACGAACAAAAACAGTCGGAAGCATCTCGCAAAATCCTGTCCTAATATCAAACGCAAACCTCTCTTGTCCGTAACGCAAAAGCGCCGCGTTACGCGATCCTCCACGGGAATGGTACTTGAAATTAATCTCGACTTAACGCGTCTTTTCACGTCTTGCCGCTCGAGTGGCAGAGGAATGTCTACATTTCAGACGAGAGCAGGACATGGTTACGTGTTGCAAATGTTAACTGCGTGTTTTGGTGTCTTTTTAGGGTTCCGTACATCGAAAGCAAAAACGGAAACCTTATAGGATCACTTTGTTGTCCGTCTGTCTGTCTCTCTGTCTGTCGGTCAAGACCCTTTTTCTCTGGAACGCGTGGAGGTACCATGCTGAAATTAATATCAAATACTCAAGCTTGCGGTCCCTTGAAGCTGTGAAAAAAATCAACCTCTTAAGTCAATGCAATCAAAAGATACAGTAATTAAAAAGGCTGTTTCCATACAAATTGCCGAAATCCAAAAACCTAAAGGGTACTTCCAGTTGTCCTAGAAACTTGAAATTTGGTATGAAGGTAGCTCTTATAGCAAAACCACTCAAAATCTTAAATTGTTATGTCTGTTTTTAGATTTCGCAGACCAATATAATTTAACCCAACACTGCGTACATTTTGCTCAGAAGCAGGGCTCTGCTAGCACTGGACTTTTTAACACTGGGAAAAAAGCCTTAAATTCTTTCTACGGAACCCTCGTGCGCAAGTCCGACTCGCACTTGGCCGGTTTTTTGAGTTGAAACTCGTAACTGGTGGCCTAGTTTTAAACAGAATAGCATCGGAAACATTCAGAGGCGAGCAATACATGTTTACGTGTTGCTAATTTTAAAAAGTGTTTTGGTTCGTTTTTGAGTCGAAACTCGGAACTGGTGGTCTAATTTCATGCAAAATAATAAGTCCGACTCGCACTTGGCCGGTTTTTTCTTCCTTTTGAGGTACAGTACGCGTCAGAGAAAACGACCCCCCCTCTGGTAATGACATGAAAGCGTACAAGTTTTTTGTCCGCTGATGAAGTAAGCAAGTTGGTCTAGCGGTTCGGCCTCGCAGTACTGAGGTCCCAGGTTCGAATCTACGACATGTAACTTTTTGCTTTTATTTTTGTTTCCATTATTTAATCATTGACTATTATTTAAGAGCTCTTTGCTAAAGTAGGTATGAGGTATACTATACAAGAAAAGATAGGCATGTTACAAACACAATATTTGTTTATTTATTTACATTTGTAGGACTTAAATCCATAGATTCCTGGTTCAGTATACAGTTTTCTATATGTGTTAAAATATTTACTTAGGTTTTGAACCGAACTAAATTTGCTGACAAAACAAATGGATACATGAGTCACGTTTCGCTTATAGTTATATAAAGATTACCTACCCCCAGTTTAGTAAATGAGATTCATAATGAAATTGCGGTAGTGCAATAATCGGCAATAAACACAATCTAACTATATATAAGCCGGACAAGGATGCGAAGATTTATGGAAATATCTGCCATAAGTGTTTACCCTCAAAGTCTCAATATGAAAAACAAAGTTAAAACTTAGCAATATCTTAGTCGGTGCTTCTTTGAAAGTCGCTATTTGCTGTGCAATAAGATTACATTTGCTTTGTCGCCTGGCGTATACTGAATTGTAATGGCACGCAACAAGCAACTATTAAATTTGCAGCCAATGTCATGTGTTCAAATGGCCTAGCGGCAGATTGAATCATACGATATGACACTTGTTGCAGTTAATTGAGTTCGATTTCAATCCAATTAGAAAAAATGTGACATCTGGTAAAAATATATTTTTGTAAGCTGTCACGGACCGCTTAGCGAAGACTGTGAATGTGACTTGCAGTGCAAATATTGAATCTAAAAATAGTTAATAATATTAGTTGCCCGTTCGTGGAATAGTAATAAAAGGCAGTCGGGTAAAAAAAAATACAATTCGGATATTATTAGTAAGGTTCTCTTGTCTCACTCAAACCTACGTAGATTGTGTTGTATCAATTCTAGTGTGGAAAAAAAATACTTTATCAATGAGCAAAACTTTTTTAACCTTTTTTTTTACTTACCTAACTAAATGGTCAGAAAAATGCTACCAAAAAATAAAACAAAAAGTCTTCGTAGAAGTGATTCACTTGTCACGAGAGGGCCGATCGCTAACTACTAGACCAACTTGCTTACTGCGTTAGCTGACAAAAAACTTGAACGCTTTCATGTCCCAGACGCTTTCATGTGTCATGTGACCAGAGGGGGTCGTTTTCTCTGACGCTGTCTGTACGGAATCCTAAAAATCGGTAGCAAATTCGCAGATAAAACTGTGCCCAATTAACCGAATACCTATCATACTAGTTTCAAAGGTCACGTTATCCGTGTTTGTGTGTTCGCAATATTCCGTTATCCCTTAATTTTACGAGACCGCTTCATGGCGATTATACAGCGGGTTCGCAAATACTTGCCTCTACCTGTTACAAACAGTATTTGTATTGTATTTGTATTCAGAGCGGGCCGTGTCAAGGGCTCTCGGTAGTTGTGGGCCCACTTATAGTTAGGGTGCAAAGTTTTTGCGCCCTATTGTAATTTCAGGTACGTGAGCCTCGTGTTAGATGTATTTAAGCAAACCGGAGGGTCGAGCACGACTTTACGAATGCTGCGTAACGTTACGGTTATCGTATCGAGATCGAGAAACCTTATAAAAAAAAATAGTTCCAAATACGCTCACGTGCACACAAACGTCATACAAACTCGACAACGTTTACTAATGTGTAATTGAATAGAAGTGCTCGACCCTCGGATAGCCTAGTGGTTAGAGACCCTTGACTATGAAGCTTGAGGCCCGGTTCGATCCCCGGTCGGGGCAGATGTTTGTATGAGGAATACGAATGTTTGGTCTCGGGTCTTGGTTGTTTAAAAAACACTACTTATACTTATTTACAGATAAATACATCTTATACATATGAAATACTGTTTATTTATTTATAAGCATGTATGTTTATCCGTTGTCTAGTAGGCTTTGCCTAGTTTGGGATTAGGTCAATTGGTGTCAATTATCCCGTGATATTTATTTTTTGTTGAGAGATAATTACATATTTATAACCTAAAACGAGATTTTAAATGCACATTTTTGCGGTGCGATGCGAATTACAGTTTTGTGTGTGAGCCCTAAATGAAGTCATGAAAATAAATACAGGCACACAAATTAAATATAACGTTGCCAATTTAAAAAAGTTCAGTGTCTCAAAAACGGCTTAAACCAGGTTTTGACTAAAAAATCTGCGTCCAAATCCATTCATCCGTTTACGCCATGCCACAGACAGATATACAAATACACAGGTCAAACTTATAACTTATAACACCCCTTTTTGTGCTAGGGGTTATAAATAAACTGAACAGGCTAAATACCTGTATCTCACGTACATAACATACATAATGTAGTACCTACCCTAATACCTCCGCAATAAAATATGTACACAAAAGAAATAGGTCAATTACGGAGTATATTTTGTTATTTGTTTTCGCTTACATTGTTTGCTACACAGTCATATATTATTCCTACTTTGACATATTACGAGGATTATAAATGGAAGCTGCAAAATTCCGAAAAATAATACACACAATCAAACCGTATAGCTGTTAGAGCTGAGGGTCGAGCACGACTTTTCGAATCCTGCGTCACGTAAATCGAATATTAAAAAAAAAAAACAGTTTACGAAACGTCAGCTCGGTATGTTTGTCTCTATAGTTTAAAAAAACAATAAAATTCGTGACAGGTATGGGTATGATATATGCCTTCGGCCTCTGAACCCATCTTAGAGTACTTATAATATGTGTGTAGATAAACACTTTTGTTCAATCACTTCGAATATGTAGACATGTCTCACCGAGGTCGAGCCCAGTGATGTATTTACAGATAATGATCTGTAAATACATTCTCTGTCATATTTTTCAGACAAAATCGTAATAACTTTTTCAGGTCTCACGGGTGACCTATATAATGTTGGAAGTAGTATTTAACAAATCCGTAACAAATCTCTAGTAGCCGAAAGGAAAGGTCTACGTTTTCAATACTTATCATATTTCGTATACGAATGTCTTGTGCCACGTTCTCAGAGGCTCCAGCCTTATTTTCCGAGACCACGCATGAATTCGAATTTTTCCCACTTAAGTCTATAAAAGCTGAATGTTTTGGCAACCATTTACGTTGCCTAAATTCCAGATCAGATACTCAAGTACAGAAAGCGGAGTGTTAGTGAAGGTGTGGGAGAGCTGACAGCAAAATAATTTATTCACAATGTTGTTATTTGTTTTGTAGGACAATATAGGTGCTACTGTTTTCGAAGAAAAACAACTTAGAAAAGATGAAAACCCCCGACATTGGCCGATTTTGGTAAAACATGTCAAGAAAAACCGCATTAAAATCAGTTCAACCGTTACGCTACGGTGCCACATACAGACAAGTATAGCGATCAAACTCATAACGCCCTTCTTTTTGCGTCGGGGGCTAAAAAGTAACGACACATGAATGCAGCAGTGTGGAAGAGCTAGACGAAACTCTGACGTCATCAGGCAAAATAATTTCAATACATTAAAAAAAAAAAAAAACGACAAAAAAAACCCTAATATATAGAAAAAAAACGTATACCTACAAAAAAAAAAGCCGACGAAAAGAAAACTGAAAAAAGCAAAAAATAATGCCTAATATATTTTGTTAGATGTCTGACGGATGCACAGCATGGTTTTCGCGCTGGCAGGTCCACGACAACAAACAACGTCAACTTTGTTGACTACGTTCTTCAGCACATGGACAGTGCCCATCACGTTGACGCTGCTTATTTCGACTTCAAGAAAGCGATTGATCTTGTAGATAACGATATCTTGTTGCGTAAATTGTCGGAGTTTGGTTTTTCGAGGGGGTTGTTAGAGTTTTTCTCAAGTTATCTCCAAGACAGGAGACAGTTTGTTCAGATGTCAGGTTACCAGTCGAAGGACTATTTCACGAGATCTGGGGTCAGTCAGGGTAGCACGCTTGGGCCGACCCAATTTTTAATAATGATCAATGATCTCCCCGCAGTTATCAATCACGTTAAGTGTTTGTTGTTCGCGGCTGATCTAAAGATATTTTTCGCCGTAAATTCTGTTTCTGATTGTGATTCTCTACATCGCGATATAAACGCTGTGCTGGACTGGAGTCTGGAAAACCGACTCCTGTTTAATGTGACTAAATGTAAGATAATCACTTTCACCAGGGCCAAAACTCTTATTGAAGGCGCCTATCATCTGGGGGTTTTTTTTTTTTTATACACTATAGGCTTGCGTTTGACCACAATCATGGTAAGCCAGGTTTAAGGGACTCCGTTTTGTGGAAAATAAACAAGCCTGAGTTTTCGAGGCATTAAAACCGACCAAATTAGCTTCGCCCCAATCGGACACCGCCTGAAGCGTTCGGTTTAAGTTGCCTATCATAGCATCTCTAAGAGCATTGGTCTCTGAGCTACTTGCCCGTGCACCGGACAAATATCTTTCCGACACTGTGCTGTCATCGGCGTACCCAAAAATACCGGGATACACCAACAGGTCGTTAATGTGCAGCAGGAATAGAGTGGCAGAAAGCACTGACTCCTGAGGAACACCGGCATTAATGTCTATAAGGTCGGACGAACTGCCATCGATCACAACCTTAATGGACCTACCCCGCAGGAAGTCAGCTATCCAGGTGCACAAGTCACCAGGAATCCCGTAGGAAGGAAGTTTGGCTAGAAGCCCATCCTGCCAAACCCTGTCAAAAGCCTTCGAGACGTCTAGAGCTAGAGCCTCTCCGTGTTTCTCGATGGCCTCGCCCCACAAGTGCGTTGCATACACAAGAAGGTCACCAGTGGATCTACCCCGACGAAAACCAAATTGTCGGTCGCTGAGGAGATTACTGGCCTCAAGGTACGAAAGGAGGCGGTTGTTCAATACACGCTCCATAATCTTGCAGAGAATGGAAGTGATTGCAATGGGTCTATAATCGGCAGGGTTGGCACGACTTCCCTTTTTCGGCACAGGTTGAACATTCGCAACCTTCCAGGACTCCGGGACTAGACCTTGGCTCAGAGAGAGGCGATACAGGCGTGTTAGGACAGGAGACAGCTCAAGCGCGCAGGTCCGCTAAACAATAGCTGGAATACCGTCAGGGCCACTCGCCTTATTCACGTCTAGTGTGTGAAGCGTCTTGAGGACCTCGCTTTGCCGAATACGAACATCTCTCATTGTATGTTCTTAACGAGGTACGCTTAGAGGTAAGTGATGTGCAGCATCTAGACGCGAGTTTTCCGCAAATAGAGAAGCAAACAAGTCTGCTTTCTCCTTAGCAGAATGCGCAAGTGAACCGTCAGGCTTCTGCAGTGGCGGAAGCGACGAGCGGCAAAAGTTCACCTCGACCGACTTGGCTAGCGACCAGAACGCCTTACTCCCCGAGGGAAAAGAAGCCCTCGCCGATGCGACCAACGTGGTCAAAGCGAGCCCTTCGCAGTACCTTTTTGCATGACTTGGCGGCTTTGTTAAAGACTTTCTTCAGAGCCTTACATTCCGGAGCTTTTCGTCTGCGAGCGGCAGCCCAGGTCTGGAATGCGGTGCGTTTAACCGCCTCGGCACTAGCACACCCCGCATTATACCAAGGGCGAGCCCTTTTGTCGTGTGACACGTCGAAGTTTAGTGTATGGCACAGATCCAGGATGCTGATGTGTTTGCAGACAGTTGGCATTCTTTATTGCAAAAATATATCACCATTGAAATTCCTACTGTTAACCTTAATTTAAAATTTTGTAATCCTTCTTTTCTATTTGCTTATGTATGTAATGTAAGTATGTTCTTTTTAGCATTACATGCGCTTTGGTTTTTACTGTAAGCCTGTAAATGCAAATTGTATGAATAAATAAATAAATAAAATAAATAAATGACCAGGTGACAATGGGACCACCTCAGGAGTATACACTTTCGAATAAAAAAATTTTTTCAAAATCGGTATACAATTGACGGGGTAATCGATGAACATACATAAAAAAAATGCATACAGTGGAACGTAGAACCTCCTCCTTTTTTTGAAGTCGGTTAAAAATAGCGAAACCGGTTTCTTATAATTGACTTTTCTGCACATTAAAAATATAAAAAGCGTTGGTATTTTTTCTAAGACAACCCCAATTAGTTTCATTCCTCGAGTTTAGCATCCGTGTCAAACAATAAAATAGACATGCGAAATCCAGCTTGACGTTTGCAATTTGACCCGCGCCGCCTCATTAGAATTCTTGGGCGCCCGGATCATCTGCCAGTTTAATTTAACTTATTCGGTTCCAATTCCGGCCAAGTTCGGCAGATAACGTCATTAGTACGCGTGGAAAAGATCCAGATATCACGTCTGGATGTTTACAAGGTCGGTACGTAATTCCCATCGTTTAATCTTGTTCACGTTACTATTTATACTTCTTGTAGGTATATCTGCTGCTGATTTGCTTCTTTGAAGTTCACGGAGCATTGGAGAGTTGAGTCGTTACTATACTGAGCCCATTGACTTACTAACATAGACTTAGGATCTAGTACGAAATTCAAAATGTGTCCAATACAACACGGTATTTTTCCATGACAGCCAGCCATACGTCATAGCGCTGTCGTTCGACCAAACTAACACTGACTGACGCTCGATTAGTGGTCTTTTGGTTCGGACGTTTTCAAGCGCTAACCCGTAGTCCATGGTATTGGCATAAGAATAAATAGTAACATAGTAGAACGGAATCTCTTTTCAACGAGTCCAAAACGCCGCCATTTATATACCTACTTCCCCCTTCACGTCGTTACACCCCTCTGTCATCCAGGCGTGTTGCTAGGGTTGCTTGCTATTAAATATTAGGTACTTACCTCTAAAGATAATATCACTAAGATGTAAGTTTTTCTTTACTTTGAGATGATTATTTTATTCCAATTTTACAGAATATGAGATTTGTAAATCATTACATAATTATAGAGACTTCTAAATAAGAAGTTATTATAAGTGCCATACCAAATGAAGCCATTTACGGTGATTTAAGTAAGTATTACTTACCTACAAATAAAAAATAAAATACGTACAGGCTCACGTAAAACTATTACAACCAGATTATAAACAACCGAACGCGCGTGCGGCGACGCCGGCCGTGATAGCCTGACTGAGTAGTCTGTTTAACGAATACTCTAATATCGTGACCTTGAGCCCGTCCGGAGCGAGAGTTTCCGTTCTACTATGTTATTATTTATTCTTGTGGTATTGGTAAGTCAATGACTGAGTCTTATGCTTTGTCAAGTTTAGTTCCTGTTCTTTTCACTGGGGATAAATGTAAGACTTCTGTTATATTCTTTACAGTTAAGTTTCGGATAACTTAACGGCCGTTCCCAATATTAAATCCACGGATAGTTTTCCTTACCAACAGTTACATTTTGACAGATTACCCATAGAAAAAGTGTCAAATTGTAACTATTGGTAAGGAAAACCCTCGGTGGATTTAATATTGGGAACGGCCGTAAGTCGCTAACTGGGCTATCCATCCATGCTTGTTTAAGATTCTGAATATTTCTTTCAGTAAATGTAATAAGGGTCTAAAATTTCAAACCATAGTTAAATACTTTAGAGTTAATAATAATTATTATTTATTTATTGCGTATCACATTACAAACATGGATGAAATTATAAATATAGGTATACATGTGACGCCCTGTTAGGGCACAGCAACATCGGAAGGTAAATTGTTTTATTATACACCTTACATTTATATTAACAAATATTTTGACATTACTATTCACCAAACTAGACACAATTCATGATCTCAATTGGAAAATCTTTTTGTATTTTTTTATTTTTTTCATTTTTTTTATTTTTACGGTCTTCCCGTGAGTATCAATTATATTTTTAATAAACTCACCGAAACATGAATAGACAGAAAAAAACCAGAAAAATACCAACCCCGGCAATCGAACCCGGAACCTCGACACTCCGGGTCGCGTGCCCACCCTTACACTAGAATTGGTATTTGGTAAACTAGACACAAACCAAAGTCAAACACAAATCTAAAAAAAAAAACATGGTGACTTTCTCGCTTACTTACTAAAATCATCGAAGTACTCGCTTAAACTGTAGAAACATTTGTTGATTAAAAACAATTTCAACCCTTTGTTAAACAGTTATGGATTATCCACTTTTTTTATTGAGTTCGGAAGGTGATTATAGATTTTAGAGTTAGGCCTGCCTCGACACTTTTTTATCGTCTTTGTAGTGGAATCAGTGCCCCAAGCACGACTTGTCGAATCCTGCGTTACGTTACGGTTATCGTATCGAGATCGAGAAATTTCATATTAAATTTTAGTTCCAAATACGCGCACGGGCGGGCGCTGTTCCAAACGTCATACAAACTCGTTATAGTTTACTATTCGATTTTACGTGACGCAGGATTCGACAAGTCGTGCTTGGGGCACTGAGGGAATATTGTAACTGCGATTAAACGAAAAGAAAAGTATTTAGTTATTGGTTCTTCTTTTTGGTTAGACAAAAATCAAATCAAAGTTTAGTCGATGAAAATCTTAGAATTTATTGAATCAGGCGTTACTTTGCGGAGGTCCATATTTATGAACTAAAAAACAATTACTTTGCTCACCCGCGACCACTAATGACAAATAGTTATATCTGTGCGGCAAATGTATGTTTACATGCAACACCTCCGCCTCCACTGCTACACGAATCAACACATGCCACACAGACCCAACTATCACCACCACCACTATACTAAACGCTGACGCGTTTCGGCACTCTCCACGAGGCCATTTACGAAGCACCACCACTTGTAGTGGAAGTGGTGGCATGTTGAGCAGTTGTTGTTGTGCTTCGTAAATGGCCTCGTGGAGAGTGCCGAAACGCGTCAGCGTTTAGTATAGTGGTGGTGGTGATAGTTGGGTCTGTGTGGCATGTGTTGATTCGTGTAGCAGTGGAGGCGGAGGTGTTGCATGTAAACATACATTTGCCGCACAGATATAACTATTTGTCATTAGTGGTCGCGGGTGAGCAAAGTAATTGTTTTTTAGTTGAAAATCTTAGATCCGCATTGTCATCGTCATTAACTTGTTAACCTCTCGATACAATTATAATATACAATACAAATGTTCTTGATTGAAAACCACAAAACAGTACAAGGAGACTACAACAAAACAGCTATAGTACATGATCTACGTTGAATTAGAATTTATATACCTATAACTAGCGTTTTAAAAATAATCTTAACAATTGGTATTGGATCACTGTCCTTAACTAGTTAAATGATAATTAATCCTATTATAGTGTATTGCGGTGCCCTTTCAGGGTTGTGTTGAAACATGTATTACAACTACAAGACCTTTTGTACACACAAAGCAATCAATAAATGAATATGAATATGAATATGAATCTCAATTGGAGTATCTTTTTGTAATTTGCCAATTATATTTTTTACGGTTTTCCCGTGAATTACAAACTGTCACAGGCCGTTTTCAGGGGAAACAGTCTGTTTTAGGTAGCCTACCTAGGGTTTTTGTGAAGGAAACAAATTACAAGTTTAACACATTTATTTAAACAAAAATCGATAGGCTAAATTGACAAGTAAAATAGAGAGTCTCAGGGGGTTGAGTTCGAAGACACTTTTGAAGTTACTGGGTTCGATTACACGCTAATGTGGCTTACACTTCCCTCGGGTGTCTGGCTCCTCCGGCGACGGCGAAAATAGGGCGCAGGCGTCGTGGAGCAATCAGGAGTGACCAGGGGGCTCGTGTGATGTCGTGGTGTAGAGATGGTGTGAAGGGGACCGTAGCGTGCCAACGGCTAGCCTCTGAGTAGGCTGCGAGAGGTCGGCAGGGGTCCGTTAGGATCCAGTAGTGGGTGGAGAGATTTCCCACGGGTAGCGTAGTTGCCCAAGTTCTGGGCTGGCTGGTTCCATTCAGGAGGTGTAGAGAAATGTCGGTCTCCCGGCCGTACAGGCGGTTTTATGGTTGAGTGGAACCGGATACGGATAACGAAAAGATTTTGAATTGGGCGACGCCCATGTGCGTGTCCGTGTTTCTCATTTTGAATACCTACGTATTATTTCTGTGTAGTGTGTAATGTAGTTTTTTATATGTTTTATGTTGGCTAAGTGCAAGTAGCGGTTGTTAATTAATTAATTTACAACCGATGCAATTTTTAATTAGATTTCAATTAATATTATTCGCCTAGGTGCGGGAAAGTGCCATCTAGCGGATTATGGCGGAACTTTTAATGTCCAAGAGCTTGTGTATTGTGACAAAACATACTTTTATAATACACATTGAAACATGAATGGGTACACAGAAAAAAAGCAGAAAAATGCCAACCAAGCTCCCAAAAACTGAACGAAGGAAAAATAATATCTACCTAACAAGTTAGCGAGAAACATACCTAACGACTGCTTCAATTTCTTATGAATACTCAAGAGGATAATCTAAGTTAAAACATACTTATTACGTCTAATAACGTTACTAGTCAATGTTTGGTGAAAGCTGAAGTTTCGTAAATATTAGCTCAGTAACTTTTCTGTAATCTGTAAGCATATGCCAAGTCTCAACATACTAGCTGTCTATAGTACTAGCTGTTGCCCGCAACTTCGTCCGCATAGATTTCGGTTATCGCTATCCCGCGGAAACTATACAATTTTCCCGGATAAAAAATATTCCGACGAATTGAGAACCTCCTCCTTTTTTTGAAGTCGGTTAAAAAGTAACCTATGTAATAACATTGAGAAATACCTCAATGTTCAAATTATCTTCTCACCAAAATTCATCTAGATTGGTGCAGCGGTTTTCCCGCGAAGAGGTAACAAACAGACATCAGACAGAGAGACAGAGAGACAGAGTTATTTTCGCATTTATAATATTAGTTAGGATTTAGGAGTTATTTACCTGATTATTGGAACGGATTCATTCGGCTACCTATTTCGGCAGCGGTTAAGTACCTAATCGGCACATTTTTAGGGTTCCGCACCTCAAAAGGAACCCTTATAGGATCACTTTGTTGTCCGTCTGTCTGTCTGTCTGTCAAGACCCTTTTTCTCTAGAACGCGTGGAGGTAGTAAGCTGAAACTAATATCAAATACTCAAGCCTGCAGTCCCTTGAACCTGTAAAAAATCAAACTTCTAAGTCAACGCAATCAAATCAAAATTCAATCAATCAAAATTGCCGTACTGTGAAAACCTAAAGGGTACTTCCAATTATCTTAGAAACTCGAAATTTGGCATGAAGGTAGCTCTTATAGCACAACCACTCAGAAAAATCTCAAAATTTAAAAATTTTACTCTGCTAACACCGGACAACTTAAAACACTGGGGAAAGCGGGAAAATCTTTGCACGGGACCCTTGGTGCGCGACTCGGTCCGACTCGCACTTGGCTGATTTTTGATTCATTTCTGACATCGTTTTCTTCTTCGCCAGTTCTCGGAGAACAACGCGACTGTCAGCCTCCTGACCTTCGTGCCTGAAGCAGAGGACCACGAGACCAGCCTCGTCTGCCGTGCCGAGAACCCTCGCGTACCTGACGCAGTGCTAGAGGACAAGTGGACTCTCAACGTTCATTGTAAGTTTTACATCCGCTTCCAATGTACATCTAACTCTTGTTTCGATCCAATGGCGATTTTTTCATCATCATCACCAGCCTATTTACGTCCCACTCCTGGGTACAAGCCTCCTCTCACAATGAGAGGACTACGTAGTTCCTACGTAGGCCCAATACGGATTGGGAACTTCACACAACCCGTTGAGTTGCTTCGCAGGAGTGTGTAGGTTTCCTCACGACGTTTTCCTTCACCGAAAAGCTCATGATAAATTTACAAATGTAATTTCGCACGTAAGTTTCGAAAAACCGTGGAATGGGGCGAATCCACGACCCTCTGCTTGAGAGGCCATGGGACTGGTCTTGCAACGTAAATTTTATTAGATGCCATACCATATTAATAAACCTTGTACCCTATTCAGACTGTATTGTTGAAAACGTACATGACCCTGATTGTTCGCCTTCTTCATTGCCTCTGAACCCATTTCTGCGAAGCTCCTCAAAAAGTAATCAATTCATCTTATAAAATATCCAGTGAGGGAAAACGATAAAACCGGCCAAGTGCGAGTCGGACTCGCGCACGAGGGTTCCGTAGAAAGATTTTAACGCTTATTCCCAGTATTTTAAGAAGTCCAGTGTTAGCAAAGACCTGCTCCTAAGCAAAATGTACGCAGTGTGGGGTCAACTTATATTGGTCTGTGAAATTTACAGACAGACATAAAAATTTAAGATTTTAAGACTTTTTGGAGTGGTTGTGGTAAAAGAGCTACCTTCATACCAAATTTTTCACAGCTTTAAGGGACCGCAGGTTTGAGTATTTGATATTAATTTCAGCATGCTACCTCCACGCGTTTTAGAGAAAAAGGGTCATGACAGACTGACAGACAGACAGACAGACAGACAGACGGACAACAAAGTGATCCTATAAGGGTTCCGTTTTTTTCTTTCGAAGTACGGAACCCTAAAAATCCTCACAGAAGATTAAACTTCGACCAATTACGTTTCGGGGAACTCCTCGAGAAAGTACCTACAGAGTGCCCAGGGAAGTTTGGGCACTAATCAAATTTGAGAACTCTTACAGTCTACGTACATCAAACAAATTAATCTATACCTATTAGTAAACAGTTATGTTCATGACTGGCCCCTATTTCACAAACTTCACAATTGTCAGTTTTCAATAACAAATCGGTGTCAACTGCTGATTTGAAAAGCTTTTGTTTTAGCGCGCTTCATATTGGCATAGAAATCTAGTTCGAATTGTCATTAAACTGACAATGGTAAACATGGTGCACATGCTAAATTACTGGAGGTAAAGACTTAAAATTTTACTCACACATTCCTTGAGTATCACTTATTCTTTTTGGGAAATCCCATCTGATATGGAAGAGGCTACGAGTAGGAATAGGGATCGAAGCCGCGGGCGTAAACTAGTAGTAATGGATAGTCAAAGACGCAGTTACATGCATCGTAATCGCGGTCAATATCCCGTTCTCATTAAGTCTTATGTAATTAACCGCGAATCATTTAAAACTGTTACCTCTATAATTATATTCCATCGTTTTTCACAGACGTTCCCGTGGTAACCTTAAGAATGGGATCCAGCCTGAATCCTGGTCATATCAAGGAAGCGGATGACGTCTACTTCGAATGCAGCGTCAACGCGAACCCTAAGGGACATCGGCTGACGTGGTACAAAGGGGTAAGTGGTACTTGTTGGTTTACAAAAAAAACCGACCAAGTGCGGGTCGGACTCGCGCACGAAGGGTTCCGAACCATTATCTATTCTATAACAAAAGCACACAAAATAATCTTCTAAAGCCATCACTTTTTTGGCCTACCACAAAACAATGTGAAGTCGGTGCGAGCGGAATACTTATTCTTTGAATGAAGCACCGACTTCATATATTTGTGGTAGGCCATAAAACTGATGGCATTAGAGGATTATTTTATGTGTATTTGAAGGCAGTTTTACTTTTTAGGTTAATGAAATCACTCACAACGCGAGCTCGGGCATCATCCTGAGCGACCAGAGTTTAGTGCTGCAGAGTGTGAACAGGACAGCGGCAGGGGACTACAGCTGTCTCGCTTTTAACAGCGAAGGCAGTGCTACCAGCAACCCTGTCTCGCTGCAAGTGAGATGTAAGAGGCGTTGAAAAAAACCACTTTAGTTTTGTCGCTTACGTAACCGGAGCCTCGTAACCAGTTGCGATGGAATACTTTTTCGGCCTTGTACTTCTAGTTTTATTTTTCAATCTGGCAGAAAATATTGTCGCGTATGTAATCGAAGCTTCGTAACCAGTTGCGATCGAACACTTTTTCGGCCTTGTACTTTTAGTTTTATTTTTCAATCAGGCAAAAAAATATTGACGCACACGTAACCGGAGCTTCGTAACCAGTTGTGATCTAATGCCTTTTTCGGCTTTGTACTTCTGGCGTTTCTCAACCTGGTAAAAATATGGTAGCCCATCAAGTTAAATACGACATGGAAAAAGAGGTGAAATCTAAACGGGAGCCAGGTTTTATTGAAGAAGCTTTCCATTTTAGTCGTAAAGCAACTTGGCAAGTTTTATCAGCCAAATGTTTGTACGTAACTAAGACATTTCATTTCAATTCAATTCATTTCGTATAATTTAATTACATTACATTACATTACATTACATTACATTACATTACATTACATTACATTACATTACATTACATTACATTACATTACATTACATTACATTACAATTCATTTCAATTCATTTCATTAATGATTGACACAGATGCACCAGTATGCAAGCTGCGGGAAGACGGCGAGGTCTACGGCGCCCTGAAGCAGGAGACGGTGCTGCTCCACTGCTCCGTGGACTCAAACCCCGCGCCCAGCAGCTTCACCTGGACCTTCAACAGTTCCGGGGAACAGTCACAGATCGCTTCCGGGTAAGAATACTTACCTGTGGTGAAATGAGGACTTGGGAGCCAAAAATCCGCTAGGAACGCTAGAGTCAATTTCCACCAATCATAGGCCAGTCCAATCCAGGTCAGTGCGGATAGGGAACTTCTCACACACCATTGAATTACTACGCAAGAGTGTGCAGATTTCCTCAAGATGTAATTCCACACTTGGCCCGCTTGGGAACTATAGCTCAAGCTCTCTCATTCTGAGAGGCATGTGCCCAGCAGTGGGACGTAAAAAAGGCTGATGATGATGATGATCCAGGTCAGATAGAGCGACGAGCTGGTGAAGATCAGACCGGTCTTGTGCTTTCTGCCTCCACCGCCGTCACGTGTCAGGCTCTCCAGCCTTGGGGGAGGCCTATGTCCAGCAGTCGACGTCTTTCGGCTGACATGATGATAATGATGTTAGACCAGTAGCAGAGAGAGACATCTCATTGGTGGTAACTGACAGATATACTTCACTTGACACTATCGATTCTAGCAGATTTTTGATTAGCGATAGCCCTCATAAGTGGTGTTCATAAATTCGAGGAGGACGAGGTACACACGGACAGCACACGTCACGCTTGTTTCATAATTTTTTACGTTCCTACGAACTAGTAACAAAAACCTAACCAACCGAACATACCTAAGTTATTGAAGTGTTATCCTAGAACTAAAGCAGCTGGCGGTAACTGTGGAATTCTACCCACAAAACATAAATCCTTCACTATGAACATGAATTTAATTACTTGAGTAAAACTTTATTACTCTTATGGCAAATTAATTAAACCGCTTTGTATTAGAGTACCAATTGAATTACTTGTGTATTATTGTTTTTGGAGGCCCAATTTGGTCGATATGTTTTGATGAGGGCTTAATTTGTATTTTAGACTAGCTGGAAATTTAGGATTGTTCGTACAGTCAGCAGCAGAAAAGCAGCTAAGCAACCGAAGGAAGTGGACACAATGCACATGCACAAGCTCTTATGTCTATAACAATAGAGCCTGACTGTACATGGTTGTTGTTTCATCAGTCAGGCACAACAGCACTTTAAAATCTGAAATATGATCACCTGGTGGTCCCAACGGAAGACCAGCGCTGGCTGCAAGGCCAGCATCATGCTGTGTTGAGACCAGTTCGTGACAATCTTTATCTTGTGTATTTTCTTCTTCATCATCATCATCATCATGTCAGCCGAAAGACGTCCACTGCTGGACGGCGGCCTCCCCCGCGGCTCTCCACTCAGACCGGTCTTGTGCTTTCCGCATCCACCGCGGTCCCGCGATCTCCTTGATTTCCGCGTTTTTTTCCTTGTTACCTCGTATTAATGTCATGAATAAATGTTTTCGTTCTTTCTTTCTATTTACCAGATCCTACACCAAGTCGGGATTTACCTCGACTCTCCGTTACACGCCCGTGTCCGATATGGACTTTGGGACAATATCTTGTGCGGCCACCAATTCCGTCGGCCGACAACTGGCGCCCTGCGTGTACAAAGTGGTTGCTGCTGGTAAGTGCATTGTTTTATTATCCCCATCATCATCACGTCGGGTGGCAACCTGGATTGACTTACAGCCGTCTCTAATATTCAATCTATCTCAGTGAAATAAAACAGATCACTCACGTACATAAGTACTAATTCGTAGTCCTTCCTCTGGGAGCGCTCGATTCAGCGGTAGTGAGACGCACACTACGCGCCGTGGCTCGAGTCTTCGACCCAGGTCGATGCAAGTCGGCCTAAGTGTACTAAGTATAAGGAAGAAACTTTTATTGGATAAAATTATAGAGTAATTTGTTATTTTACATTTTTTGCTGTTGACAAACTCACAATATCATACCAACAAAAACATTAAACTGCGTTCAGTAGCAAATCTCACTGCTATCGATTTGCAAAGTGTAGAATAGTTACCATTCTGAAATGTATCGTTATTTTACTAATTGCAAAATATTTGTGTCTGTGCCCGGAGCACGAATCGAGTAGAAAGAAACGTTATCTAGAAAATTTGTATGACGTTTCGAACAGCGCCCCCCTTGAGCGTATTTCTATACTATACGATTACGTTACATAGGATTCGAATAATCATGCTCGGGATACTGTATCTGACTTTCGTGCAGGTAAACCAATGCCCTTGGAAAACTGCACGGTGACGAATCAAAGTGCGATGGGACTGCAAGTGGAGTGTCTGGAAGGATTTGACGGTGGTCTTCCGCAAGCCTTTTATATGGAGGTGTTAGAGCTTCCTTCTTTGCTGGTAAGTTATCATTTATACCATCATCTGAGTTTCCTGGCTCTTATGACACCGACGTTACCAATGTCAGCTTACAATAACAATTCGACTTACTACAGCCCGTTGCATTTCGACCGTGTTATAAGTAACTGTCATGTTCAAACTGCTCATACATTTAAATTGCAGCTAGCATGCTTTTCCAACTGCAACGAAAAATATTTTGGGCAGTTTGCAAGTCTCCAAGTAGTTGCAAGGGCAGCCCATCTCAAACGACCTTGAACCAATGACAGCCTTATCACACTGGCGATTTGCGAGCGAGCTTTGTATTGAGGCGATTATGGAAGATGTTCGCCACGAGCGATAGTGTGATATTAAGACTCTTATTCCACTTACTAAACTTAAACTACGAATCTATGCATTAGGCGTAATTGTAGGCTTTGACGACCAGATAGTCTAGTGGTGAGAGAACCTGACTTCATAGTCATGAACCTTGAGGTCCCGGATTCGATCCCTAAGTAAATTAGTATTATAGCAAACCGTATTCCAAATATTCCAGTACCTAGTCGTGTCTTACCCGAGCGGGCCTCTCGCGGACGCGTACCAGCAAGGTTACTTGCTAGTGTGAGTGCGGTGCCAGCGTAGTACGTGTGTTACCGCGGTACCCCTCTCCACTTCCCGCTCCCCGCTCTGTAACGGCCGGCATGCTTCAAGCGCCGACGCCGCCCGCCAGTCGAGTTCGAACCGCGATAGCGAGACTGCACGTTACAGGCTCCCGCGCATATACTTACGTACGACGCTGGCGCCGTAAAGCGACCGCGTATCTTTAGTGTTAGATAATAACCATCTGTACTGTTTAACTGTTACCCACTAATCCATAGCTTTTCGTAATATAGTAAAGTACCGAATTACACCCCTGAGTTTCTCATTTTCTGCCTGCCGGCAGTGGCGCACCCCTTCTAAGTAGTTCCCAGTAGTATATCTGCGCAACAGTGTGGATTACTATAGTATGTATTAATCTATATTAGTATGTTTATAGCTTGTCGAGTACGTTAAGAACAGGCTTTGCCTAGTTTGGGACTAGGTCAAATGGTAGTTTATGGTATCAGGCATTACATTGCGGAGGTCTATATTTATGAATTAAAAACAATACTTGGCTCACCCTCAAATGTATGTTTCCATGCAACACTTCCGCTTCCACACATGCCACACAACCTAACACCACCACCACTACACTAAACGCTGACGCGCGTCGGCACCCTCCATGTTGTCAAAGCATCAACACAACCGTGCAACATGTATTTGGAACTAAATTGAGTACCTACATGGTTTACATTATGTCAGTAGTAGTGCAACTGGTAGCATGTTGAATGGTTGTTTTGGTGCTTTGACAATTCTCTCGTGGAGGGTGCCGACGCGCGTCAGCTTTTAGTGTAGTGGTGGTGGTGATAGTTAGGTCTGTGTGGCATGTGTGGAAGCGGAAGTGTTGCATGGAAACATACATTTATGAGCTGAAACGCTTCAGCGTTAGCTCATAGGTCAATTGGTGTCAATTGTCCTATAATATTTATTATCTTGTCTGATCAGATAAAAGCCAACGTTTCATCGAACAATACGCCCATCTTCGAAGCCCGCGACCTCGACGGTAGATCGAGCTATGTTCTCAAGATATATGCAGCGAACTCCAAAGGAAGAGGCGATGACATCACTATCTTTACGGTGGCCTTAAGGTCCCCGGATAAGTTTACCGGTGAGAAATGATGCAATGTTTCTTGCTAACTTCCGGGCCAAAACTCTTTTGAAGTTTGAACTGTGCTGTGTATCTGTGTTTGTCTGTGGTTTCGCAGCTCCTAAGCGGATGGACCGATTTAACGAAATCTAGTCGAGGCGGTTTCTAAATAAGTTTCTTAAGAACCGGTTTAGCCGTTTTTGAGATATTGAGCTTGGTGTGCTTTTTGAGTCATTGGCAGTTATCTTGGTTTTTCTTCGCTGCCTTTTGTCTAAAATCATAACGCCCTCTTTTGCCATCTTTGGCGATTTGGATTGAATAATGTAGTAAAATTCGTAATTATAGGTACCTACCAATTGCTTAAACAGACTGACATAGGTACTGATAATGTATGTATGTATGTATATCTCTTTATTGCACATAAAACAAAAAAATACAGATAACAGAACAAAAGCAAATGTACAAAGGCGCACTTATCCCTTAAAGGGATCTCTACTAGTTAACCTTCGGGCGATTGACAATATTGATCTTATTTGAAAAAAATAATTGATCTAGGGTCAGAAACCAGGAAGAACCTACACAGTCGAGAACATTTGTATGAAATCATGACCGCTAATGTTTTCCTCTTAAGCAGTTTTTGCGTGAAAGAGTAACAAAGCTCCATCCATCCTCCCAGACTTTCGCGCTTATGATGTCAGTAGATTGGCAAATAATAACGGCAACGTCCCAGGCCCAATAACCTCTCTGCCGCTGTCGCCGATGCTGGCGTCTCTCGTGGCGCTCACAGCGCTGCTGTGTGCGGCGGTCTGCGGCGTCATCACCGCGCTGTACCGGCGCCACGTGTCGCGGCGACACGACCTGGACAAGCATCCGCCGCCGGCGTGAGTAGTCCAATAACCTCTTTGCCGCTGTGTCATGGGGGGGGGGGGGTCTGCGGAGTCATCATTGCGCTGTACCAGCGACACGACCTGGACAAGCATCCACCGCCGGCGTGAGTAGTCCCACCTTTGTTTTTTTTTATTGAAAGAGGGAGGCACTTGATGGTAAGCGATCACCGTTACCCATGAGAACCAGCAACATCAAGTCACTAGTCCGTTGCCGGCCTTTGAGGAGGAAAGAATAGAGGAAAGGGTGGCCCTCCCCACGTGCCACCGACCCTACCTGGCCGGGGGAAGTCCTATACATACTACGTTTTCCGAGTTCTGCAGTAACTGTCTTATGATAAGCTTTAATATCAAACCTTGATCTTGAATTTAGTACCTATAACAAACAATATTTTCCGTTCCTAGCAATGCCCTCTACATGCAACGCAGTATGGAATCATTGTCCAAGCCAGAGAGTCTGAACACGTATACTGCTACACCGAAGTTAGACTACTGCAGTCAATACGAGCTCAAAATAGACGGCGAGGTCGAAGAGACGGATCCTGACATAATTCCGTGCCATTATGGTAAGTTTCCCAAAAGACGTATTCAGAACGGGATTATGACCGCAATAATTACCTTTTCTCAAACATGCTCGGAAATTCTCGCTCTCCATTTGAAAGTAGAACCCGAGAAGCACTCAATTTTTTCATTCAAAATTTTAAACGCAGAATCCGTCAAAGAAGGTGAATGGAAATGGCTTTCGATACATTTACTTTTCTCAAGATGTATAAAATTAAATTTTTTCCCGCTTTATTAACTTTTTAAAAGTTGTAACATGTAAAATGGAGCCAAAGAATAATTGCATACAGCCAAGCCAGGCCGATTTACCGCAGTGCGTGTGTTAAGTTTTTTTCATGAACTACGAATGACAGTTTGTATTTTTTAACCGACTTCAAAAAAGGAGGAAGTTCTACGTTCCACTGTATGTATTTTTTTTTGTTAATAAAATGATCACAGGGGTGTCGATTTCGTGTAATTTTGCTACGGTGAGCTCGAATTTGACATAATTTTTTGGATTCAAGATGGCGGATGACAGTTTGACATTTGTTTTCACCGAAAACGGTCGTGGGTGTCTATTTCGTGTAATTTGGCAGCGGTGAGTTCGAATTTGACATTATTTTTTTAAATCCAAGATGGCGGCTGACAGTTTGACATTTTTTTCACTAAAAATCGTCATGGGTATCGATTTCGAGTAATTTGGCAGCGGTGAGTTCGAATTTGACATTATTTTTTTAATCCACGATGGCGGATGACAGTTTGTCATTTTTTTCACTAAAAATCGTCATGAGTATCGATTTCGAGTAATTTTAGTGCGGTGAGTTCGAATTTGACATTATTTATTGAATCCAAAATGACGGATGACAGTTTGTCATTTTTGTCACTAAAAATAGTCATGGGTATCGATTTCATGTAATTTGGCAGTGGTAAGCTCGAATTTGACATAAGTTTTTGAATACAATACAATACAATACAAATATTCTTTATTGAAAACCACAAAATAGTACAAAGAGATTACAGAAAACAGGTATGGTAGACAATAGGCGGTCTTAGTTTTTGAATCCAAGATGGCCGACGACAATTTGACATTTTTGTCCCTTAAAATGGTCATAGGTGTTGATTTCGTGTAATTTGGCAGCGGTGAGTTCGAATTTGACATTACTTATTGAATCCAAGATGGCGGACGACAATTTGACATTTTTGTCACTTAAAATGGTCATGGGTGTTGATTTCGTGTAATTTTGCATCGGTAAACTCGAATTTGACATTATTTTTTGGATCCAAGATGACGGATGACAGTTTGACATTTTTGTCACTAAAAATGGTCATGGGTTGATTTCGTGTAATTTTGCTCGAATTTCGCATTATTTTTAATCACATATAACATTAAGTAGTTGAACACTTATTTAGTTCTTGATAACGTACTTCGTGATTTATTTTTTAAATTAAGTACTTGTTTTTTTTTTGCAAATGTGGTTTTTTAATTTCCTCACATTATTTGAGAAAAGCACTATATATTCCTCGACGGTAACATGAATTGCCTGACTCGTATTTTTGCAAGCCTCGCGATGCTCGGCTTGCAAACCACCTCGTCAGCCAATTCCCTACTTTCCGGACCTCGGCAATAATGTACTATACCTTACCTTACTTCTATGTTTGTTGAGCTCCTAATATTTCGACGCAGTTACATGCATCATGATCACGGGTAGACTGACGAAACGCGGGAAGGTGCTAATGTTAAGATCGTGCTCTGTCTACCCGTGATCATGATGCATGTAACTGCGTCGAAATATCCCGCTAATATCCCGTTCTGAATAAGTCCAACATACTTAATCAACCGCTAAAAGTAGTTCTGCCAAAAGAAAAACTTCCATATTTCGAATTTTGTTGACTGGTGTAACAAACTTTTAACTAGGCAGAAAAATTTCCCCCATCATTGTTTTAAATAATAAAATGAAACATTCGCATTACTGTTGGATCCCAAATAAATAAAACGCTAAACATTTCTAATGATGAGTGATCAGTGATATGTTAGAAGATAATTTAAATTACAAAGGGAATCAAATCTGTTTGTGAAATATTTTAACACGCATATACGAAGTCGCTGAAAAGATATTTCAGTCAAGTGATGGCCAGTTTTTATCGCGTTCAGTTTTAAATGATTCACGGTTAATTGCGAAACGGGATATTGACCGCGATTACCCTAACCACTCACTTGCTTTGAATTTTGAGTTGAACTCTATTTATAACAACATATGAGCGTTGACAGGCAACTTTAGTTGCCAAAAGCAATTGAGTGGTTATAGGTTTGATGAGCTCCCGATATTTCGATGCAGTTACATGCATCATGATCACCGGCAAACTGTCGAAACGAGGGCAGATACTAATGTTCAGCTCATCAAACCTATAAGGTAATCGCGGTCAATATCCCGTTTTCATTATGTCTAATATCGCGTTCCTTTAAAATAATATGCATGCTGTAGCTAGTTTCACTATAAAGAAGTCTGAGTACCATTATTTTGTATGGCACATGTACCTCTGCTTGACTCTATATTAATTTCGTCGTTGAGTTTTTCGCTGGCACTATTTAGTTGATCATACGAAATTAATGATACAGAGATCTCTATAGTGAAACTTGCAACAGCATTATTATTGTCATTTTCAGTCGTCTTGGTAATAACGTCCTTAACTGCACTAATGAAGTATTTACGCGTATTAAATCAAGAGTTTCAGAGTTGTAAAGCGCATTGGCAGCATAACATCTGCCTGAAGAGAACTCTCTCTGTTGTATTCCTCCCTACCATTAGTCACCCCTGACCCTCGACTCTCCGACAATAAAACCTTTGACACTGATGAGTGCAGCAGCGAGCCAGAGACTATCTTATGCACCAATGCTATGTTACTATAATCACCATGCCTAGTGTCTGTACTCGTAGTGTGCAAACCCTGGTTACCCAATGATTTCATTCAGACAACGTTTTGCCAAGTAATGGTACGCCAATGGATTTGTCCGTAGATGTATTGTTTCGTAGACTAAGCTTTGGTAGTTATTCAGTTACATTCGGCATAGTGGAAACGGGATATTGACCGCGATTACCTTATAGGTTTCATTCATTATCCCGTTTTCATTATGTCGAATGCAATTACCCGCGAATCATTTAAAACTGTTAGCTATTTAGTTACTTTATGAGCACTAAGCTGAACAGCTAGTACTGATTTTCTGGACGGTGTCGACGGAGCTCCATAGGAGCTCCTATTCAGCGTACTTGAGGGAGTTCGTGCTTTGACGTAACTCCAACCTACCCTAAACCTAACTTGCTTTATACCGGATCAGATTTAGGTTAAGTTAATCGACTAAACGTAAATTTGCGTATCGCTTTTCCTCCTACAGACTACTCCGCGAAACAACTAAGAAGCGTAATGAAATATTAAACCAAACGTTACTCGGCCAAAAGAAAGCTCTGCCAATAGTTGTCTGCGAAACAAAAACCTGCGTAATTAAACTCGGCGAAAGGACAGGTTACCGCAAACCCTATTCCCGCACTGCAGAGGCCCGAGTACGAATATTCAAAACCTGCGTCACGTAAATTCGAACAGTAAACGTTATCGAGTTTGTATGACGTTTGGACAGCGCCCGCCCGTGAGCGTATCTGAAAATAAAATTTAGTATGAGGTTTCTCGATCTCGATACGATAACCGTGACGTTACGCAAGATTTGAAAACTCGTGCTCGACCCTCTGTAACAATAACGACGACGCTTTTATAATAATACCTTCGTTCCGATCCATCTCACATGCGTAATACGAACTAATTATAGAGGATAAAATAAAGGCCGATGCGGGCCCGTAGTTTTTCCTTCCTGCCCTTATCGGCAAAAAGACGTGGAACAACTCCTTGACTTATATTGGGAATCTCAAGATACTCGTATGCTAAAGTTTTATCCAAGTACTACCGTACGCTAGCGGTTTCGCCACGTGAAAGAATAAACAAGCTTTTTGTTCAAGAAATAACATTAAATATTAGCTTTGTTATCGACTTTATTATAATTATCCATAGCAAATTTCACGTCAATGCGAATGCTGAAACTGAAACATAGCAAGTTTATAAAGAACTTGTAATAAAAGTAAGCTAGTGGGTTTACTAAATATGTAGGTGTGGACAAAAAACTTTTTCCAAGCTATTTTATTCAAATCATCATGGCAAAAAATCATTTAGTCAAAACAGTTTATCGCAATTTGACAGTTAGCGAAATTGGTTTTTGGCATAATTATTGTTTAACAGTAATCACTCCTGGACGGTATTCTACCCGTTTGTGCGCTTCGTGCCTTTACGTAACTCTAATCTTAACATTACTAGTTTAATAACGGATTTTAGTCTTAGGTTAAACGTTTGTTTTAATCAAACTTAACAAAATGACAAGTAACGGATTAAATTAATTTGCTCCTCCGCCAAGTAGTGCAGCATAGTCATGCAAAATAGCCTCGTCTGCGCTGAGTATTTATTTTCATGCACTAATTTACCCGCCCTCCCTCCGCAAAATAGTACCGGACACGTGTTTCGCCTCTCTCCGAGGCATCCTCAGCGGACGTCGTCGATGTTGACACTCCGACCGTCAGTCGAAGAATAAGCTTGTTCAGAACGGCTGGCCAGATTTATACCCTCACTACCCCCATTATTATTACTTAATGACATCCGCAACAACCACCACCACCGTCACCACAACCATCACCACCGAGATCACCGCAGACGAGGCTATTTTGCATGACTATACTGCACTACTTCGCGGAGGAGCAAATTAATTTAATCCGTTACTTGTAACATGGACCTCCGCAAAGTTACGCCTGAATCAATACAATAATTGAATTTTGAAAATCTTTTCTTAGTGCACCCCTGATACTCGAAGGTCACGTCTATGTTAAGCTATGCTTTGTATATCAGCCAATCAGCAAACCGTTTTATAATTATAAAATTAAAACGTTGTTGTGTTTTGACCTCCAATTTAAATATCGTTGTTTTTGAATCTTTGAACCGCCCACCTAGTTAATGTAGGTAGAAGTTTGTATGCAAATTACACAGTATTTGTTGGGTAACGAATAATTTTCCTACACCGAAACATACAGTACGGAGCATAAACCGAATGGAACGAATTGCAGGATACTAAAATACCAAACTTGATATACTACCTAAAGTCTTACCCTGTTATTCATAAACTTATTTTAACTAAAATGCCGTTAAAGTTCGTTTGTCTTTTTTTGTCACATTAACATTTCCGTTAGTAAGAATAAGACAAAACCTATTTTAGCTAATGGAGGTTTGAGTGACGTTTATGAATAAGGCCCTGTGTTTAAACGCTCTCGGTTTCGCCAAGGCACGCTCCATCTCTTTCTCACACGATCTAGTCCAGTTTGTCAGAAAAAGACGGCGAATGTCAAAGCTAACAATAAGGCTACTAGTTAAGAACTCCGCTCGATTTTAGTTGTCCCAATATTTTGGCAAAATTGCATAGTTTGTACGTGGAATTCATCGCTTGGACAGAATTGTGAACACACACACACACACACACACACACTAATGGCTCGATCGTTTGTAAATCCAGCATAGTTTGCCTCTGGATCACAGAACTGTATGGGGTTAGAAGAAAATAGTTCATTGATTAGTATGCGAACCGAGAGTGTAACATTTTGCTTTGGTATTTTGAAGTCACGGGTGTAATTTAGTGAGGAAATATTCAAATTTAAAATTCGAATTCAAAATTTTATTCCGTATTTTTTTTTGAGTCTTCCAGCGCTGTCGGAAAGACCATGATTGCCAAGAAGAATGCGCCGCAAGAAACTTGGCACAAAGTCATTTTTTCTAAAAACAACTTACATTAGCTCTTACAATACGTAACCACAGATGACGAATTACACAAAGAAACCTCGTTGTATCATGAGGAAATAAAGAGAGAGAAAAATTACAGTACTTAAGAAACATATTTTATCTACACATATATCATAAGTCCTCTATAATGCGTTCAGAAACCGTAGAAAATGACCAGCATTGCAGTACATCGTCGCTTCACCACGACCAGCAGGTCCAGCAGTAAAGTAATAGTCATTACGAGTTCGAATTCGATGTCGTAACGACTTTTCGATATCGAATTTCTATTTCTTCGCTTAATATCTCCCGTTGTATATGCTTGATAATTTGAGTTTTTGCTTCCTTCAGTTCGGGTAGTGTAAGATAGGCTTGTTGTTTTCTATCTTGTTTTCTTGTTAAGAAGCGCCGTATCCATGCTAATACATGCGTGATCTTGGTGATCGAACTGTACTTTTCTAGTATGTCTTGAATGATGTTTTTTTCTTGTAATGTAACTCCGACTTGTTTTGCTTGTCTTACTTCCTCTTCGGTCTTGTAGCAAATCTCCTGTGTTTCTTTTTTGTAGCTAGGTAGCCAGGTAGGACCTTGCCACCACAAGGCATGTGTTTTCAATTGAGTGACCGTTAAGCCTCGGCTGGCACAATCAGCAGGGTTTTCTGACGATTTAACGTGCTGCCAGCTTCCTGTCGGTATCACTTCGGTAATCTGACGGACTCTGTTGGAGACGAATGTTGTCCACCTTTCGGGGTTTCCTTGTAGCCACCCCAGGACAGCTGTTGAGTCTGTCCATCCATAAACCTTTATGTTGATATTGGGTAAACATTGCTTGACCTTGTGCATTAATTTGGAAAGTAAAAGTGCTCCGCAAAGCTCCAATCTTGGTAGCGAAATTTTCTTCTTGTGTGGTACTAATCTTGACTTTCCAGCAACTAAAACAACCTTCGGTTTTTCATTTTCTTTTTGCTTGCAATATATCACGGCGGCGTACGCCTGCTGCGATGCGTCACAATATCCGTGTAATTCGATATTCGCGCCGGCGCCGGTGCCTAACCAGCGTGGGACTTTTAATTGATTTATGTTTGCCAAATCTTGTCTAATTTTTAACCATTCTGAATGCATATCTTCGGGTATCTTGTCATCCCAGTTAATGTTTACCTCCCAAATTTTTTGAAATAAAATTTTCAGTTTGATGGAGACGGGGGTAAGCCATCCTGCCGGGTCGAATAACTTGGATATATCCGACAGCAGTATACGCTTCGTTATCACCTTGTTTCTTGTCTGTGTCTCAAGTTTTGACTGGAAAACAAATAAGTCCTGCTCTGGATCCCAGTGAATGCCTAACGTCTTTGTCGATCCCTCTTGTTTAAAAATGTAATTTCCTTGATTCTCTTTATCATGTGATTCCTCTAATAATTCTTGATAATTAGAGTTCCATTTTCTGAGATTGAATCCGCCCAGTTGTAATAGTTTTATTAAATCTTGTTTCAATTGATGTGCTGATTTGACATCTTGTGCTCCATGAATGAGGTCATCCATGTAGAAGCAGTTTCTTAGCACTTGTGCTGCCTCAGGGTAACTATTACTTTCATCTTCAGCCAGCTGATGGAGCGTCATCATGGCTAGAAACGGCGCGGCCTTGGTGCCGTACGTCACAGTTGTAAGCTGATATTGTTGTAGTAAATCGCGCGGTGTGTCGCGCCATATTATTTTTTGTAAACATTGATTGAGTAAAGGCCACAGGGTGTTGCCTCCACTTCAAAATAAGTTCCAGCAAGTCTTGTTGTAGATTTGGCCCTGAGTACATGCAGTCATTGAGACTGGTCCCATTTGTTGCACGTTCTGAAGCATTGTAAACAACTCTTAACATAGTTGTTAAAGAATCGTTACGTATGACGCAGTGGTGTGGCATAAAGTATTCTCGTTCCAAATTTCGTTCTGCCGGTGTCATGTGTCCCAATCTTCTATATTCTTCGATAAATGCCTTGTATTCTCGAGCGATATTGATGTTTTTATTGAACTTTCTTTCTAGTTGCATAAATTGAGCGATGGCCTTGTGTTTTGATTCGCCTAAATCTTGTATCATGCTGAGCTTTAATGGTAGCCTGACTTCGTATTTTCCGTCATCCCTTCTTGTAGTGGTTGACTTGTAAAACTGGATGCATTGGTTGTCTTCGGCAGCGTGACCTTCGTTTTCAGCGATATCTTCGATGTGCCAAAATCGTTGTATATCTTCCATGTTGTTTAGAACGATGTTGCATTGATATGCGCCTTGAGTTTGTGTCTTGCCGCACAGGATCCAACCAAGTCGCGTTTGTTGCGCGATTGGCGTCAAATTATTTGTTCTGCACAGACCCTCTAAAATTATGCTTGAATAAATATCCACGCCCAACAGGATATCTATAGGACGGCTGATATTGAAGTCAGGGTCAGCCAACTTGATCTTGTGTAGATAATCCCAGTTAGGTTTTCTGAAAGTCGTGTGCGGTAAGCTTCTCGTTAAACTTTTCATAATAAATGCTTCAACCGTAAACGAGTATTCTTCAGACAATGAACTGCAGCTAATACTTAATTTTGCTTTACAGGTGGTGTCCTTGGTCCCAACCCCAGTAATTACTCCATTGCATTTTTGACGGGGAAGGCCTAATATTTGCGCCGCGTGCTCGGTAACAAGGGAGATTTGCGACCCTTGATCAATGATGGCGCGCATTATTCTAGGTACTCCATCAGCTCCCCATACTTGGATTAGGGCAGTCGCGAGTAATGATTCTTGTATTTCATCTGGTTGCGCCACGTGTAAATTCGTTTTCTCCGTACTAGCGGTCGGCGGCATCTTGTATAGCGCGAGACCGGGTGTCATGTTGCTATGCCGTGCGAAAGCGTCATGTAAAATTGTGTTATGATTCCCGTTACATTCGCGGCATCGGTTATTTGATGTGCATGGCTTGCCATTGTGACTGAACAAGCAGTTATTGCAAAAGTTAAGTTTCGCAATTGTTTGTCGTTTTACTGACGGTGCCATTTCCAGGAATCTTCCGCAGTAATAAATTCTATGTTCATTACTGTTGCATATTGCGCAATTTAATTTAATATTTCTCCCATATTGGCTTGCTTGAGAAATAGCCTTGTTGCTCGAGTGATAAGGTCTAAAATTATATTTTTCTGGTTTTGTTGAATTTGTAGGGACGCTCATGGTGGATTTTTGACCAGTTTCTTGTTTGCGGCGTAAAGATTCCATAGCGGTGAACTTATTTTCCAGAAATAACAAAAAGTCGCTCATCTCTGGTAAATCTCTTGGGCGCTGCAACGACTCCATGTAATCTTTGTGTGTATCTGCGTCTAATTTTTGACTCAAGATGTGTATGAGTATAGGATCCCATGTGTCTATCTGGACGCCTAGGTTCTTGATAGCGTTTAAACATTCTTTGATTACATCATGTAGTCGTTTGATTTGCACTGCCGAGCTATGCTGCATCACCGGAATGTTCATCAAGGTGTTCATGTGTGACGTAAAAATTAATTTCTGATTATGATAGCGATGGTTCAGAATTTCCCAACTTGCTAGGTAATTTTCAGAACTAATTTGTAAGTGCTGAATTAAGCGCTCTGCCTCACCCTTCAACTTGCCCTTGAGGAACTGCATTTTTTGCGCGCTTGACAGCGAAGGATTATTGTGCACCGCTTCACAGAAGAGATCCTTAAAGGACACCCACTGTTGGTAGTTTCCAGAAAATATTGGTATATCTAACTGAGGTGTGGATTTTTCTCGATGAGAAACAGACCATAACTTGCTATTTATGGCCCGTTTTATGTCATTATATCGCTGTTCTTGTTCAGTAAATAATCGTTCATACTCTTGGTTGGTTCCATCTAATTCACTGTCTATTTCCCAGTGCGCGGTGTCTATCGCGTTCCAGCGAGCCTTTATGGAATTTAAAGTATCTTCAAACTCCCACTTCTCGTGTATATCATCCACCTGAATACTCCCTACGGTTCGAGCAAAAGCCTTGAAATTACTCATTTGCTTTTTTATCATGTCGTCTAGCTTGCTGTTTATACCCCTAGATATAGGTTGTTTCTGTTGATCCCAAATGTTGGTCTCTTTTCTTGTTCCGGATGGTGAGCTAACTGGAGAGCTCCCCGCGGCCCCTGCTGGCTTCTGTATAATCAAGGGCGTGGCTGGTTTTATTAAAATTGCTTTATTCATCAGTTCCCGTGTCTCGAAGTAAATGTTTTTTGTTTCTTGATAATATGCTCCCTTGATGTAATCATGCTCTAAGGGAAGATTTTTTGTCAAAATATTATGATTACTTTGAAATTCGTTCCAATGCGAATCTAATGTTTCTATACGCCGCTTCACATTGTCGGCCGTCTTGCGTTCGGGACCATCTTTCTTGAAATTGGTCCGCAGCTGCTGTATTGTGTTTATTAACAGTTTTTGATTTTCTAACACAGGCTCCATGTCGAGTGCTGTTAATTCTTGTTGATTTGTTTTGTTTCTTGATTTTCGTACGTACTTTATTTATATATTATTCGTTATAATATTTGATTTATTATCTTGATAGAAATATTTTTGTGTTCCGACAGTAATTCCTTTCACTTGATAGCTTGTTATCTTGATAGCTTGTTGAACCTTTGATAGGACTTGCTTTCCTTGGCTTACTGGTTGCTTAGTATGTATATCCTCGAATGATATATGCGCCTTCTCAATCCGACCGGTGAGACCCGCTTGTGGGAAGCCGACGGACCGATTCGCTATCATTCAAGGAAACCATAAAAAACACCAATTCACGGTTCGAAGGACCACTTTTATGTATGAGTTCTTGATGCTTGTTGATGTCTTGCTCTTGTTGAGATAATAAAAACTTGATGCAGAATATTAATTGTTTATTATAATCACAATTTAATTATAATAAGTAAAATGTGTGCGCACACTAAGAAAGGCTGTCGTGAACTCGCGCCCATGCTGTTACAAGGCAACTAAAAGGAAACTTGCTGAGCGTGCGCAAAATGATATCATGTACATCGTACACAACGTAATTTACAATCATAGTGAAATAAAATGGATCACTCACGTACATAAGTTGAGTTCAGTCCGACATGTATAAATAATGTGATATTTTTTTTTACATTAAAAAAAACAGTTTACGAAACGTCGGGTCGGTATGTTTGTCTATGATTAAAAAAAACAGTCAAATTCGTGACAGGTATGGGTATGATATATGCCTTCGGCTTCTGAACCCATCTTAGAGTACTTATAATATGTGTGTAGATAAAGTAATGTATGCAACTCCACATAATTAGGCCTTAAAACACTCGTGTTTCAAGGACCCTCATTATACAGCAGTTGCATAAACTACTATTGATTGACAGCTCCAACTTTTTTGTCGATGTTTGAACAGTTGATTATTGAACAAATATGGTATTTTGTTTCTAAAAACCTGACGTCGTACGTGTAATGAGCTTCCCAGCCTTTTATTCAGCACGAGAGGTACACACTATTTCCTTCTATCCCGATTAAGTTCCGTGCTCTGGATCATTCACCTATTGCATGTGAGCTGGTAATGATATCCTATGTTGCTTTTGCCACAGATAAGAAATGCAGCGATTACTGCAAGCTGCCACTTCCCGAGTCTGAGGCCGAGGCTCTCAGGTTTTACTGCGACCCATCGTTGCCTGACAGTATGGTAAGTCGAAAAGTGTTTACCTACATACTGTCAACTAAGGACCTGCGAGCCTGCCTAAAACTGTGCCCTAAGCACGACTTGTCGAATCCTGCGTTACGTTACGGTTATCGTATGGAGATCGAGAAATCTCATACTAAATTTTAGTTCCAAATACGATCACGGGCGGGCGCTGTTCCAAACGTCATACAAACTCATTATAGTTTACTATTCGATTTTACGTGACGCAGGATTCGACAAGTCGTGCTTAGAGCACTGTAGCCAGCAATACCAGTCAATTACTATACTTAAGGGGCTCCCTTGAGCCAGACGCTGAAATGGCTGCTTTTTAGGGTACATTATTTAAACGATAAAAACAAAATTATATAAATACATTAAGTATCTAAACATCTTAACCTGTTTTCCTATCTACCATATTTTTTTTCGTATTTAATACTTATGATATCTGCATCACAAGTAAGTCAATTGGCAATTAATATTCTGTTACTACATCATAAGCATAATTTACTTTGACTTGTGACTCTAATGCATGATCTTAACCAAGGCAATCAGGCCAAACAGCCAGACACAATTATAACCTCATAGAATAAACTAGTAGGTATTCTAAGACTGAGGCAATACGACCAACAGCCACCGACATCGACATAATTTGTAACAATGACAACGCAAGAAGTAGTAATGGGTGTCATTTTAATGTAATTTTTGAATTCAAGATGGTTCTTGCAGAGTAGATATGTCTTTTACGGAAAAAGTTGGCTGTTCATTAATTTCCTCGCAATCTGAGTGAAAAGCAGAGTCCCTAATATTAAAATGTTCATGAAACTCATTTTACCCTCGATTTATCAACCCTATATTTTTTTTGATATACTAGTTGCACAATCTACTATCTACGATATGAGTAGGTAATCCAAATGGGTGAAAACGGGTTTTTGTATTAAATTGAATTCAAAAAGCTTTCAAATCACCTCTTATTTCAATCCAATATGACCTTTTGCTCTGAATTTAATAATTCCCTCACAAAATGAAATGTATAACGGCACATGTAGAAAGCTTACTTCGTATCGGAATCTACGACATTGAATAATCGAGTGGTTCTCGTGGCCTGACATAAAAGCACGGAGAGAAAGAATGTTGTAATGGAGAAACGCCATGAGCAGTTAATGTAACGGCTAAAAACCGGTCAAGTGCGAGTCGGACTCGCGCACGAGGGTTCCGTAGAAAGGTTGTAACGCTTTTCCCCAGTGTTTTAAGATGTCCAGTGTAAGCAGAGCCCTGCTCCTGAGCAAAATGTACGCAGCGTGGGGTCAACTTATACTGGTCCTCAAAATCTAGAGACAGACATAAAAATTTTAGATTTTGATACTTTTCTGAGTAGTTGTACCTACTACCACCATACCAGAGCTACCTTCATACCAAATTTCATGTTTCTAAGACAACTGGAAGTACCCTTTAGGTTTTCAAAAAACGGCAATTTGTATGGAAACGACTTTTTTAATGACTGTATCTTTGATTGCATTGACTTAGATGCTTGATTTTTTCACAGCTTCAAGGAACCGCAGGTTTGAGTATTTGATATTAATTTTAGTATCCTACCTTCACGCGTTCCAGAGAACAAGGGTCTTGATAGACAGACAGACATACAGACAGACGGACAACAAAGTGATCCTATAAGGGTTAACGAATTTTTCTTTGCATTGTCATTGAATGTTGAATTTCATTCTATGAATGTTTCATAAAAATAAAAACAAAAATAATCAATAAACCGATTATTTTCATTGATTCAGAAAATAGCTCCATCTCTTGCCACTAATGCGTAACTGTAGAAGTTCCGTAGTGGGTGAGCTGCTTGATTAAGCTACTCAGATGGCGCTGAGGAGAGATCTTCCAAATAAAAATATGACACAAGGCATTGAAAAATTCGTTAGGTACACCAACGTTAAGTATAGCTTAATTGGTGGAGCGTGGTACGGATTACCGAGGTTGCTGGTTCAAGTCCAGCTGCTTAACGAATTTTTCTTTGCATTGTCATTGAATGTTGAATTTCATTCTATGAATGTTTCATAAAAATAAAAACAAAAATAATCAATAAATCGATTATTTTCATTCCTATAAGGGTTCCGTTTTTTTCCTTTTGAGGTACAGAACACTAAAAAACTGTGAGATTGTGGCACTACTTGTTTCTTATAGCCTACCAAACTTAGAAAAACAGTTTGAAATGATTCGCGTTCATAGACATATACCTATACCACAGTATATATATATAAGCTAAAGCAGTACAGAAACTACGTACAAACGTTCGAAATGACACACGCACACAAACAGAGTCTTTACGAGGCTAATAAGGGGGAATAGCGGTGCTATCAGTCGCGGGTGCCGCGTCGAGACGATTGGCGACTCTTTGTGTTTAAAACCTAATAGTTGGTATAATTTAATGATGAATAATGGTAATAGCATAGTGACATAACTTATTTACTTTTTATTAATTTAATTCAAATTGTAATCAGTGGAATAAAAAAAAATCAATCTAATTGTAATTTTTGTTAATAGAATGACCACAAGGGTGGCGATTTCGTGTATTTTGGCAGCGGTGAGCTCGAATTTGACCTTATTTTTTGAATCCAAGATGGCGGATGACAGTTTGGCATTTTTGTCACGAAAATGGTCATGGATGTCGATTTCACGTAATTTGGCAGCGGTGAGTTAGTATTTGACATTACTTTTTGGATCCAAGATGGCGGATGACAATTTGTCATATTTGTCACTAAAAATGGTCATGGGTGTCGACTTCACGTAATTTGGCAGCTGTGAGTTGGAATTTGACATATTTTTTTTGATCTAAGATGCCGGATGACAGGTTGGCATTTTTAATAACAAACAAAAACAAAGTTTTCTTAAAATGTTGAAGATTATTTAATTACACAATTTTGTTTGTACACTAGTCAGTTCATTCGATTATTTGATCATTATAAAACCCAAATAAACGGTTTAATAAATCATAAATGAAAACCTATTAATTTTATAATAATTAAGAGTGACAACCCTAATGCTCTAATGAAAACTAGCTAGTTATCTCAAAAAAGGCTTAAATAGCTGATATATAGAGCTAACTACACAAAAACTTTTTCAGTTTTACAAAAAATAAGAGGACAACCCTAACGCTCAATTGGCGCTTACGTCATCATCTCAACAAAAAGGCCTAGTTTCTGTACTGCTTTAGCTTATATATATACCCTGCTTATACAGTATACATATAGCGTATGGACGGGTCCTTCGGTACTTCGTTTTTGTTTACAATTGAGTGAGACTACAAAGTAGTCTCAGTATGAGCCGCGAGCACGTCCGCGCGGGCGCCGCCGGCGGGCTCGGCAACACCGTTCCTATTACAAAATGTTCCAAAGGGCATATCCTGATGTTTATATCAATGTTCGCGGTTAATCACTTTAGGACGGACATACTCAGGGAGCTAAATTTGGCGTGTCCGGACAAAATTCTGTATGAAAACGAAATAATAATAAAAAGTTGATTTTTCGGAAGTTAGTTTGCGCACATCTGTGTATCTGTCTGTGGCATCATAGCTCCTAAACGGGTGGACCGATTTCGATGCGGTTTTTTCAGTCGAGAGCTATTTTAATCGAGTTCTTAGCTAAGTTTCATTAAAATCGGTTCACCCGTTTTTGAAATATTGAACTATGAAATGACAATGTCGGGGGTTTTTCAGCTCTTCTATAAATAAATAAAATAAATAAATAAAAGATCATTACGGATTACGAATTTCCGAACTTAGCCATACTGAAGACATCAACGGGCTCTCACATCTGGGATCTGAACTTGAGACATTTAAAAGTTTAATAACTCAAAAACGGCCATACCGATTTTTACGAAAGTTTTTGTGAAACCATCTCCATTAAACTAGCGTTTGATTAAAAAAAGCCACGTCAAAATCCGTCCATCCGTTTACGAGCTACGATGCCACAGACAGATACACAGACACACAGATACACAGATATACAGATACACATGTCAAACTTATAACACCCTTCTTTTTCGTCGGGGGTTAAAAAAATAATCATCAAAATCGATCCACAAATTAAGGGTTACCTAATCACGATACAAACATACAAAAACAAACACAGTGAACGTTTTTTGAAGTCTGATAAAAATACTACCACGTTAAGTCAATTTATGACTAACTAACTTAGCAAGGGACTTCGTAATTTACAGTGATATTGTCAGTACGTAAATAACAAGGCAAAAACAGAGCCATTTGAATGTATTTGCATATAGTACGGAACAAAGCTTTCCTTTGAGTTACTGTGTACATTAAAATTCTAGGTAGATATGAAATTAAAATTATGTTTTGTTACTTTGAAACGCCTTGTTACAAGTTTCCATTTCATCTCTCGTTAGCGACCCTTTATTTAGGTACTTTAATTTCTTTGTCAATATTGTGGACCGATATTCAAAAATATATATATTTTTAAAGCGTACCTACGAGGGCTGTTTGATAAGTTTATGGAAAAAAAAATGTTTTTTTTGTATATATGCATTTATTTTTCTACATAGTCACCTTTTAAATCTATACATTTGTTCCACCTGTACTCAAGCTTCAATAAACCATCCAAAATGTATGATTTTGGAAAGTCATTAAAATAGGCCTCTGTGGCGGCAATGACTTCGTCATTTGATCCAAATAGCTTGCCACCGAGCCATTTTTTTAGGTTGGGAAACTTCATTCAAAGATTATTCCGCTCGCACCGCACCGACTTCATATATCTGCTGCTTAGTGCTAGGCCATAAAACTTTAGGCTTTCGTTTCTGTTGTCCGAAATAAACGCATTTTATTTTATTTTATTTATTTATCATTATTTTAGAGGATTATTTTTCCTTTTTTTTTCTAAGGTTTTTTTTTTTTGAAGGCGGTTTTTATACGTTAGCTAGGTATACTATTTTATCTACACACATATCATAAGTCCTCTATAATGCGTTCAGAAACCGTAGAAAATGACAATGGACTGGCAATGGATGGATGAAAGGGCAATGCACGACGACGCCTTCTCGCCGACAGCGCCAGCCCCAGCACCACCACCACCACCTCCAGTAAAGTAATAGTCATTACGACATAGAATTCGATATCGTAATGACTTTTCGATATCGAATTCGATGTTTCAAATTTGAAAACCAACGTAATTTACAATCATACTGAAATAAAACGGATCACTCACGTATATAAGTTGAGTTCAGTCCGACTTGTATAAATAATAATGTGATATGTTTTTTTTTTACAGTAAAAAAAAAAGTTTACAAAACATCCGCTCGGTATGTTTGTCTATAATTAAAAAAAACAGTCTAATTCGTGACAGGTATGGGTATGATATATGCCTTCGGCTTCTGAACCCATCTTAGAGTACTTATAATATGTGTATAGATAAAGTAATGTATGCAACTCCACATAATTAGGCCTTAAAACATTCGTGTGATCCTATTATGAAACTCAGCTTCGCCTCGTTTCATAAAAACACACTCGTGTTTTAAGGACCCTCATTATGTAGCAGTTGCATAAACTATTTTGTAATTCTGTTTTCCAGTCTTCACAGAGTATATCGTTGGTGAACAGAGGTGTCACAGCGCGCAGTGCGGACATCGCCTCAGCGAGGTTCCGTCCAGAAGTCGTCACGACCAGCCGGAGGGTCAAAGAGAGCTGCATTTAAGATGTTTGTAAAACTCAGCGATCATTTTGTAATAACGTGCGTTCTGAGCGATTGTGAGATGTGCAATTGACAACATTTAATTACTTTTTTTTATTATATTTACTTATTAAAAAAGAGGTTATCATGACTTGCTTCAATTACCGTTCCTTTATTTTACACTAGGTTAAGATGTTGTGTAATTGAATAGGTGAATAAAAGTTAAATGTTGTCAATTAAGTAGATTTTGTTAAGTTACTTGTAAAAATTACGCAAGGATTTTGAGTGGTTGTGCAAGCAAGCCAAAATGAATGGGAAAAAAATGATTTTATTAACTAAACTTGCAATCATTCCTTTCAGCACCGGTAAAAATATTAATTTGCTATTTGATTGCTCTGTCCATCGTTGCAACAATATTGATTTGTGTAACCTGAAATCCGCACTTATTTCAGTCTTTTCCTCTAAAAAGAATAACAAAGTTATACAACAACGTGCTAATAACTTATTGCGATTAAATAAACTTCCGACTGAAATTAACCGAGTCAAAATCGGTCCATCCGTTTAGGAGCTACAATGCCACAGGCAGACGCACAGATACACACGTCAAACTTATAACACCATATTAATTGACGTATCTGCGCTCGGCAGTTAATCTTTAGAACAACTGA
Source organism: Clepsis dumicolana (assembly GCA_963691665.1). Classification (NCBI taxonomy): domain Eukaryota; kingdom Metazoa; phylum Arthropoda; class Insecta; order Lepidoptera; family Tortricidae; genus Clepsis; species Clepsis dumicolana. The sequence goes on along the minus strand of CAVNVB010000001.1, from coordinate 771,298 downwards.
TTGATTGTGAAGCTGACTAACGACGGTAAGGTGAAAGGTTTAATTTTTTAAATGTGTTTTTTAAGTAATGTAAATTCATAATAATAATGTTCAAAATCATGTTTTTTTGCTTACAAAAAGTATGAACAATATTTTCAAGCCTGTGAATTGATGCGAACTGCATAAAAATATACCTACTATCTGTTAGTTTCTTTTTTAATAATTACCTATGCAGGTACATCTTGCTTACTAAAGCTTTGAGAGGAAAGTGTAAATAAAGAGGGATTATAAAATATCCGTTATCCAATTCAAGGGAATAATTTAACATTAAAACTGTAAAAGTATACATTTATGAGATTACAAAGATATTAATGTTAAAATTTCTTGTTGTTACTGTAAGTTTAACTATGTAAGGTCTTGTTAAGGTAAGACAAAACTCGACTGACTGTAATTTTAACGATATTAAAAGGTGATTGTGATTGTTTGAATAAATAAAATTATGTGATAATGATAAGTGTTTGTCATTGAATTACATTGCAAAATAATAGTGATAAGAATATGTATCATTGAAATTGAATAGGCTCGGCCTAGGCTAAGCTTACATTGTTCCTGTCCCACCATCAAAGAAGTTTTTGTCAAAAAATTCAATTTTAATACAACCTTTCTTTAACGACTACTTGCATTGTCATTCAATCATCATACCCATACCAAATTTCAAGTCGATCCGACCACTGGAAGTAGTACAAATTTAACTTTCCTACAAGATTTGATTACGACATCGGGGAAATTTAAAGCTCGTATAAATACTACTACACTAACTGTCCCCGGGACTTCGTTTGCGCAGAATTCATACATCATTATCCCGCGGAAATCATGCAATTTTCCTGTATAAAAAGTAGTCCATAACAATTCTTAGGTTCAAACTACATTACAAAGAAGTTTCATCAAAATCCGCTCAGTAGTTTTTGCGTGAAAGACTAACAAACATCCATCTTCACAAACTTTCGCGCGTATAATATTAGTAGGATTTTAGAAGTAAATAAATATAATATGAGATACAAAATGTAGATGGAGATGAATCAAGGTAAGTTACCTAAACTATTGGTACCATTGATTGAAATTAAAGTTCGATAGCTAGGGGGGCGGCCCGCCCGCTCGGGGGTCACACCCACCCGCCGTGACTTAGCACTATACAAAGCGACATTTCAAACTTCCGCCCGAGTGTCACCTACGCTGCCTACGCCACTGTCTACACTCTGTCGTTAGGAGAAAAACTAAACTAGGTAAGAATTCAATAAAGTATTCCAGGCTTAAAAAAACCGAAGATACAAGACTTAAAACATTTTGCGTTACTTCATTTCGCTCTAAATAATGCATGCATTTGGCCGAACGTCTCAGCGCAAAAAACAAGTGAGTGATAAGTTAACGCTTGCGTAAAACTTGGAGGCCGATTTAATAGATCGTTGTACTTGACTGTGGAGTGCCCGAAGTCATAGCCCGTGGCATTGCCCGAAGAATTGCAAAACTTAAGTGGCAGTGCGCGGAGCACATTGCTCGCAGGGTTGATGGTAGATGGGGTCAGATGGTTCTCAAATGGCGTCCTCACCGGAAGGCGAGCTGTCGGTAGGCCTTCAACAGGATGGAGCGACGACCTGGTAAAGATCGCGGGACCGCGGTGGATGCGGAAAGCACAAGAACGGTCTGAGTGGAGAGCCTTGGGGGAGGCCTATGTCCAGCAGTGGACGTCTTTCGGCTGACATGATGATGATGACTTGTGGAGTGAATACAAATCTATGGATATAGTGAACATCTTCAACAAGTCGTAAATTTGACTGACGCGGTATTTTTTACCATTTTCGAGTGGTATTTTCAGTAGGCCGAGCACGAAGCACGAATCCTGCGTAACGTTACGTTATCGTATGGAAATCGAGAAACCTCATACTAAATTTTAGTTCCAAATGCGCTCAAGGGCGGGCGCAGCGCTGTTCCAAACGTCATACAAATTTCTCGATAACGTTTACTACTCGATTACGTTCCGCAGGTTTCGAATGTTCGTACTCGGGCCTCAGAGGTTTGATTTATAATACCGGCCGGCGCGGCAAAAGAACGCCCTATCATACGTATCAAGTAATCCACACAAAACTCATCGCTACTTACCACGTGGACACGCCACGTGGAAACAAAATCGTTAATCCTTCAACCGAGCGAAACAAACGGCGCGAATCACAGCTGGGTACGTAGTTCAGCCGACGGCTCAGAGATGGCGCTGTTTCGAATGTCGCCTTAGTGCAATAGTTTGGACACGCTTTGTAGTATTCTGGTGTTTTGATATTGAAAACGTAAATCGGATTTTCGAATGAGAATTTTAGTAGTTTGTTTTGTATCATCCGATACAGGTAGAAACACCCTTGCTCATAAATTCACTTTGTAGGCGAGTATTCAATTAAAATGTAATGCGAGAAAATTATGAATAACCTAACCAACTTAGAAAAGTTGAGAAACCCCCGACATTGTCATTTCAAAGTTCAATATTTCCAAAACGGGTCAACCGCTTTTAATGAGACTTAGCTAAGAACCATCTCGATTAAACTAGCTTTCGATTGAACAAAACCGCATCGAAATCGGTCCACCATTTTGGGAGCTACGATGCCTCAGACAGATACACAGATACACATGTCGGGGGTTATAAACAGCTTAGGTCATCAAGTTAGGTAGACCAAGACCAATCTACTAAAGCAGAGCTAACACAAATGGGTTGAGTGAGTGAACGAAAGGAACTTAGTAAGTAGTTTGATAAGTACCCGTTTATGGAAAAAAAATTTTTTTTTTTGTATATATGCATTTATTTTTCTACGTAGTCACCTTTTAACTTTATACATTTGTTCCACCTATACTCAAGCTTCAATAAACCATCCAAAAAGTATGATTTTGAAAAGTCATTAAAATAGGCCTCTGTGGCGGCAATGACTTCGTCATTTGATCCAAATCGCTTGCCACCGAGCCATTTTTTTAGGTTGGGAAACAAAAAGTAATCGCATGGGGCCAAATCTGGAGAATACGGGGGGTGAGACAATAGTTCGTAGCGTAACTGTGCTAATTTAGCCGTCACAACTCTGGACGAATGAGCCGGGGCGTTGTCGTGATGAAACAGTACTTTTTTCTTTTTTAAATGGGGTCGTTTGTCCTTCAACACGGCGTCAAATTCATCCAATAAATTGGCATAGTACTGCCCTGTTATTGTTTTTCCCTTTTCTAAATAGTCAATATGTATAATACCCTGCGAATCCCAAAAAACGGTCGCCATGACCTTTCCAGCCGATGGGACGGTTTTTGCTTTCTTTGGAGCAGGTTCACCCGGTAAAATCCACTGCTTCAACTGCTCTTTCATTTCCGGGGTGTAGTGGTGGACCCACGTTTCGTCCACGGTTACGAAACGACGCAGAAACTCCTTCGGGTTACGTTTGAAAACGGCCAAACACTGCTCCGAAGTAGTCAGTCGGTTCCGTTTTTGCTCCTCCGTGAGTAAACGCGGCACCCACCTCGCCGATACTTTCTTCATACCCAATTTTTCTTCTCATATGTGTTGTACCCTCTCGATTGAAACGTTTACAGCATCAACGATTTCTCGAAGTTTAATTCGGCGGTCGGCTAAAACGATATTTTCAATTTTCTTAACCATATCGTCTGTAGTCACCTCAACTGGCCGGCCTGGGCGATCCTCATCAAAGACGGTTGTTCTCCCCCGCTTAAACTCGTTATACCAATATCTGACGGTTGTCATAGAAGGAGCACATTCATGGTAAACCGCTTGCATTCTTACTTTTATTTCATCACATGTTTTTCCTTCCAAAAATAAGAATCTAATTACAGACCGATACTGTTCTTTCTCCATTTTAACAATTTTAAGTTCACGCCTTCACTGAATCGTTGTCAAATGAGAAAAAAAACAAAAGAATGCCATTTTTTTTTCAATTTTCCCGCCTCTGAAAAATGGCTTAAAAAGGTGGTATACTTATTTGCGGCAAGTGATATTAATATATTTAGAAAACGGGTACTTATCAAACAGCCCTCGTATGTACAGTCAAGGAATTAAATTTCCAACCCGCCTAAGGTTTAATATCAATTCAATTAATTTTTTTGGGGAAATGTGGCCCCATCAAGCTTTTGATGATGCTGCCAATGTCGAGGTTGGATAAGACACGGCCAGTAGACTCTTGTCTCGTTGTACGGTGTTACTGCCAGTCTTCACAGTAGCAGGGTAACAGCCAGAGTCCAACTACAGCAAACACAACCAAAATACCTTCACCACAACCAACTAGGTATATACAGAGTAAAACTATGATACGATCTATGGCTATCTATTTTAATTATCAAAAAAAACTACAGGGATGGAAAAGGTAAGACAGGAGGAGGGATTTACTTACATTGATTTCTAATTTTACAGTTTTATATTATTTTTAGTCAGGAATCTATCTAATATTTTAGAAGGTATAGCAATCTGTCACCATAAGAGCTAGACGTTGCTTTGACATGTCGCGTTTACGTTGACATTTTCGACCTTAATGCATAGCGAATGTCTAACAACATTTCAACGAAATGGGTAGGGAATTAAATTCCTTGACTGTACCTACTTATTATGACAAAAATTTACAAAAGTAAAAATTACCATGAAAACGAGGGTATATGTAAGTACCTATAGGTAGTTGTGCATCTAGTAAGTAGTAGAGCCTTAGCCCACAGCGGGCGTTTCGCTGCTACCGACTCGTGCGTTCTCAGAGGAAGGACCACGAATTAGTCTGAAACTTGTCTGTCTACACTCGACTAAAATGAGTGATCCGATTATTTCACTATCACTTAAATGAGATTTAATCATGTTCTGTTAAAAGTGTGCGGTAATTATATTATTGTCCATTTGAATGAGATTGAGCGGTGGATGGAACAAAGAGAACCATTATAGCTTCATTTATAAAGCAAAATAGCCTTAATGGGGGTGACAGGAATAGGGGGGATACGACTCTGAATTAAATAAGTTTCAAACCTGAGTAAAGGTAAGTATTTCACTTTTATTGCAAATAAATTATAAGAAGAAAGGTTTTTTTTATTTTTTATTTTTTAAGCTTATTTCAGAGTTCCAAAAGCGCTTGCTCGATGCAACTTGTGACCAAAGGGCTGGCAGTTTTCAATCAGTATCGCTATTCAGCGAGGAAACGCTGCCAGCCTTTTGGGCACCATGCCACGGGCCAATTTAGACTTAATTTAGTTTTGAGCTTTAGTTTAATTCGTTTTAGCGCATGTAGCACGGCGCGCCATTTTTAACCGACTTCAAAAAAAGGAGGAGAGAAGATGTTTTATTTCACAATTTTTAGTTATGTTAATATTTAAAATAATATCCGCCAACTCATAACGATTAAGGAGTTGTACTTTCCATCATCACCTCATCAACACGAGATGATGACTATACCAGACGCAAGTACTTGAATAGCTTTCGAAAATATATGAAACACATGATACGTCCCTATAAAATTTGAGGGTTGCCCTCGATTTCCCTGGGATCCTATCATCAGATCCTGACATGGTGACAATAGGACCAACTAAAAAGTATACCCTTTCAAACAAAAAATAATTTTTGAAATCGGACCAGCCGTGTTCGAGTAATCGGGGAACATACATAAAAAAAAAAATATTCCGACGAATTGAGAACCTCCTCCTTTTTTTGAAGTCGGTTAAAAAGTAAAACCGCCTTCAAAAAAAACATAAAATAATCCCCAAAAGAGCCGTGAGTTTTATGGCCTAGCGAAATATGAAGTCGGTGCGGTGCTAGCGGAATATTCTTGGAATGAAGCACCGACTTCATATTTCTGCTAGGCCATAAAACTCATGGCTTTTTGGGGATTATTTTGTTTTTACAAAAAAACCTAAATCCTAACCTACCTAATTCTGATAACTTAACCTACTAATATACTTGACATTGAAATTAATGTATTAATTCTGTGTCTGCTATTGTATGCTCCAATGGGCAGATTATGTGCGACTCTGATTTTTTTTAACAACTTCACTAACGTGTATACCATAATCTTACAATAAAGACTAGACTAGACTATTTCATTACATTTCATTTCATTTAAAACCTGATTTCGTACGCTGAAAGCGGTCGGCAGGTTCTCACAATCAGCCCTTCTTTTCAGTTCCTGAGGTAACTACATACTCTCTTTCATTCTTGTCCGATATAGTTCTGTGGCCTCGTCGATGTGTGTACGTTTCTTCCCTAACCGAAAAACAGTTATAAGGAATAAATTTAATTTCGCAATAACATTACGTAAGATACAGATAAAATAGTACTTTTTGATATAAGTGCGGAAAGTGTGTCACTATGCACGAGTCCTGATGTGTCTAAGCCCGAGCCGCTGGGCGAGGGTCCAGTCTCGGAAAAAAACCGGCCAAGTGCGAGTTTGACTCGCGCACGAGGGTTCCGTAGAAAGATTTTAACGCTTTTCCCCAGTGTTTTAAGAAGTCCAGTGTAAGCAGAGCCCTGCTTCTAAGCAAAATGTACGCAGTGTGGGGTCAACTTATACTGGTCCTCGAAATCTAGAGATAGACAAAAAAATTAAGATTTTGAGACTTTTCTGAGTGGTTGTGCTATAAGAGCTACCTTCATACCAAATTTCAAGTTTCTAGTACAACTGGAAGTACCCTTTAGGTTTTCTAAAAACGGAAATTTGTACGGAAACGACTTTTTTAATGACTGTATCTTTTGATTGCGTTGACTTAGATGCCCGATTTTTTCACAGCTTTAAGGAATCGCAGGTTTGAGTATTTGATATTAATTTCAGCATCCTACCTCCACGCGTTTCAGAGAAAAAGGGTCTTGACAGACAGACAGACAGATAGACAAATTTCCCTACAAATCGCCGTACTGAGAAAACCTAAAGGGTACTTCCAGTTGTCCTAGAAACTTGAAATTTGGTATGAAGGTAGCTCTTATAGCACAACCACTCGGAAAAGTCTCAAAATCTTAAATTTTTATGTCTGTCTGTACATTTTACAGACCAATATAAGTTGACCCCACATTGCGTACATTTTGCTTAGGAGCAGGGCTCTGCTAACACTGGACTTCTTAAAACACTGGAGAAAAGCGTTAAAACCTTTCTACGGAACCCTCGTGCGCGAGTCCGACTCGCTCTTGGCCGGTTTTTTCCTTTTGAGGTACGGAACCCTAGAAATGAAAATGACACTTCCACACGTGTACCAAACGACGTTCTTTAATATATTTGCGAAAAAATTACAACGAGGGGCGGGCCGACCCACCGCCACCCGCCGGCACCCAAGTGGAGAAAGGCGTGGGGGGGGGGGTACCACCGGCGCCTTGGAAAAGTAAAAATCACTAGTACGTAAAATACAACTTTGCTCATGAAACGTAGCTACAAAATATACCATTTTTTGAGCAACTTAATTGAAAAACCTTTTGCGTAATCCGTATGAATCTTTCTCCATCGGCAACCAATGGGTTAATTTTCAGCCTCCTCGGGCCCGTAACGAGGTGTTCTTCAAAAACGCCCCCGCTCGGACGGCGCGAGCGCTGATTGGGACACCGCGCGCCCCCTGGCGGAAGTTATTAAGAACTGTAACCTAAACATCTTAATACTCTGTAAGTACTTAATCAGAAAATATTTTACCACAGCTAAATATTATCGTAAACATGCAACATTTAAATAACATGAATTAAAAAAAACTTTTTAAGTTGGCTTCGTCAATAGGATTAATGACAAAAATAAGTAATAGAATTAACATAAAAAGTGGTATCCGCAACATGGTTCGTTAACAATTAATACTAACTATAAATCCCCTCCCTGTATCGTGCCCGGCTCAAAGGTATAATTTATTATTAGTCTAGTAATTCAACGGTCAAATTTGCACACGTTTAAAAAAATCACATTTAAAATTGTGTAAACTTGTAGAAACAAATCGTATGGTGTGCCGAACTATTTGAGTACTTTGGATGTATGACGCTGACTGTACGAGGAAAACATAATTAGCTAACGCTGATAAATATATTAGGACCTAGGTAGGTACTACATGTATTTTTTTTTTCAATTTGTCTTCGAATCACCTGAAATTGTGTGTGGTATTTTGACCGTTAATTCCTTCGACGAATCGAGAATCTCCTCCTTTTTCGAATTCGGTTATTAAATATCTCTTTTTTTGGAAAGTAAATATAAATTAAGACGAACTTTGGCTCCGAAATTCAGCAACATCGCTATTTTTCCTTGAAGACGGTCGTAATCCGTTTTATATGAAAAATATTCCAGACAGAATTTCCAAACCATGTCTGAATAAGCTGACAACGAACAAATAATAACAAAAAATAACGCTTTCAAAAACAAGCAGACTATTATGACAAAAATATACTACGTAAGGTAAAATAATGTCCTTATGGCCGCCGCTGTACCAATAGTTGACACCTTCACCCAATAGGTGACAAGTAGGGTGTCAAATATTGGATTAACGTGTCCGACCATTGGGACGTTTACTTAATTGAAGTTAAGCAAATTAAATTATCATATTTAAGTTAATAACTAAATCGATCCAAGAAATACACAATTAAGACAATTGTATAATTTTGTTTCTAAATGGATCAATCAACATTTAATTGCCACTCGTTTGCATGGAGATGTCCAATGGGTAACTCGTATAAAATTAGATTTTCTAAGACACCACTCCCCCGAAAGTCAGGATTTCTATGCTTAGGAGATGAAGCATGAAGGAATTGCCTTGTAACTGTTGAAAATCCTAACGTTTAATGGAGCCCTTGGTTTGGGTTTGTAGGCCTTAGAATATATTATTTTAGAAGAGTTACCCAGGGGACATCTCCATGGCAACGAGTGGTGGTGGTTAATACAAAATATTTTATTACATGACTCAGTTAATTCCAGTGACAAAAGTAATGATGCGGTATTTATTATTCACTAATATAGCTCGTAAGCAGAACCATTGTCACTAACAATCTATGGTTTTATAATGATCTGATAATAAATGATTCTATTTTAAATAAAAAGTTGTTTGACAAAATACTGTATCAGAAAGAAAGTTTATGGAAATTTTGGACAAGAACTATACAAGAATTATAATTACTGTAAGTACTTAGGTTTTTGTACTATATGTAATGTTTGTAGGTATGTCCGTAGTCTTTCACCCATCATCTATGTAGAGATGCAATAACTCGTCGACAAAAAAAATCCTCAATAATATTTTTCTTTGCCTATTTTCTTCCCCCTCCTACTGCAAACACCGATGACACCCGATGAAAAATGATGCCGGCGTCAGTGTGATAATATATCCTAGCAATGAAGAAAAATGGCCAGAATGATCCCTGTGCAAGGGAAAAGTCTAGGCGGTGACATCTTAATATTTTGATGCTTCAAGGGGTGACTCGTGGGGACACTTAGAGCGCAGTATAATCATCTTCTACATCATCCGCAATGTCGCTCAAGCATTTATAAAAGGAATGCCTTCAACATGTCCATTGTACTTTACAATAATCTTCCTGGCAAACTGAGGGCACTGCATGGTTCAGATTTTAAGAGATAATTGACGATATGGCTGCATGAACAATGTTTTTATAGTGTTAAGGAATATTTGGATTTCTCAAAATGTAATAGTGGAATGTCTGTTTAATTATGAATTATTTATAAATCAATGGTATTAATATTGTGTGACATTCCTGAAATTTATTATTATTGTTATTATCATAATAATTATTTTTGGATAATTTTTGTACTTTGACATACCTATTGAGGGAATTAATCCCAACTTAAATTATATAGTACCTTATTCTGTTGGGACATTACATACATATTATTAATTTATTTTGTTAAAGTTTATTATAATTTGCATGCTGATTGCATCGGCTGAATACTGATACAAATGCCAAATTAACATCTTTATAAGTACGTGTTCTTCGCAAATAAATGATTCTTTCTTTCTTTCTTGTGCGGACACTTGTGGAAAGACGTGGGCTATTTAATACCAGTGCTCAGAATACGAGTACCATAAAGCATCTGTTTTAAGCATTTGCTTTAGACGGGAGACACCTTTTTCTAAGCACTACAATTTTTCTGCCACTTTTTGAGGGGACGAGGAACACACACGTTCAGCACACGTCTGAGCTCATGTCAAATTTGTTACGTTCCTACAAGCTCACACTAAAACAAAACTGTCACGCAAATGCCAAAAACACGCACGCAATCAACATACCCTGATCATTTTGGTCAGACTTAATGTTAGAGTTTTGGCAGAGGGGTAATCGCGCGTTAACGTCTTCTTTCATTTCCTGCTCTAGGCAGAATACAGAACAAACCAGAACCCGCGAGCGCTCCTAAAATTGAAACAACTGTAACAACTTAGAAAAGTCGAAAAACCCCCGACATTGTCATTTCAAATTTCAGTATTTCAAAAACGGGTATACCGATTTTAATGAAACTTAGCTAAGAACCATCTCGATTAAACCAGCTTCCGATTAAAAGAAATCGGTCTATCCATTTGGGACCTGATGCCACATATAGATACACAGCACACAGATGCACAGATACACAGGTCAAACTTATAACCACCCCCCCCCCTCTTTTTCTTCGGGGGTTAAAAAACTACAGTTAAATAGAGTAGTACTTAGTCATCTCCGTACACGCAGCGCATCGTGACGTGTTGTACGAATGACAATACTAATTAATCCCATCTGGTGTCGTTCTTTACATGCAGAAATGCCGTTGGGTTTATAGTAAACAGAATGGGATATATCTCAAGTATAAACAAGTAGAGAAATCAATAATAAATGAACACAGTGTGCGGCGTGTGGTTATGATTGAATGCGGCTTCTGGTTTGTTCTGTATTCTGGGTACCCTGAAGAGGGGTGTTATAAGTTCCACGCAATGTTTGTTTCTCTGAGGGTCGAGCACTACTTTACGAACGCTGCGTAACGTTACGGTTATCGTATTGAGATCGAGAAACCTCATAAAAAATTTTAGTTCCAAATACGCTTACGGGCGGGCGCTGTTACAAACGTCATACAAACTCGACAACGTTTACTATTCGATTTTACGTTACGCAGCATTCGTAAAGTCGTGCTGGACCCTCTGTGCGTCTTTAGCACCCTGGCTAAATAGGTGAACTGATTTTGTTTAGTTTATGAAAAAGTACCTTGCTTCATTTCAATCTTTCAAGTCAATTAATACAATCGAAGTAAATTGATAGTTCAAAAAGTCAATGAATTTAATGACTGCCTCAGCTTAATTAACTGAACATTTTAACTCATTGAAGTTAGTGCTCCATTTCTTTATTAAATGGTACAATTAATTGATTCTCGGTTCCTTTGGTATAGAATTACTAAACGCCATTTCTGCTATAGGATAGTAACTTGACCATAAATTAGCCGTTCTTGTAAAGTATATTTATATAGGCCGTAGAGTTTGCCGGTTTCCGCTCGATGCTGCGAATGTGAGCGCTCCCAGAAAAGGTACTACGGATTAGTCTTAAACACATCAGGGTAAGTCCAACTTATATGTGTGAGTGATTCATTTATTTGAGTAATATAGATTACAGTTTTAATAGTGATAGAAGAACTAATCCCATATTAAAAATATTCGCTTTGTTGAAATCCTCCAAGAATTCTTCATTTATAAGCCGTGTAGAACTGAAAAAGAATTATCAAAGTTAGATGAGATTAGGGAAAATTTAAATAAAGCGTTGGTACGAAAAGCAATTTTCTTAGGTTAGGAACTTCGCTCCTCGGAGACTGTATTAGTTGAGGATAAATGGAACAGACAATCTATAATTCTTTGTTTCATCTTGTCGAGATGTCATAAACAATATTTGTTGGGTAACTAATGGTTGTTGGCATGATTTTGTGCTTTGGCAGCGAATTGTCATTAGGGCTAGTCATGTTCGGAATATTTGAAAATGTTTTATTGAAGAAAATGAGTGATGTATGTCCGTTTTTGTTGCCAGTTTAGTATTCTACTAATAAGAAGAGGATAGGACAATGATATTACATATAAAAAGACGTAGATGACAGCACGCCGAAAATGAAGCGCAGAAAAGGCTACAAATTGTAGCCTCTTTGGCCATAATCTCTCTCAAATAAGGTCCAAGCTTGCACGCAAATGTCAAAATGTTCGGAACACGTTTTTCGATTGTCTTGTGAGCATAATGACGTATCTTCACTTATAATATTATTGGGATAGAAGTGTTATCGTTCGTATTTACTTCCAGAAAAAATGTCCCCACTTTTTGCCCCCCACTTGCTAATACCACACGCAAAAACACTACGCAATCACGCGCACAATTTGTAGTGTAATTACACAATGTGGACGACTTTCCGCAATTACAAATGCTGACAAACCCCAAAAGCAACTAGTACTGCCGAAAATCAGCGGGAAAATGTCCAATGTTGGATAATATGGCTTCGTCAAGGATCACCACGACGATCAGTCTTGTACTACCTGCAGCCAATGTCTTCCCGCGATCTTTACCAGACCGTCTGTCCACCTTGCGGGATGCCTACCAACAGCGTCAGCATATAGATAGTTGGGTCTGTGCCATTAACTTACTAACATCATGGGGTCGGGGGTTAACAATGCACAGTACACACGGCATTTTTCGATGACAGCCAGAGGTCATAGCGCTGTCGTTCGACCAAACTAAGATTGACTGACGCTCGATTAGTGGTCTTTTGGTTCGGACGTTTTCAAGCGCTAACCCGAAGTCCATGGTGTTGGCAAGTCAATGGGTCTGTGTGATATGACTGTGTTGATTGGTGTGGCAGTGGAGGTGGAAGTGGATAGAAACATACATGTGCTGGAGTAGCTTTTTTACACCGTGTAGTCGCATGTAAGCAAAATTAATCGATTTAAGCTAATTTCATCTAGTACCTGAATGACAAGCAGCAGATAGTTGATGCTGACGTCAAGCATGAGGACTGGTATGTTGAGGCTGATGGCGATACTTTGTGTCGTAGTAAACCTTGGTTGTTGGGAAAGGACGCTCGTGTACCAACGGTATAGGATCCGCTGTGACTTTGAGGGCTTTTCTGTGAAAAACAAAGTCATTTACAGGCTTTTTAATAACTTGCAAATTACGATGTTCGGGTCAAATCTTGCAAAAGCAGTTGTCCTCAATCGATTGAGATTATATTTTGCATCGGTACTACTTTTTTAAGTCTGGTGATAACACAGCAGCTGATAATGATGGGCAAAGTAGAGGGAAAGAGACGCGCTGGGCGCAGGAAGAAATAATGGCTGCGGAACATCCGGGAGTGGACCGGCATCGCCTCCGTCAAACAGCTGTTCCGGCTGGCTGCTCACAGAGACGAGTACAAGAAGCTGATTGCCAACCTTCACGATTGAAGAGGCACTGGAAGAAGAAGAAGAAGACTATACAATAATCTGGTACTCAAATTCTGATGATGCGGTCAGGGTCGTCTCTGCAGGAGGGAAATCTCCAACTGTTAATGGTATCACCTTGGGTACGGATATAATTATTATGTAAGTTGGATAACATTACAAGTACAGTCAGCAAAAACTCAGTCGGCAAAAAAATTTTGCCAAATTTTTTTTTTATACAACGAGGAAGGCAAGCGAGCAAGTGGGTCACCTGATGGTAAGTGATTATCACTGCCCATAGATACCTGCAACTCCGGAGGCCTGCGGATGCGTTGCCAACCTAGAGGGCTAAGATGAAATGCCTCTTGTGCCCGTAATTACACCGGCTGTCTTACTCTCCACACCGGAACACAACAGTGCAAGCACTGCTGCTTAGCGGCAGGATTAACGAGTAAGATGGTGGTAGCGATCCGGACGGACCTCGGACAAGGTCCTACCACCCGCAAAATGTTTGTCATTCAATGTCTGTCCTTCAGATGAAAAACGAAAGAGAGGTGATATCCATTATTAGAGCAGTATCGGTCACCAGGATACCTCACTTCAACTTAATTATAATATTTATAGAAAAGGGGCTTCCAAGTCAAATGCAGTAGAGGAAATAGGAAATTAGCTAAGCAAAGCTTATTTAATTCCACTGTCAGATCTTACAGCGATTAAGACAGACTTATTTCCTTCAGTTAAATCGAAAAGTTTAGGACAATTTAAGCAACTGAGAGAATTGTTTATTTCTACAAATAGACATGCTTTTAAATTACGAAATTATCTTGAGATTTAATCATTGTAAAATTAACGGTTCGCTCACTTTGAAAAGTATTGAATATTGCGTTCAACGTGTGAAGCTTTTAGAAAGTTAAGTGTTCAGTGTGGTTTGTTACCCGACATTTGACTATAATTAAAAATTATGATGAAAACGAGGGTAGTTGTGCGCCTTTGTTAGCTGTTTTCACGCAGTGTGCGCTCTCAGAGGAAGCACTATGGAGTAGTTCAAAACATGTCTGCTGGTGGTAGGAGCTTGTGCGAGGTCCGTCACGATCGCTACTACTAACTTACTCGCTAGTTCTGCCGCTAAGCAGCAGTGCTTGCACTGTTGTGTTCCGGTGTGGAGAGTAAGACAGCCGGTGTAATAACGGGCACAAGAGGCATTTCATCTTAGCTCTCTAGGTTGGCAACGCACCTGCAAGCCCCTCGGGGCTGCGCGCTGTCTATGGGCAGTGGTGATAACTTACCATCAG
>CAVNVB010000001.1:660213-756456 GCA_963691665.1 Clepsis dumicolana | reverse complement strand
GATTCTTTCAGTTTGGTACGCAGCTAAGCAAACTACCCACAATGAGTACAATAACTTGAACTCACGCAAGCTATGTAATACACCATGAGATTATCCTGAAAAAAAAAAGAAAATGAGATTCGACTTTATGAAATGATTATCGAAATATGAATTCTGGTGTAAGGGTGGGCACGCGACCCGGAGTGTCGAGGTTCCGGGTTCGATTCCCGGGGTTGGTATTTTTTCTGGTTTTTCTGTGTATTCATGTTTCGGTGAGTTTATTAAAAATATAATTGATACTCACGGGAAGACCGTAAAAATAAAAAAAAATGAAAAAAAAAATACAAAAAGATTTTCCAATTGAGATCATTTATGAATCGAATTGCGATGTTAAAGATGTTGAAAAAGAAAGTCAAAGTGACAATCTCGTTGAAGTTAAAAGAATAATTTATTCAAAACAAACTTAAAGATCATCACCCTTTGTCAATAAGATCCATAACAGTAATAACTAATACAATTAACATAATAAAAAATGGTTACCGTAATATGGTTCGTCAGTAAAATAGTTGAAGATAGAAGCGAGGAAGATAATGAAGTACCTACTATAGTTAATGTATAGTTGCAAAATACTATAAGAATTTCTTACCCCATCAGAATTCAGCATGACGATGATAAATCCATAAATGATAGTCGTCAGTAAAGTAACGAGCCACATAAGTTGAATCTGCAAAGAAAGTATTCTTATATGAAATTTTGAATAAAATTAACAACAGAACTTTTACTCGTTAGAAGCAGCAAAAGCATTTTAGACTGTACCAAAAACCAAAGGTCTTGTGGTTGGACTCTCAAGTTTTTCGGAATTAATGTGCATTTTCATCATCATCATCATGTCAGCCGAAAGACGTCCACTGCTGGACATAGGCCTCCCCCGAGGCTTTCCACTCAGACCGGTCTTGTGCTTTCCGCATCCACAGCGCATGCATGTGCATTTTACATTTGTAGGTAGTTTATCACGAAATTCAGTAGTATGTGTAAAGTTTCCAATCCACACTGGGCCCGCGTGGGAACTATAGTTCCCCTAGTGGGAATTATAGTTCGTGGGCTATAAAATAAATAAATACCATGGGACAATTTGACACCAACTGACCTAGTCCCAAACTAGGCAAAGCCTGTACTATGGGTACTAGACAACGGATAAACATACTTATATAGCCCAAGCTCTCTCTTATTGAGAAGAGGC
Organism: Clepsis dumicolana; assembly: GCA_963691665.1. Classification (NCBI taxonomy): domain Eukaryota; kingdom Metazoa; phylum Arthropoda; class Insecta; order Lepidoptera; family Tortricidae; genus Clepsis; species Clepsis dumicolana. Next base: position 755,237 of record CAVNVB010000001.1, on the reverse strand, counting down.
CTGTACAGCCGTTGGACGTAAATAGGCAGAAGATAATGATAACAACAAAACGTTTGCGAAAAACTTACCCCAAACTGAAAACCTTCATTGAAATACGACGTAGCAATCAAAATATGTCTGTACACTGACGATCCAAAGCTAGGATTCGCTGTCACTGACTTCGCCAACCTTATGTTAATGATGTTAATAAACAGAGAAAAGAACGCTAATTCGGCATCATGAGCCGCTGAACTCAAGCAAAATATCATTAGAAGACCAGGTTTCGCCGACTGAAGAGTCATGCCACAAACATCCACTATCATTGATAGACCTGTAGCTATTGTAGCAACATTAGCTTTCCTACTTAGAACTTTGACATATTCATCGTCTAAACCGAATTTATCATCCAGCTTATCTAAAGCAACATACTGTTTGGTAAAACTTTGTGCAGCGATTGCTAATCCAACTAGTTCAATTATAAATAACATTTGAAAGGGTAGTAAGTTATAATTTATATTAGAATCGGAGAACTTGTCGTACAGAGTAACACTGGCAACGGTGATTGAAACGCAGAAGTAAATGAAGTTGCAAATGGACTTTAATAGTTGGTTTTCTATGAGGTAAGAGCGGTTGATGCATAAGAACAGCTCTAAGATTATTAGATTCCTGAAATAATCCACTGTTTTCTTTAAAGCCATTTTTTACAAATAATAGAAGTTACGATTGCAGGACGTCGTAATAGAATGAAAGTATTAAAGCAAATGGTGATAGGGCTCTGTGTAATGAAATTTAAATTTAAACACGAATCAATTTCAAAATGGACTTAATTATTCCCAAGCCACTATTCAGGCAATGAGATCTCAAGATAATATGTAATTGATATTAAAAACAAATAGCTTCTGGACATATTAACGTAATGTCCCTGTGAACGACGTTGTCCCAAAAGGCACCTTCAATCTTAATACGTAGCAATAACGGTGACAAGCGCAGAGTATTAAAAAAAAGTTTAATTAACGCGTCGGTTATCACGACTTTTAACTTAGCTTTGTGAAATAATTATTTCTAAATTATTAAGTAAGTAAGTAAGCCTTCTACTCTTTTAACCATTACTACAAAAATAATTAACTATTAAAGAGAACAAAAACGGTGAAAAAACCCCCGCCATTGTCATTTCAAAGTTAAATATTTCAAAAATGGCTTAACCGATTTTAATAAAACTTAGCTAAGAACCATCTCGATTAAACTAGCTTGTTACGATTAAAAAAAACCGCATCGAAATCGCTCTATGCGTTTGGGAGCTATGACACGCCACAGACAGATACACAGACACACAGATACACAGACTCACAGATACACATGTCAAACTTATAACACCACTTTTTTTCGCCGGGGGTTGAAAAATAATAACATGCAAACCTTGCCTTAGTCAAACTTCGATTAAGTATGTCTAGAAGTAATGCTTTAAAACGAAATTAACTCCAAATCTGTACCTAATTAACTTTCAAACGACGATCAAGTTCAAGTCGACGATATAACCTTCAGGGTGATGCTCTCCTCGTCCCGTAAAAGTTCAGCAACTCTCTAACAGATGGCGCGTTGTTTTACCAATGTTTTATCATTTCTGGCCCTTGCCGGGTGAGGCTTTAGTAGATATAAGTAAGCGAGCGGTTTGATGAAATTCAAAATTCAAAATTTTATTCAGCAAATAGGCAGTTGAATGCTCTTTTACACGTCATTTTTTTGAGTCTACAGGCGCTTTCGGAAAGACCATGATTGCCAAGAAGAATGCGCCGCAAGAAACTTGGCACAAAGTCAGACAAATTACACAAAGAAACCTCACTCTGTCATTAAAAGATTAAGAGAGAAAAAAAACCGCATTTTAGAAACAAGTGTAAAAAGTAATTATTAGAACAGCAAAACCAGAACACTACTTCACTGGCACGTTTTAATTGAGCAGGAGATGTATAAATCAAAATCAAAATCAAAAATAAATTTAAAATCAGCAGAGGTGTAAAACGCCTCCACGGTAAATTATGTTTTACTAACCCCCGACAAAAAAGAAGGGTGTTATAAGTTTAATCTGTGTATCTGTGACTCTGTGTATCTGTCTGTGGCATCATAGCTTCCAAACGGGTGGACTGATTTAGATGCGGTTTTTTTAATCGAAAGCTAATGTAATCGAGATGGTTCTTAGCCAAGTTTCATTCAAATCGGTTCACCCGTTTTTGAAATATTGAACTTTGAAATGACAATGTCGAGGGTTTTTCAACTTTTCTAAGTTGGTTAGGTTATAAGAAGATAAAGACATAGTAAAAAAATCTTTCCCACGGGCCAGGCAAAAATCAATCTTATGACAGTGTCATAAACATTTTCACAGGTGTCAGCTTTTCTCACTTTAACTATAATTGGTCGTGGCAGCGATTTCCGTTTAAAGTTTCATCAAATAGTGTAGTTTATGCAACTGCTAAATAATAAGGGTCCTTAAAACACGAGTGTGTTTTTATGAAACGAGGCGAAGCTGAGTTTCATAATAGGATCACACGAGTGTTTTAAGACCTAATTATGTACAGTTGCATACATTAGATTATCTACACACATTATTATAAGTACTCAAAGATGGGTTCAGAAGCCGAAGGCATATCATACCCATACCTGTCACGAATTTGACTGTTTTTTTAAAATCATAGACAAACGTACCGAGCTGACGTTTCGTAAACTGTTTTTTTTATTTATTGTAAATTATCACATTATTATTTATACAGGTCGGACTGAACTCGACTTATGTAGGTGAGTGATCCGTTTTATTTCACTATGATTATAAATTACGTTGGCTTTCAAATTTGAAACATCGAATTCGATATCGAAAGGTAATGACTATTACTTTACTGCTGGGGTGGTGGTGGTGCTGGGGCTGGCGCTGTCGGCGAGAAGGCGTCGTCGTGCTGCAATGCTGGTCATTTTCTACGGTTTCTGAACGCATTATAGAGGACTTATGATATGTGTGTAGATAAAAGCGATTTATGGCTTCAGCTAAGACTAGTCGGTGATGTTTTCATACAGCTTTACCTACGACGCAAAAAGAGGTGATGTATTTGTGTTTTTCTAATATATCCGTGTGTCTGTCCGTGGCGTTGAAGCTCCAAAATAAATAGACTGATTACCTAGAATGCGGTTACGTTTTCAATTCAAAGCCTTTTAACCGCGATGGGTTTTAAAAGTGTTGGAAATTTTTATCCTAACTACCTAGCTAAATAAATGCGAAAGTAACTCAGTCTCTCTGTCTGTCTGTTTGTTACCTCTTCACGGAAAAACCGCTTCACCAATCTAGATGAAATTTGGTAAGACGATAGTTTGAAAATTGAGGAATAACATAGGCAACTTTTAATTCGGGAAAATTGTATAGTTCCCGCGGGACAGCGATAACCGAAATCTACGCGGACGAAGTCGCGGGCAACAGCTAGTCACCTGTAAATGTATACCTGTAAAATAATACCGTGACTGACTGACTGCCTCACTGACTGACTGACAGACTTGAAATTTGGCAAACTCATACCTTGAGTATCCTAGAGGTGCCTTAAGAAGGGAATTTTGGAAATTTCCACGGGATAAGGAACTAGCCCCTTTTGAAATATGTTACGGGGTTGCCCCAGGGGCATAAGCTAGTCGCTTTTAAGAATCGCCACAATATCGCTGAGCTACCCGCTCCGCGCATGCCCATACCCCCTCCCCACATATGGGAGGTCTTCCCGTGTCTGCGAAGTTATATCGTGTTGTGTTTAGTTTTATCTGCGCGATACACGCCGCGGCGGGAATATCATATCACGGCTGGAAACATCTATTGTTTAATTTGCTTTTTAGCCTCCGACAAAAAAGAGAGGTGTTATAAGTTTGACACGTGTATCTGTGTATCTGTCTGTGGCATCATAGCTCCCAAACAGATGGACCGATTTCGATGCGGTTTTTTTTCAATCGAAAGCTAATCGAGATGGTTCTTAGCCAAGTTTCATTAAAATCGGTTCACCCGTTTTTGAAACTTTGAAATGACAAATGTCGGGGGTTTTTCAAGTTTTCTAAGTTGGTTAGGTTATTCATAGTTGGTGATAGCGTTCTTAGTACGAACACAGTGTATGCTTAGTTAAAGGACAGGGCCCAGAAATTGTATTTTTTAATTTTTATAGGTTTTTTTTAATTCGGAGTTTTTTTATTTTTATTTTAATGTACCTAATTTCGTTTTGACGACCGGATAGCCTAGTCACTAGGCCCTAGTGGTTAGAGACCCTGACTATGAAGTTTGAGGTCCTGGGTTCGATCCCCGATAGTGGCTGATGTTTGTATGATGATTACGAATGTTTATTCTTAGGGTTTGGCTTATATGTATATAATTATGTAATTATCTATATGTATAAGTACGTTTACAATGATGACTTTGATGATTTATTTTGTAGTGTTATTTAACATTTTTTTACAAAAAGTTAAATATCTTCCAGACGAAGCCGAATTGAGCAAACTTACCTAATACGACATTTTAGACTCCATAGGACTTCAGAAATGCGTGGTCAAATTCTTTTGGATGCCTCCCGAGCAACCCGCATAGAATTTTTTTGACGATTTTTTTTAACGAAAAATGTTAAAAAAATTACATGACCTTCGTGAAGTTTTGTGAGCGGGTTCGATAATAAAGGATACCTTTGTCCGTTTATTTTTCTGAAAAAAAAAAGAAAAATGTTCAAAAATTAAGTCACGAGGTCTACAGCTCACAGAGCTACCTATATATAGTCAATGATTATTATAAGTAAAAATACGGTATCGTATTCGGTACTCACAAGACAATCAAAAAACATTTTCCGTACATTTTGACATTTGCGCGCAAGTTTGAACCTTATTTGCTACAATTTAGTAGCATTTTTCGCGCTTCATTTTCGGCGTGCTGGTGACATATCTACCTCTTTCTGTATGTAATATCATTGCCTATAGTTAGTTAGTTTCTCAAAACACAACCAATATCCAGGTAAGGACCGAAGCTCACTATCCCGTCACGTGACACGTCTCCTTGAAGCGTCGCATGACTAAATCGCTTCACTACATCGCAATTTCCACATGAAAGCCTAATTCCATAAGAAATTACCGAGGGTTTCAAAGGGCCGGCAATTTAAACATTAGCTCTGCTTTTTAGGGCTCCGTAGCTAAAATGGCATAAACGGAACCCTTACTGTTTCGTCATGTCCGTCCATCCGTCTGTATGTCACAGGCATTTTACTCGACCACTAAGTTGCCTCGTGAGTGAGTTGGAGGATAATTCTGAAAATGTTAAATCATCGTAAAATTGTGAAATAAAAATCTTTTCACAAAAAGGTAAAACCGCCTTCAAAAAAAACCTTAGAATAAAAACGTGAAATAATGATAAATAAATAAAATAAAATCTAATGCTTTTATTTCGGACAACAGAAACTAAAGCCTAAAGTCTTATGGCCTAGTACTAAACAGCAGAAATATGAAGTCGGTGCGGTGGGAGCGGAATATATATTTGTACGTTTTTTTTTTCCGTTTTTTTTCTAAGGTTTTTTAGGTTCTAAATTTAATTATTGCTATTATTATTCTTTTTGTTTTTGTTTGTTTTGTTGTAATAAATCTGAATTAGTTTTTTGTTACTTTTTTATCTACTCAATCCGGTTTTCAATATTTTGCTTAAGAGTTAAAGACAGATGACATGGTGTCATTAACACTAACACTGTAGATAATGATGTTCAAGGTCTGATGATGGAGCAGGAAGGTGGCCATAGGAACTCGACAGTTTACTAATTTAATATCGTCGAGCTTGGGCTCGTTAGGTTTGTTTTGACGAGCACTTCGACCTTAGATGGTGTCCAAGGTCCAATCGAAACAAAGTTGCTTGACAAACTGTCATCCACCATCTTGGATTCAAAAAATAATGTCAACTTCGAGTTCACCGCACCCAAATTACATGAAATCGACACCCATGACCATTTTTAGGGACAAAAATGTCAAACTGTCATCCGCCATCTTGGATTCAAAAAATAATGTCAAATTTGAGGTCACCGCACTCACATTACATGAAATCGACACCCATGACCATTTTCAGTGACAAAAATGTCAAACTGTCATCCGCCATCTTGGATTCAAAAAATAATGTCAAATTCGAGTTCACCGCAGCCAAATTACATGAAATTGATACCCATGACCATTTTTAGTGACAAAAATGTCAAACTGCCATCCGCCATCTTGGATTAAAAAAATAATGTCAAATTCGAGTTCAACGCAGCCAAATTACATGAAATCAACACCCATCCCATGACCATTTATTAGTGACTTCTTCATTTAATAGTAGTTTATGTAACTGCTACATAATGAGGGTCCTTAAAACATGAGTGTTTTAAGGCCTAATTATGTGGAGTTGCATACATTACTTTATCTACACACATATTATAAGTACTCAAAGATGGGTTCAGAAGCCGAAGGTATGTATTATACCCATACCTGTCACGAATTTGATTGTTTTTTTTTTAAATCATAGACAAACATACCGAGCTGACGTTTCGTAAACTGTTTTTTTTTTTTGTAAAAAAAAACCGCATGATTAATTATACATGTCGGACTGAACTCGACTTACATGCGTGAGTGATCCGTTTTATTTCACTACATTTGTAAATTACGTTGGTTTTCAAATTCGAAAAATCGAATTCGATATCGAAAAGTCATTACGACATCGAATATTCGATGTCGATGTCGTAATGACTATTACTTTACTGCTGGACCTGCTGGTCGTGGTGAGGCGACGATGTACTGCAATGCTGGTCATTTTCTGATATGACTTATGATATGTGTGTAGATAAAAAAATTAATGAAAAAATTAGGTAGGTTATATTTTAAAATTTAATGGAAAGCGAGAATTTCCGAGCATGTTTGAGAAAAACTTTAATTGCATTACTAACTATTTTATTCATTGCTATCTATGGGTTTATGTCCGTAGTTGAGAGTTATTATTACAGAATAATGAGTTACTAACATTTAGCATCGGCCGTACCGATCTAGCGAGTAAGCTGACAGTAGTGTGCGTGACAACGCACACATAGGTGACAGCCGCGCTAAATACCGAATCTTTGCCCGCGTCCAAAGCTCGGCGCAGCCTTAAGAGTACCGAACTGAAAAATCCTTAGTAATTAAAAAAAAATCCTGATATCGCTTTTTGTCTCTCTTTCTAACTTGCTTAATAAGAGCGAGACACGTTAAACGACAAAGCTAGTCGCGGCTGTTTGCGCTAGCCATGCAGCCAAGATATTTTAAACAGGACTGTTAAATATTCCGCTCGCGTCGTGTGAAGAGCGTCTTTTTCAGCTATCTCAGTACAGACACAGCAGCTTAGGAACTAACAGTATGACAATTTGACACGTTAATAGTCCCCATACAAAACGTTTAAATTTCCTTGTAAGTCCAAGCGAATTACTTGAATCACGAGTCCGTGCTCCCCATGGGTCACTAAACTTGGATGATAATAACAGTATCTATATAAAACACTAGCAGCCCGTCCCGGCTTCGCACGGGGTAGACAATTATTTATTTTTGGAAATTTGGATATAAAACACTTTTTTTCACAAATATTTAAAAAAAAAACCCACAGTTATATTTGTATGTAAGTCTATTTATGTTCAATTTCTTTGATGGTTTAAGTGGCGGGCACTTAAATAAGTAATATCTTTTGAATGGAAAGTCCAATTTAAATAATTTAAAAACTGTTTCATATTTAGTTAAATGGTCTTGACCATAAAATAATTTATTTGGATAAGGATTAATATAAACACATAAATAGCATGGTTTGAATTTGGTTAGCATTTTCATTAATGTTTAAAATGAAAAAGTTGTTGTAGTGACATAACTACAATAGTTGGACATATGCTACCGCGGAGTTTTTTGTAGACATTATGATGTTCTTCAATATTGTTGTACATTATTTTGTTCTATCGCTAATAGTTTCGGCAGCGCATTCGACGAAAGACATTTTAAGACTCATTTTTCTACACCTTCGGTTACATTGTTCAAATTTACCAAGGATCCCTAATTTTTTTCAAAATGAAATGTAGCCTATGTCAAATTGGAAGAATGTAGCATTCTATTGGTGAAAGAATTTTTAAATCGGCCCAGTACTTTTGAGCCTACTCATTACAAACATACAAACATACAAAAATAGGTACAAATCTTTCCTCTTTATAATATTAGTGTAGACAAGAGATACGTACAAAGTGGACTAGTTACTATTTGCTAAAATACTGTTTCCTTGTAATTCTGTTGTTTAAATTTTGTTAAAAAGACAATAAGGAACATTGAATTGCTTCTCAGGAGTGTGCAGATTTTTCACGATGTTGCCCTTCACTGAAAAACTTACGATAAATTCCAAGTATAGTTGGCTATCCAACCATCTTATTTTGCCATACTGTCACACTACACGTTGACTGTGGTGTCACGCTAAAATTCTCAGCTCGAGAGACATTTGCATGACAAAGCGGCTCTGTTTATATGTCTGCTCAATTTTAGCTCTGTTCGCCTTCTAACCGATTTTGAAAATGGATGACGAGGTTTTTGCTTTGATTTTTCATGCATTTTAAAGGGGGATGACATTATCATAGAGGATCTCAAGCGGTTTCGTAGCTCATAAGGAAAAATGAAATACTCATTTTTTTATACGACAAGGAAGGCTGATGAGCAAGTGGGCCTGATGGTAAGTTATCACCACTGCCCATAGACACCCACGACTTTGTTTGGGTTTGCAGGTGCGTTGCCAACCTAGAGGGCTAAGATGAAATGCCTCTTGTGCCCGTAATTACACCGGCTGTCTTACTCTCCACACCGGAACACAACAGTGCAAGCACTGCTGCTTACAGGTAGGATTAGCGAGTAAGATGGTGGTAGCGATCTGGACCTCGCACAAAGTCCTATCAGCTAAAATGTTAATCTGGGCATCCTTGTTTCAATGACTTAAAGTACGTATACCAACGTTTATTCCAATAAAAGTATTGTTTGCTTGTAGTTTATTGCTAAACTAGCTTATACTAGGTATACCCAGCGGCTTTACCCCCGTGAAATATTTCAAAATGGGCTAGTTCCCTATCCCGTGGCAATTTTGAAAAATCCCTTCTTAGTGCACCTCTAGGATACTCAATGTATATGTTTGCCAAATTTCAAGTCTCTAGATCCAGTGGTTTAGGCTGTGCGTTGTCTGTCATTCAGTCAGTTAGTCACGGTACTGTTGTATGTATAGGTGTAGATAGCGTATTTACCTACCTATTTTGCGGCAACGATTGAAAAATTGAAATTAACAGCATGCCTCAAAACTTCCGCGATACATTGTATTTTCACACAGTTAGCACTCGCTTTGTGACAGAAACTCAAGTGCGCTTACACACGAATTCATACCGCAACTTTTAACAAAACGTTTTAACTGCTGCCGTTTGTTCCGTAGTTTTGTTAAACGAGACTTTGATGTTGCCGTTGCGACGCCGAACCCTAGTGCCGGGGGAACTCCGAAACCAGAATGTTATTCGCCGAATTTAATTTGGGTGTGGGCAGCTTGGGTATGTTTTAGTGAAAACCAGTTAAAAAAATACTAATCACCTAACCAACTTAGAAAAATTGAAAAACCTTCGATGTCGTCATTTCAAAGTGCAATATTTTTAAGAAAGAGCTTTTTAAGAAACTTAGCTAACAACCATCTCGATTAAACTAGCTTTCGATAAAAAAAACCGCTTAGAAACCGGTTCATCCGTTCGGGAACTATGATGCCACGGACAGATACACAGGTCAAACTTATAACACCCCCCTTTTTGTCAAAGATTAAAAGCGCAAACGAACGTTGTTAATTATAATGATTTGTCAAGAGTTTAATGAAGTATACACGAAACCGAAACTGTTGGTTTATTTAACAGTGAACAAGTCTAATTTTATGACTAAATCAAATTGTAGGTCGACGGTTTTAATATCGCAATTCATAGCCGTCACCACTCTTTATACTTTTTTGTAATCCCTTACTAATCGTCATGTGATCGTTTCGGAGTACTACTTGGGTTGCATAAAATTCAGCTTCACTCCGTAAAATTCGGTTTCGGCCGAAACCCGTTTTTCCACATTACCACCCCCTGCCTCTCGCTAAGTTGTCAGTTTGCACGATAGTTCGAACTTGTAAAGCGGTCAGCGCACGAGGTCTGACGCTGGCTCATGTAGGGAAACATTACGAAATTATTCGGCTAGGAAAACAACCGAAACTTAGTTATGGCCGAACGCGCGCGGTTTTGATACAACTCCGTTTCGGTATATTAAACGATTGTGTTGCTACTACATAACTAACAACCGGAAGATTTGCTGCTATGGATCCTGACAGACAGACAAGTAAAAGTGAAATATAAACAGATACAGGTTTGCAACGAGCTATGGCAGCCTTATTGCACGTCTATGCGACAAAATATATGTAATGTTTTCACGCAACACCACCAACACGTCTCAATACTGTCACACAGACCAAACTATCACCCCCACCACTACACCATACGCTGACGGGTCTCGGAACGGGAACATTCTATATCGCATGATCTTTTTACTTAATCGCATAATCGGTATTTTGCTGAAGCCGTAAATTTTTCATAATCCTAAGTAATCCTAACTAATATTATAAATGCGAAAGTAATTCTGTCTCTCTGTCTCTCTGTCTGTCTGTTTGTTACCTCTTCACGGGAAAACCGCTGCACCAATCTAGATGAAATTTAGTAGGAAGATAGTTTGAATATTGGGGAATAACATAGGCTACTTTTTATTCGGGTAAATTAAATAGTTCCCGCGGCATAGCGATAACAGAAATCTAAGCGGACGAAGTCGCGGGCAACAGCTAGTAACTAAATATAGCGTAGATTGGTCTCAATTTCGCTACTAGCTAGTTACTCGGGTGAGCAAATTACCTAATTGTTTTAAAACCGACTTCAAAAAATTGGGAAATTCTCAATTCGTCGGTTTTTTTTACTTGCAAAGTAACGCCTGATTACGAAATACACTTTCTGGCCCCCACAAAATGGACTGTTTGATGCCGAAATTAGATTTATTCAAACATAAAAGCTGGCAGCTTCTTCGGTCAACGAGTAAGCACAGTCGTAAAAAGACAATTCTGCCAGCGTCTTTGGAACCATGCCTCGGCGATTTCGTTTTAGTTTAAATTTAATTTTAGTTTCTAACAAATTTAACACGGGTATAAGATTTATTAAATTCTAAGAGAAAGCTAGTGCAATGGGACGTAGGCTGGCGTAGGCTGAATTATTATTTAAATAATATTCCAAGATTACCTACTTGCGTCACATCATGCAAGGACCGGAATAGTTCATAACAGAAAACTTCACGAGGGATCTAATATGAATGAAATGAAATGAAATGAAATATTTTTATTCCGGAAATGGCTTCCATAGTTAATTGATTACAAAATAAAATAAAACAACGACTAGGTGTGACTATTTCGGGCACCCTGGTCCTGTGATGACTGGCTTATGGTAGCCCCTCCAGCGCTCGTGTATCGGGCTCGCGTCCCACTCTCTCGCCGCAATGAGCAGTGAGTTGGAAGAGGCATACACTGCCTTTCTGGCGGTAGCGCTCCGCGCGCGCAGCAGCGCGGGCCAGCCCGGCGCGCGCCCCTCCGCGAACATGGCGCTCGCGCTGCACCAGCTCGGCAGCCGGAACATGGCGCGCCACGCGTCGTTGTACTGCACCTGCATATCCTTCGCCACAGCGCAGGTATAACTCGACCATAATTCTATTGTGTAGACGCTAGTGCAGAAATTTTGAAAAAGTTGCCTTTTGACGCCCTCACTGCATTTGGCAAACCTTCTGGCAAGCATGTTTGCTCTCATCGCTATGGCCATATATGAAGTCGAAAAACCAGAACAGGATAAAAGAAACGAGACAGAGCGAGATGGCGCTCTACTACACCATTTTGACATTCTCCCAAACAACGCATCATTTCTCTGGATTTTTAAAGCAATTCGATTCTTTGATCTTGGGAATCGCGAAAAACTTGAAAAAATATGATATTGGGTGTGTAAGTTTTGCATATTCAGCAGAATAAAATCGCAAGTTCGGATTTTGAGCCAAAAGCGAGCGATTTTTATATATTTTATTTTTAATATTTATTGGAACACAAACAGTCATACAATTTGTTCATAAACAATTAACAAAATATGTAAATCATTGACAAGACAGTGTTCACAGATGGTAAGTAAATTTCAAAAACAAATTCAGCCTCCTAGCTTAATATGACAGACGCGTAAGATCACAAAATATAAATATACAAAAGAAATATATATAAAAAAGTAATATACAGAGTAATTTTAAATACTGATGTTGTCACGGAGGTTACAACATTTCCTTAGAGAATTTATTGAAGTTGTTATTAAATACATTAAGAGAAACTAAATGAGGAGAAGTTAAATGGTTCTACATCATTATAATAACGGTTATAGGAATCACAAGTACGAGGTATAAATGAATTCTTTGCATACTTGGTTTTGAAGGACGGTACATGAAATAAGGTTTTACGGCGAAATTCACGATTGGGGCAACGAAGGTGAACCCTACAGTGCCCTAAGCACGACTTGTCGAATCCTGCGTCTCGTAAAATTGAATAGTAAACTATAACGAGTTTGTATGACGTTTGGAACAGCGCCCGCCCGTGAGCGTATTTGGAACTAAAATTTAGTATGAGATTTCTCGATCTCGATACGATAACCGTAACGTAACGCAGGATTCGACAAGTCGTAATTAGGGCAATGAGCAAGGCAGGGCTAAGGTTATTCAAAATTTTAATAAAAAGGAACACTTGGTCTCTAATCAAGCGCCTAGTTTGAAGGGTCTGTTTGGATATACTCTTGATCGAAATACAGTTGGAACCAAAATGATAACGAAGATGCTTTAGAAATTTGTCTTGAATCCTCTGGACATTGTCTATATAAATTGAGTACATAGGATTCCAGACCGTTGATGCATATTCCAGCGATGATATCTATGCCAGTGTTGCCGTTCAGGGATAAAGAAATCCATTCAATATCCTGAATTGCAGTCTACGGAAATTTTTAATTTTATCTATGTATTTTTTTATTGATATCATAAAAAGCGTCCAATATTTTTTTTTCGATAATCTGTATGACGGACTAATTGGAAATATTACTTTTTTACCCAGAGGCCACATTCCTATTGCTATAGAGATTCCTTACGATAATCTAATATTCCACGCGGGCGGAGCCGCGGGCGCTCTCTAGTCGAACATAAGTTTTATCGACTCTTCCAGTTATCGATGTTATCGAATTGACTCTTTGCTTGTTATCGGCTTCTGACATTATTCTGTAACATTTGTATTTAGTATAATAAAGATAATAATAATTTTTGCTGAAAATTTACAAAAGTTTCCTAGTAGGTGTTTCCAAGTAAAATCCTAAAGGATTGTCCTTCAAACTACGAGACGACGGGTTTGGTCGATGCTAGGAATGCTTGGCTTATGGCTTGTCCGGGTGAAAATCCTCCCGCTTATCCAAATTTCCAACGGAGCTGGGATGACACACTATCCAAATTAACTTATTCTAATATTCTCAGTTCCAGTTCAGGCCCAGAACGCGCAAGGCTTTTGACTGTGGCAAGAAAGGAATCCGGTGACTGGCTTCATGCTTATCCTTCCGTTAACACCGGAACCTTTCTTGAGCCTGAAACACTGAGAATTGCAGTCGGGCTAAGACTGGGTGTTGCGCTGTGTTCACCACACCGTTGCCTCTGTGGCACCAATGTGGATGAAACGGGACACCATGGTCTTTCCTGTCAAAAGAGCGCCGGCCGTTTCTCCCGTCATGCCGCGCTCAATGACATAATCCGCCGGGCTCTTGCCTTTGCAAACGTGCCGGCCATTTCGGAGCCAAGCGGCATTGCCCGCGACGATGGCAAAAGGCCGGACGGTATGTCTCTGATTCCCTGGAGAATGGGTAGGGTTCTGGTTTGGGATGCGACCTGTGTCGATACAGTAGCACCCTCACATCTCCAGGGAACCACACAAAAAGCTGGTGCGGCGGCAGAAACGGCCGAAAATAGAAAAAAATCTAAGTATCAATCTCTCGGTCCGAATTATAATTTTGTTCCTGTCGGGTTTGAAACTTTGGGTCCATGGGGTCCCAGCGCTTACAAGCTTATTTCTGAGTTACAAAAGCGCTTAGTTGATGCAACTTGTGCTGGCAGTTTTCTCTCTCAAAGAATCAGCATCGCTATTCAGCGAGGCAACGCTGCCAGCCTTTTGGGCACTATGCCACGGGGGCCTTATTTAGATTTAATTTAGTTTTAAGTTGTAGTTTATTTAGTTTAAGCTTAGATTTAATGTCATTGTAAATTGCTTTTATTATGTCAATAAAGTATTTCTTTCAGTAGGTGTTTCGTTTTTGTTCCGATAAGTGCCATTCATTTGGTTTTATTGCCACTCATATTAATTAATCTAGTAGGCAATAGCTAATTAGCTACTTCAAATCTGCTCTTGGTCATTTGCATGTCATGTCATTTGTGTTAAATTTAAACTAAATAATATAATCAATAGCGGGAAAAGTTGATAAATTACGATGTTCTCTCCTCATATGAAAGTACTGTTTTAGCTGTAACTGCGTATAGATAAATTGTTTAAGCTTCGACAGTCCCTAACCAACTTAAAATAGAAGTAGCAAATGTTCATTGTCCTTCTTTCAGCCAGCCGCTTAATAAGTGAGAGTCCACGCGCTTTCATTAAAGATCTGTGCGAGTCACATGCTTCTGGAGAGTAGAATTGTACCTAAGTGCAGGGTTCCAAATACTGATGTGCCGTCGGAAACTTTCCGAAATTTCGAAATTTTCCATGTGGGAAAGTTTCGGAAAGTTCTCATGTTTTCGTATGGGGCTTGAAACTTTCCGAAAATTATATGGAAAATGGAAACTTCTTATGTTTCTATGAAGTTTTCGAGAAATTTCCGAGAACTTTTCCAGCTCTTTGCGGGTGGTAGGAGCTTTTACAAGGTCCGTCCGGATCGTTACCAGCATCTTACTCGCTAATCCTGCCGCTAAGCAGTAGTGCTTGTACTGTTGTGTTCCGGTGTGGAGAGTAAGACAGCCGGTGTAATTACGGGCACAAGAGGCATTTCATCTTAGCTCTCTAGGTTGGCAACGCATTTGCAAACCCTCCGGAGTTGTAGGTGTCTATGGGCAGTGGTGATCACTTACCATCAGGTGACCCACTAGCTCGTTTGCCTTCCTCGTCGTACAAAAAAAAAATCTTTCCGCAACCTGCACATCTGTAGTTCTAAATCGAAATTTCCAGACTTATTGTTTTTCTAACATACCCAAATATCGTCATCATCATATCGACCGGTAGACACTTTTGTAGTAGACGTAGTGTGTTGTAGTGAGAGAACGCCATACTAAACAATTCAACATAATATTCATACTGGTAATAGCCTAATATGAATAAGAGATGTATTATTTACAACGTAAAAACGGACAAGAGGGAACTATAGATACTTCCGTATGATCAAGGAACATGAATACAGTATTTCCCTACGGAAAACTCCGTGGCTACCAGAATACCCTGGCCCCGCTCGTCCCCTGCTTTGTGAAAGCTTAAAGGGAATTTGCGTAAACGCAGAGACCTTTGTACGCTGGCACCATGATACTCCATGAGCTTTGAAAGATGATAGGAGAAAGCACAAATAGATCAGGTTTGTGGCCGTCCCGTAAAAGCCGCTCTAGCGTGTAGGGTTTGTCGTAATTATATTACACCTCAGATGTTTTAAAAGGATTACCTGATTTTTCGTAAGCCAGTCCAAGATGTATTGATTTACTTTCGCGATCTTCACACTTATCATGATACTCGGGACTTAATCGCGTAAAAAACATATCTAAATTTAAATACCTCGTCGTTTCGGACGCGACGTTGCGTCCATGGTCTCGAAGGGACTGAAGAGGCGGGTATCAACATCTCCTAGCTACACGGGTTCCTCGAACTACCCGCACTTGGTTGAGATGGTTCTTGGCTAAGTTTCAATAAAATCGGTTCACCCGTTTTTGGAAATATTGAGCTTTGAAATGACAATGTCGGGGGTTTTCAACTTTTTTATCTCTGTAAGCACACGCTTAGGTGGTAGCGACAAAAATAACTTATGTACCTAAAATTCACAACATTACAAGTATCATCCAAATCAAATTGAGTTCTACTAAAGTGACATAAAAAACGTGTACAGTCAACAGTGATTCGAAACGGCGTTGTAATCCGACTCCGAATCATTTTAGTTCCGGTAAAAAAGCAACCCTTCCACTGCAGGATTTGCATACAGCCCC
Source organism: Clepsis dumicolana (assembly GCA_963691665.1). NCBI lineage: Eukaryota > Metazoa > Arthropoda > Insecta > Lepidoptera > Tortricidae > Clepsis > Clepsis dumicolana. The sequence goes on along the minus strand of CAVNVB010000001.1, from coordinate 738,884 downwards.
GACGGTTAGGAACGACGAGAAAATGGCCGGCGATTGCCCGCTGGGCATCGGCAGGGTTGGCAGAATTGCGATGACTAAAATTTCGGTAAATAATTTGTATGTACCTAAGGCAATACCTGGGCCGCGTTTTATAAAGCTACAAGTTATAAAACACGCAGTTGCAGCTTTATAAAACACGGACCTAGGTTATCCATGCTCATATTAGTTTCTAAATATGTACCTCGTTCAATATTTGAAATGATAGTACATTATTGCCGAGGCGCGGAAAGTAGGAAATTCCAGTTTCCGTCGAGGAATATATAGTGCTTTTTAACCGACTTCAAAAAAGGAGGAGGTTCTACGTTCCACTGTATGTATTTTTTTTTATGTATGTTCATCGATTACTCCGTCAATTGTAGACCGATTTTCAAAATTCTTTTTTTATTCGAAAGGGTATACTTCTGAGGTGGTCCCATTGTCACCAAGTCATGATCTGATGATGGGATCCTAGGGAAATCGAGGGCAACCCTCAAATTTTACAGGCACGTACTATGTGTTTCATATGTTTTCTGAGGTTATTCAAGTATTTGCGTCTGTTAGTCATCATCTCATGATGATGAGCTGATGATGGAAGGTACAACTCCTTAACGGTTAAGACTTGGAGGATAATTCTGAAAATGTTAAATCGACGTAAAATTGTGAAATAAAAATCCTCTAAACAAAAAAGTAAAACCGCCTTCAAAAAAAAACCTTAGAATAAAACGTAAAATAATCCTCTAAAATAATGATGCATAAATAAAACAAAATAAATCGCGTTTATTTCGGACAACAGAAACTAAAGCCTTAAGTTTTATGGCCTAGCACTAAGCAGCAGAAATATGAAGTCGGTGCGGTGCGAGCGGAATATTCTTTGAATGAAGCACCAACTTCATATTTCTGCTGCTTAGTGCTAGGCCATAAAACTTTAAGCTTTCGTTTCTGTTGTCCGAAATAAACGCATTTTATTTTATTTATTTATCATTATCAGAATTATCTCATCAACTCATATCAACTCATCATCATGAGTTGATGACTACCAGACGCAAATACTTGAACAGCTTTAGAAAATATATGAAACACATGATACGTACCTATAAAATTTGAGGGTTGCCCTCGATTTCCCTGAGATCCCATCATCAGATGATGACTTCCGGTGTGGAGAGTAAGACAGCCGGTGTATTTATGGGCACAAGAGGCATTTCATCTTAGCTCTCTAGGTTGGCAACGCATCTGCAAACCCCCCGTGGTTGCGGGTGTCTATGGGCAGTGGTGATCACTTACCATCAGGTGACCCCCATGCTCGTTTTCCTTCCTTGTCGTATGAAAAAATAAATAAATTGAAAGGCATTTCTTGGGCCTAAGCTAACATGAAGAGTCTTTTGATACCACATAATTATAAGTATGAGGTGGAGGTCTATCTCCTTCTTATTTGCCAAATGATTGCCAGGATTGAAGCGACTTGGAATGGGGTATAGGGTTGGGATGCTGTGGGCAGGATTATCGTGCTATGGGGTGAGATAAACGGACGCCTACCAATTTTTTTAACCCCCGACGAAAAAGAGGGGTGTTATAAATTTGACAAGTGTATTTTGACGCTGCTTTTTTTAATCGAAAGCTAGTTTAATTGAGATTGTTCTTAGCTAAGTTTCATAAAAATCGGTTTGGCTGTTTTTGAGATATTAAATTTTTAAATGTCTCAAGTTCAGATCCCAGATGTGAGAGCCCGTTGATGGTTTCAGTATGGCTAAGTTCGTAAATTCGTAATCCGGGAGCTCGTTGATGTCTTGGATTTTTTGATGGTTTAAGTCATTTAATAAGGAAAGTATTTATTTAGATAATAAAAGTCATTTACAATGGCATTAAATCCAAGCTTAAACTAATTAAATTAAACAATAAAACTTAAAACTAAATTAAATCTAACTTATAAGGCCCCGTGGCATGGTGCCCAAAAGGCTGGCAGCGTTGCCTCGCTGAGTAGCGATGCTGATTCTTTGAGAGAGAAAACTGCCAGCTCTTTGGTCACAAGTTGCATCGACGAAGCGCTTTTGCAACTCTACCTACCAATTTGTATGTTATTACTATTAGTTATTCTCTGCTATAACCTTTACAAAATGTCTCATTAAATCATTAAAGAAACTCTAGCCTTAATTATAAGCTAAATTATAGACACGACTTCTAGATCTGAACAGAAACGGCGTCACAACCACGAGACTAAAAAAAAATATTCCGACGAATTGAGAACCTCCTCCGTTTTTTGAAGTCGGTTAATGACGTGTTACAAAAGGTTTTTTAATGACCGGAGCTCTATAATGAGCGGCGCACAATGCGCTCTCGTTAGCGCTATATGTGCAATTTGTGCTGTATAGGTATATTTTGTAGCACAATGACAGTGGGTCGGAGGCGGTAGGTGTGAGGATATCGTTACGGTATTTAATATTTTATTTTTAACTCCAGACAAAAAAGAGGGGTGTCATAAGTTTGACATGTGTATCTGTGTATCTGTGTGTCTGTGTATCTGTCTGTTTCATCATAGCTCCCAAACGGGTGGACCGATTTCGGTGCGATTATTTTCATGGTTCTTAGCTAAGTTTCATTAAAATCGGTTCACCCGTTTTTTAAATATTGAACTTTGAAATGATAATGTCGGGGGTTTTTCAACTTTACCAACTTTATAGTTACATTTAAATTAAGTCTTAATGGTCAATTTTGTGACGAAACGTCTGTGTGTGAAATGAAATGTGTGTGTCTGTGTGCCATTGACCGTCAGTTTTGTGACGACTGCTAACCATAGTGAGCTAATTAACGCTTCACTGAAAATGCTCTAACAGGACAAGCAGTCAACTATGGTTCTTGTTGCAAATTCTTCTGCACGTAGTTCTTCAAACCATTCCGATTGCTCAGGATTTCATTCCGATTCTCGACAGAACCTAACAGCACAGCAACCAACTCGTCCTTAGCTTCAGCAGTTACTGGGTAAATGCTAAAGTAATTTAAAGTAAGTAGAACTCACACCGACTAAAATATCGAAGTTTTCTAGTAAAACAAAAGGTTAATGGGCGACTTGAACGTTAAAAACAGCGATAGCGGAGCTTTTTCTATGAAAATGTCCTGTAGAATTGTATGGAATTGTGCTGCAGAAAATTTCGGGTCCCGTACAGTCGTTAAAATAAATAAAATACTTAATAAATAAATATCATGGGACAATTGACACCAATTGACCTAGTCCTAAATTAAACAGAGCTTGTGTCATGAGTCTAGTACCTACTAGACAACGCATAAACATACTGAAATAAAGTTTATTTACATACTAAAAGCAATTTACAATGACATTAAATCTAAGCTTAAACTAAATAAACTACAACTTAAAACTAAATTAAATCTAAATAAGGCCCCCGTGGCATAGTGCCCAAAAGGCTGGCATATAAACATACTTATATAGATAAATACATACCTACACAACTACATAATTATTAAAAATCCAAGACTCGAGAACAAATATTGACGACCGGGGATCGAACCCGGGACCTCAAGATTGATAACCAGGTTCTCTAACCACTGGGCGTTCCGGTTAAGATTATGACGTTGATTGAGGCTGGTATTAATGATCTCAGCTAGTTTTTTTACATAGGTGTTGCATACATCTGCTTCATGCCGGGCAACTGTTTGTGATGCAAAAGAAATGCATTCGTATTCTAGCATGTGCGTGTCCCAAACAGTTGCCGCCCTCACTTTACCCAGCTTACACTGCTTGCCCTGCCCTATATCTATATATTACAAGCCGCTCATTTTGTTCTTAAAAATCCACACTTATTCCAATTAAAGCAAGATAAGAAAAACACTAGAGTACAGTATAGAAATAAATTATTATTACCAAAAACTAATCTGGAGATATGTAAAAAGAGCCCCCATTATAAATGTCTATACCTATAAAACAGTACCGTGACTGACTGATTAACAGACAACGCACAGCCTAAACCACTGGACTTAGAAGCTTGAAATTTGACAAACATATACCTTGAGTATCCTAGAGGTGCACTAAGAAGGGATTTTTCGAAATTCTCACGGGATAGGGAATAAATAGGATTTATATTTTCGGATCAAAGTGGCTCTATCTCAGTAACTGTAATTATTAGACATTTCAAATTTAGCATGTAAGTAGGTAACAATAACAGCTAAAAACGGTTTTCAGGATTTTCCGAAATTCCCGCGGGATAAAGACCAAATAGCATTTACTGACTAGCGGATATAGAGGACACTCACAGCCTAAACTACTGGTACTAGAGACCTGAAATTTGTAATACATGTACCTAGAGTATCATAGAGGTGCTCTAAAGAAGGATTTTCTGAAATTTCCGTGGGATAGAGAAATATCTTGTTTCTTTGTTTGTAGGAGGTAATCTCTGAAACATTCACCAACAGAAAGCTACACTATCCCTGATTGACATAGGCTACGTTTTCTCCGGGAAAATGCAAAATTCCCGCGGGATAGAAAAAAAAGAATTCAATTACGGTATAAAAGTAGCCTATGTCAATCAGAAACAGCTTTGTATTAATGAAAATATTTTTTTAATTCACTTATTTCTATCCGACGGGAATTTTGAATTTTCCCGAGGAAAAAGTAGTCAGTCAAGAACTGTATGTAGCTTTCTATTAGTGAAAGTTTTTTTGTAAAATCGATCAAAAGCGTTAAAATGCAAAATTCCCGCGGAATAGACACAAGTGAATTCAACTTCAGGGACGCCATAAAAGGGATATAAACACTAAAAGTAAAACCGCCTTAAAAAAAAACCTTAGAAAAAAAACGTAAAATAATCCTCTAAAATAATGATAAATAAATAAAATAAAATAAAATGCGTTTATTTCGGACAAGCTTCGGACAAGTGCTTCATTCAAAGAATATTCCGCTCGCACCGCACCGACTTCATATTTCTGCTGCTTAGTGCTAGGCGATAAAACTGTAGGCTTTCGTTTCTGTTGTCCGAAATAAACGCATTTTATTTAATTTATTTATCATTATTTTAGAGGATTATTTTACGTTTTTTTTCTAAGGTTTTTTTTTTGAAGGCGGTTTTACTTTTTTGTTAAAAGATTTTTATTTCACAATTTTACGTTGATTTAACATTTTCAGAATTATCCTCCAACTCAAGGAGTTGTAACTTCCATCATCAGCTCATTAACATAAGATGATGACTACCGGACGCAAATACTTGAATAGCCTTAGAAAATATATGAAACACGTGATACGTACCTATAAAATTTGAGGGTTGCCCTCGATTTCCCTGAGATCCCATCATCAGATCATGACTTGGTGACAGTGGGACCACCTCAGGAGTATACCCTTTTGAATAATGATTTAACATTTTCAGAATTATCCTTTAACTCCTAACTGCTAAAGAGTTGTACCTTCCATCATCAGCTCATCATCATGAAATGACGACTACCAGACGCAAATACTTGAATAACCTTAGAAAATATATGAAACTCATAGTACGTGCCTGTAAAATTTGAGGGTTGCCCTCGATTTCCCTGGGATCCCATCATCAAATCATGACTTGGTGACAATGGGACCACCTCAGGAGTATACCCTTTCAAATAAAAAAAAAATTGAAAATCGGTCCACAATTGACGGAGTAATCGATGAACATACATAAAAAAAAATATATACATACAGTGGAAAGTAGAACCTCCTCCTTTTTTTGAAGTCGGTTAAAAAAGTACACAAACACTACTCCTTTCACCAAGCTATTGATAAGTAGCGAACCATTACGCTACCGGAAGGAAAGAGGGAGGCTCGGGGGGCGCAGCCCCCGCCATAAAAACAATATCAACACTACTTCTTCCTCCAAGCCATTTATAAGTAGCAAACCACTATGCCACCGGAAGGAAAAAGGGGGGCTCGGGGGGCACGGCCCTCCGCCATAAAAAGGATACAAGTAGTACTCTTTCTTCCAAGCTATTTATAAGTAGCAAACCACTACGCCACCGGAAGAAAAAGGGAGGGTTCGGGGGGCGCAGCCCCCCGCCATAAAAAGCACACAAGCACCACAGTTTCCTCTAAGCCATTGATAAGTAGCAAAACACTATTTTGCAGCAAACAAAGAGGGGAACAAATTCAAATTCAAATTCAAAATTTTATTCAGCAAATAGGCAGTTGAATGCTCTTTTACACGTCATTTTTTTTGAGTCTACCAGCGCTTTCGGAAAGACCATGATTGCCAAGAAGAATGCACCGCAAGAAACTTGGCACAAAGTCATTTTTTCTAAAAACAAGTTACATTAGCTCTTATAATACGCAACCACAGACAAACTACACAAAGAAACCTCACTCTGTCATTAAAAGATTAAGAGAGAAAAAAAAAATACCGCATTTTAGAAACAAACATTGATAAGTATCAAACCAAGCAAAGTGGAAGAGAGGTGCGAAACTTTGGGTTCGTAACCCGACCCGTTCATAACGTAAGGAGTTGCATGAAAGCATGCATTTGCCGCACAGATATAACTATTTTTCACTGGAGGTCGCGGGTGAGCAAAGTAATTGTTTTTAGCTCCAAAAATAATATCTAGGCTCTAAGCCATCATTCTTGAGAATGGCTTCTAAAATTAAACAGACCAAAATGCAGATTGGACTATTGAATTGTTGTACAGAACTTAATATATCCGCGGTATAGCAATAAACAAATTCAACGCGGACGAAGTCACGGGCAACAGCTGGTATTTTAATAAGTAAGTAAATTGTGTGCCCTTACAGGGCGTCCTGTTCTGACTCATAACATTTTATAACATCCAAATTGCTATGTACCTACATGACTTTACAATTATTCATCATCATCATCATCAACCTATTTACGTCCCACTGCTGGGCACAGGCCTCCTCTCAGAATGAGAGGACTTGGGCTATACAGTTCCCACGCGGGCCCAATGCGGATTGGGAACTTCACACACACCATTGAATTGCTTCGCAGAAGTGTGCAGGTTTCCTCACGACGTTTTTCCTTCATCGAAAAGCTCATGATAAATTACGAACCTAATTTCGCACATAAATTCCGAAAAACTCAGAGGTGCGAGCCGGGGTTTGAACCCACGACCCTCCGCTTGAGCGGCGATAGGTCAAACCACTGCTACAATGATTAAATGAAATGAAATGAAATGTCTTCGTATCTATCCATGGTTTGACCATTTAATTTAATTACAAGATTTTTTTTTCGTATCTTAATAGACTAGGTACTTATGAGCTATCGAAACCGGCACAATTCTGAATAATAATTATCTCCAGCTTATTTTTATTCCACTGCTGCTGGTTACACGCCTCCTCTTAAGTCCAGTTTGGACTCGCAGGAAAAATCTTATATTGAAAAGACAGAGGATTTTCTACTTTCCTAAGGAGCCCTAAAAACTAGCGCCTTGTCCATTTCCACTCGACAGCATTAAATACCATTATTTTCCCAACAAAGAGGAGGCGAAATGAAATTGAATTTTATCGAAACCGCGTTTAAAAATAACTAAACAAAAGTGGCCTCGTTTCCTGGCGGCGGTATTCTGATAACTTCAGCTAGGTATCACATCATCTTATTTAAGAGTGCTATTCTTGTCGATGCAGTTGTCTCCAGTCCGTTCTTTCCAATGCAAGTTCTTTCACCTCCCGATACGACAAGTCTATCTTCTTTTTCATACTCTATCCTCGGCCTTCCCCTTCCTCTCTTTCCTTCTATTCAGCTAGGTATAGGTAGTTAAAATGAGAAAAGCTTTTCCACGTCAAAATGCTTATGACAATATCATAAGATTTTTAATCCCCGACACCAAAGAGGGGTTTAGGGGTGTTATATGTTTTACCTGTGTGTGATGGGGTGCGTAGCCCGGAAGGCTCCCACACATACAAGTACCACCGCCGGGAATCGAACCTGGCTGGGTGATTGTAATTATTCTAGCTCGGGAAGATAGGGTCGTGGAGATAATTGATTCGACAGGATTAACTAGCGAAATCAGGTCTTACGCCTGCTTTATTAAGTATAGCAAACTCTTAAGTCTAAGTGCAATAGTTATTGCCGGAAGGGCGTTAGGCAAACAGGAATACTAAGTTATCACGCGGGGATTAATCTACGGACGTTCCCGGCCGATATGGTCCGGGAATATGGCCTGAAGGGCCGTACGGGCCGGAAGGGCCTGACTCTACGTACTCGCGGGCGCTACGGTATACGGCAGGTGATGGGGTCTAGGATGGGAGGCGATCCGGAGATCCGCCCACAACCGCCTTCCCGTATGGTGAAGGTTCTCAGGCGCACGACCGGAAAGACCCCGCCGCGAATACCTGAGTAAGGATTGGAGAGCCTGGTAGGCGATCCGCACACAACCGCGTTACCAGGGGGGAAGGAAAGGGGGGAGTGGCAGTACGTCGGAACTGAACTGTTGAGGACCACGGCCCGGAAATCAGCCCACAGCCGCAGGTCCGCACAGTATGGCAGTTGCCGACGCAATGCACGCTGTGCGTAGCGCGCGGCCGGCTTTTATAGGAATCGGCGGGCGCGGCGCGGCCGGCGCGGCGCCCGTTGCGTCGCTGCCGATGGTCGTCGTCTCGGCGCGTTGCATGTGTTTAGATGTATCTGTGTATCTGGCTGTGGCATCGTAACTACTAAACAGATAAACGGATTTGGATGCGGCTCTTTTAATCGAAAGCTAGTTTAATCAACATGGTTCTAAGCTAAGTTTCATGATTAAAAATCGGTTAACCCGGTTTTGGGATATTGAATTTCGAAATAAAAACGACGGGGGTTATTCAACTTTTTTAAGTTGGTTAGGTTATTAAATAACAAGTTTTGTTTGTTAATATAAAGAAACCGGCCAAGTGCGAGTCGGACTCGCGCACGAGGGTTCTGTAGAAAGATTTTAACTCTTTTCCCCAGTGTTTTAAGACGTCCAGTGTTAGCAGAGCCCTGCTCATAAGCAAAATGTACGCAGTGTGGGGTCAACTTATATTGGTCTTCGAAATCTACAGAGACAAAAAAATTTTAGATTTTGAGACTTTTTGGAGTGGTTTTAAGAGCTATCTACGTACCAAATTTCAAGTTTCTAGGACAACTGGAAGTACCCTTTAGGTTTTTGGATTTCGGCAATTTGTATGGAAATAGCTTTTGTAATGAATGTATCTTTTGATTGCGTTGACTTGGAAGGTTGATTTTTTCACAGCTTCATGGGACCGCAAGCTTGAGTATTTGATATTAATTTCAGCATGCTACCTCCGCGTGTTCTAGAGAAAAAGGGTCTTGTCAGACAGACAGGCAGACAGACGGACAACAAAGTGATCCTATAAGGGTTTCGGTGCTCCCTTTTGAGGTACGGAACCCTAAAAACATGGATCTCCGCAGAATAACGCCTCATTAAATTAGTCATTTATTTAAAAGTTACAGAATAAGGCCGTTGCAAATGGAAAATAAGTTATCTCTGGCTCTCGTTGTCCGACATTGCTTCGTCTCGCTGTCCGACCCATCTGCAGAACAGACCAAATGGAATGGTAATAAATTCAACAAGGCAGTGCATTTGCATGTTAAGATGTTTCGAAAATAAATAGTCTTGCAATAAGTGGGTCATAAAGTTGACTCGATGGTTTTATCTTTTATTGTTAGGAAAGTTGAGGGTCATTATGAATAATGGTGTCGTGAAATACTATCACAGCTTTTACGGGTTTAGCCTATGGCCTCTCAACATAGTATTCGTCATCATCATCATCATCATCATCATCATCATCATCATCATCATCATCATAATTAGCCACTGCGCCTGGACATAGGCCTTCGACGAGGAGCTCCACGACGATCGGTTTAGTGCTACCAGCAGCCAATTTCTTTCCGCAATCTTTACCAGAATCTTCCTTCCACCTTACCTATACAGAAAGCCTATAAGGCTTATACCAACATTTGGTCTTCCGGAACCACAGCATTGAGGTCTCGCAACTCAAGAGTTTTTCGGAGCTTATGTTGTAATTTATCATGAGCTAAAGCCGAGTTCAGACTTGCAACATTACCATTGATTTCAACCCTCAAGTGTGGCAACGCATCTGCAATCCCCTTGGTGCAGGTGACTCGCACTTGCACCAAGTCTGTCTGAATTCTATGAAAATATAGCTTATGCCCCGCGGCTTTACCCTCGTGAAATATTTCAAAATGGACTAGTTCCCTATTATCCTATTGTCGTATAGTCCGATCACCTAAACTGTTAATCTGGGTATCCTTGTTTCAGTGACTAAAAGTATACCAACGTTTATTCTGATAAAAGTATTGTTTGCTTGTAGTTTATTGCTAAACTAGCTTATGCCCAGCGGCTTTGCCCCCGTGAAATATTTCAAAATGGGCTAGTTCCCTATCCCGTGGGAATTTCGAAAAATCCCTTTCTTAATCCCCTCCTTAGTGCACCTCTAGGATACTCAAGGTATTATGTTTGCCAAATTTCAAATCTCTAGGTTCGGTGGTTTAGGCTGTGCGTTGTCTGTCAGTCAGTCAGTCAGTCTCGGTACTGTGTCATAGGTAGAAGATAATAATAACCATTATTTATTTTTTCGGCTTCAGCTTCTGCGTTGGCTCTCCCCATTTTACCTGACACGTCATCATCCAGAAAAGTACGTGTCGAACAAAGGCTCTAACGTAACGGATCCGTTTGCGAAGTCCTGAGGTGAGTACGTTCGCGAGATTATGGCGTCATCTCGAGTGCTCACTGGCGCGGCGCGGGCGATAAGGGGGCGACACACGGACCGAGACTGCGGAGGACATTGTCGAAGGCCTATAATATCTACTGAGGTCTAGCTATAGTTGTAAACCAGCGGCTTGTAAGCCGGTAGTAACCGAAACCAGCGGCTAGAAGCGAATAAAATAAATAAAAATAAATATCATGGGACAATTTGACACCAATTGACCTAGTCCCAAACATGGCAAAGCCTGTACTATGGGTACCAGACAACGGATAAACATACTTATATAGATAAATACATACTTATATACATATTAAACACCCAAGACCCGAGAACAAACATTCATATTCATCATACAAACATCTGCCCCGACCGGGATTTGAACCCGGGACCAGCCGCTTGATACCGGGTAGATACCCGACTTGAGCAGCGAAGAAAAAAATAGTAGTTTATGCAACTGTTACATAATGAGAGTCCTTAAAAGACAAGTGTGATTGTGGTTGGTGGTTAATAAAACCACAGAGTGTTTTAAGGCCTCATAGTTAGGTTAGTTAGAGTTGTCTTTATCTACACACATATTATAAGTACTCTAAGATGGGTTCAGAAGGCGAAGGCCTATATCATACCCATACCTGTCACGAATTTGACTGTTTTTTTTTAATCATAGACAATACTAAGCTGACGTTTAATTTATTAGAGTTTTCTTTTTTTTAATTGACGCCTATTTTTTGTATTGGTTTTTGAAGATGAAAACTGATTTTTATTACCTACATTTAGAGTTTTATTCATTGATATACAAAAATAGACAAATAAGCCACCGCTTCACCACTCGCGGACAAGCAATTATAGGTGATTAGGTGATTCGGTGACTTAGTATCCCTTGATGTTTGACATTATCTGTTTGTTTAGTGCCGCATTTTGTCAGCGCTGAACAGGTGCGTCGCCTTTAATGTTTTATACATCGATGGTTCTATTTCATACTAGCTGATGCCCGCGACTTCGTCCGCGTAGATTTCGGTTATCGCTATCCCGCGGGTACTATACAATTTTCCCGTACAAAACGTAGCCTATGTTATTCCTCAATATTCACACTATCTTCTTAACAAATTTCATCTAGATTGTTGCAGCGGTATTTCATTGAAGAGGTAACAAACAGACAGACAGAGAAACAAGAGAGACAGAGTTACTTCCGCATTTATAATATTAGTTAGGAGTAATTTAATACTAGAAAAATATTGCGTACTTTGTTCGCCACAGCTTACACCAGCGTGTCTCTCCTCCAAATATATGATGACTGAAATAACTCCATGTGTTAAAGCGAGTCGTTTGTCTCGGCCTCTATGGAGTGATCAGTCTTCGCCGCTGCGCTGTGGCGAGTCGGTAGATAAGGCAAATATATAGCTATTACCGCTTGAGATTTATTGCTATATTCTTTACAGATGGTTCGATCTTGACCAGGAGCAAAGATACTGTTTAGCTTATAAACGTACACCTTTGTAACAATGCATGCTTACGGAATAATTTATTTACATAATAAGAGCAATTTGCAATTATAAAACCGCCTTCAAAAAAAAACCTTAGAAAAAACGTAAAATAATCGTCTAAAATAATGATAAATAAATAAAATAAAATAAAATGCGTTCATTCCGGACAACAGAAACTAGAGCCTAAAGTCTTATGGCCTAGCACTAAGCAGCAGAAATATGAAGTCGGTACGGTGCGAGCGGAATATTCTTTGAATGAGGCTCCGACTTTTTTTTTCTAAGGTTTTTTTTTTTGAAGGTGGTTTTACTTTATTGTTAAAAGATTTTTATTTCACAATTTTACGTTGATTTCCATGATTTTCAGAATTATCCTCCAACTCCTAACCGCTAAGGAGTTGTACCTTCCATCATCAGCTCATCATCATGAGATGATGACTACCAGACGCAAATACTTGAATAACCTTAGAAAATATATGAAACACATAGTACGTGCCTGTAAAATTTGAGGGTTTCCCTCGATTTCCCTGGGATTCCATCATCAGATCATGACTTGGTGACAATGGGACCACCTCAGGAGTGTACCCTTTCGAATAAAATTTTTTTTTTGAAAATCGGTGTACATTTAACGGAGTAATAGATGTACATACATAAAAAAAAATACATACAGTGGAACTTAGAACCTCCTCCTTTTTTGAAGTCGGTTAATTAAATCTAAGCTAAAACGAAATAAAAACTAAATTAAATCTGAATAAGGCCCCCGTGGCATGGTGCCCAAAAGGCAGGCAGCGTTGCCTCGCTGAATAGCGATGCTGATTATTTACGAGAGAAAACTGCCAGCCCTTTGGTTACAAATTGCATCGACCAAGCGCTTTTACAACTCTGAAATAAGCATGCTTATTGTCTAACTCACTCGCAATTTTATTAATTACTAGCTGTTGCCCGTGACTTCGTGCGCGTAGATTTCGGTTAGGTATCGCTATCCCACGAACTATATTATTTTCCTGAATAAAAAGTAGCCTATGTTACTCCTCAATATTCAAACTATCTTCTTACCAAATTTCATCTAGATTGGTTAAACGGTTTTAGCGTGAAGAGGTAACAAACAGACAGACAGAGAGACAGAGAGACAGAAAGACAGAGAGACAAAGTTACTTTCGCATTTATAATATTAGTTAGGATTAATTGTCAAACCTTAAAATTACCTATAGGTCATTTTAAGGTTTGACAATTTTATTTATATTGGAAACAGCTGGCCCCTATTGCACCAACTTTACAATTGTCGGTTTACAATGATAATTAGAACTACATTTTCTTTGACAATATGAAGCGCGCTAAAAGAAAAGCTCTTCAAGTCAGCAATTGACAATGAATTGTCATTGAAAACTGACAATTGTAAAGTTGGTGCAATAGGGGCCATAATAGAATGTTTCTTTTTTCCAAATAAAAATATTAGGTACAAGGGTACTCACTTAGACTTACGTAATCAACCCCTGGCTGAGTTCTTGACGGTTCATTAAAACGCACCCTGTATGATAGAAATCATACTAAGCGATCGTTTTGACATTAAAAAAAAACCGGCCGAGTGCGAGTCGGACTCGCGCACGAGAGTTCCTTATTTGATTTTAACGCTTTTCCCCAGTGTTTTAAGAAGTCCAGTGTTAGCAGAGCCCTGCTAGAAATTACATTTAAGATTTTGAGATTTTTTTAAGTTGTTGTGCTAAAAGGGCATACCTTCATACAAAATTTCAAGATTCTAGGACAACTACTGGAAGTACCCTTTAGATTTTCGGATTTCGGCAATTTGTATGGAAATTACCTTTTTTTTAATGACTGTATCTTTTGATTACGTTGACTTATAAGGTTGATTTTTTCACAGCTTTAAGGGACCACAGGCTTGAGTATTTGATATTATTATTAATTTCAGCATGCTACCTCCACGCGTTCCAAAGAAAAAGGGTCTTGACAGACAGACAGACAGACAACAAAGTGATCCTATAAGGGTTCCGTTTTTTCCTTTTGGGGTACGGAACCCTAAAAATAAGTTGCCGGTTCGACCAACAAGTCATCCCAATTAATTAACTGCCTTTTACTCCCGCGTAAAATTGAAAGCAGTAGCTCAGTGAAATTCGTCGCAGAAATATAAAATAAAGCTTTATCAAAGAGTGAACGAGGAAAAAGTGTACCCAAGTGCCGAAACCCTCACCCAAAAATATTAATTTATGGGTCACGAACCAACCACCCTCTGGACACAAAATGTCATGGCGAACGTTTCCGCAACGCATACGCTCATTTGCTCCTATAAATCTGTATATCCTCCAATCGCGGTTCACTTTCGACCAGATGACAAGCGAGCTGACAAGCTATGAACCAATCACGACGCATTCCCCCGGCCCTCTCACCGCGGCTTTTTCGTAATGACTTTCCAAGTAAATTATAGAAGATGCGGTGTCCAGGTGTACTATATTCGACATGAAACTACCGTCAGACTCAATCATAGTGAAATAAACGGATCACTCACGTATGTCAGTCGGGTATAGCTCGACATGTTTCGGACTAATCCGTAGTCCTTCCTCTGGGAGCACAACACTACAACACAAGAATATAGCAATAATAAAAATGACGATGAAAACGAGGGTAGTTGTGAGCCGCCGTCAGCTGCGCCGAGCAGCCGCGCGAGCAGAGCCGCGGCGCGCAGTTTACGTCTCGCCACCGGCGTGGCGTGTACTCCCAGAGGAAGGACTACGGATTAGTCCGAAACAATTCGAGCTATACTCGACTGTCATACGTGAGGGATCCGTTTATTTCACTATACTATATTTGACTAAGGAAATGTAGTTTTTCAATTACTCTAGGTAAGTACAAATACGAAAGCAACATTCTGCACACAACAAAAGTAAGTACCTAACATAAGTAATTTTATATTCATAAAAATCTTTGAAGTCCGTGAAGTTAAGAACAGCCGTGATAGCCTAGTGGTTCGACCTATCGCCTCTCAAGCAGAGGGTCGTGGGTTCAAACCCCGGCTCGCACCTCTGAGTTTTCTGAATTTATGTGCGAAGTTACATTTGTAATTTAACATGAGCTTTTCGGTGAAGGCCCGCGTGGGAACTATGGCCTAAGCCCTCTCATTCTGAGAGGAGGCCTGTGCCCAGCAGTGGGACGTAAATAGGCTGATGATGATGATGAATCTTTGAAGTATTGACTCTGTAAGACCACGCGAGCTCTTACTGGATTTTTTTTTTCTTTTCTCTTTTAATATTCCAAAAATCTAATCTACCAGAAATATATAATTATAATTATCGAACCTGTGCCCTAAGCACGACTTGTCGAATCCTGCGTTACGTTACGGTTATCGTATCGAGATCGAGAAATCTCATACTAAATTTTAGTTCCAAATACGCTCACGGGCGGGCGCTGTTCCAAACGTCATACAAACTCTTTATAATTTACTATTCGATTTTACGTGACGCAGGATTCGACAAGTCGTGCTTAGGGCACTGCTCACAATATTTTACGGACGCCGTGACATACGAAAGCATTTTTGCCCCAGGCTGAAACGGAGACGTTCCGTCTCTCTGTCTCTCTGTCTGTTTGTTTGTTACCTCTTCACGCGAAAACCGCTGAATCAATGTAGATGAAATTTGGTAAGAAGATAGTTTGAATATTGGGGCAAAACATAGGCTACTTTTTATTCGGGAAAATTATACAGTTCCCGCGGGATAGCGATAATCGAAATCTACGCGGATGAAGTCGCGGGCAACAGCCAGTTTTATTATAAAGCAGAATTTTCTCAAAAGTGAAATAAAAACGGATCACTCACGTATATAAGTCGAGTTTAGCCCGACATGTTTCGGACTAATTCGTAGTCCTTCCTCTGGGAGCGCACGACCCAGCGGCGGCGAGCATTTTCTTCAAGTAAAAAAAACATTTTTTTTTTTTACTCGAACTTGGCTCCGCACTGCCGTGTTGTCACAGCGTTTTACCATCGCGTCGTATATGAAGCGTACGTGAATTAGCTCAAAGCGAGTGTCGAGTCGAGTGTCGTGTGCGACACGGCAGTTGGAGTGGCAAGTTAGAGCATGTGTTGATGGGACCAGTGTTGATTTTTTACCTTCGACGAAAAAGAGGGGTGTTTCAAGTTTGAGCTGTGTATCTGTGTATCTGTCTGTGGCATCATAGCTCGCAAGCGGATGGACCGATTTCGATGCGGTTTTTTTCGTTCGAAAGCTAGTTAAATCGAAATGGTTCTTAGCTAAGTTTCATTAAAATCGGTTCAACCCTTTTTGAAATAAATAAAATCAGTAAACATGTTTTTGAAATATTGAACTTTGAAATGACAATGTCGGGGGTTTTTCAACTTTTCTAAGTTCTCTGGTGTTGGTAGGGGAGGAAATACGTACAAACATCATTATAATAATAATTTAAACGTATTAATAATTGACACGTTAATTCCAATAATAGACACCCTGCTCATCACCTTATTGCTATGTATTAAGATTGAGGGTGTCAACTATTGGGCACAGGGACATTCACCTTGTCTGTTCCACTACCTATTAATAAGCAAAAGGTAGTAATAATGACTAACAAACAAACTTACGTATTTACCTTACAATTGGCCAAATAACTAGTAATTATAGGCAAATAAATAGGTACTACAAACGGAGAGTAAATAAAGCCGAATACCAAATAATCATAAAAGCACAAAATAAATAATCTAGGAGTCAATAGAGCTACAAATCATTGATATACAAAAATAGAGAGATACGCCACCGCTTCACTCCGCGCGGACAAGCGAGGTGATTCGATGGCTTAGCATCCCCTGATGTTTGACATTGTATCAGTCTAATGACAGCTAATGAGTAAAGGCCGCATTTTGTCAGCGATGAACAGCTGCGTGACCTATCTTTAATGTTTTAAATATCGATGCTAAAAACTAATTACGCCTTGTCTCAATACTGTCTACTAACGCGATATTATGTGCAAAAGTTCTAATATAAAATATTGAGTTCATTTTAGATATTAAACTACGTTTAGACTAAACCATATTAAAATAAATAAATAAATATCACGGGACAATTTGACACCAATTGACCTAGTCCCAAACTAAGCAAAGCCTGTACTATGCGTACCAGACAAAGGATAAACATACTTATATAGATAAATACATACTTATATACATATTAAACACCCAAGACCCGAGAACAAACATTCGTATTCATCATACAAACATCTGCCCCGACCGGGATTTGAACCCGGGACCTCAAGCTTCATAGTCAGGGTCTCTAACCACTAGGCTATCCGGTCGTCAAATAAATTTAATAAGTTGCAAAGCCTTCGCGAGTATTGATCGCTGCTGTCGGGTCTTGAGCTCCAAGAGGACGGATCTAAGACAGAAAGTGACTGTCTGACTGACTCAGAGATCAACCCACAGCCGAAACCAATGGAGCTAGAGACTGGAAAGTATATTGTAGCTCTCTTTTTTTTCGAGTCCGAATTCTTCGCTTCAGTTTTTGTGTCGTTTTTTCGGCTCCCGATGTCGGTTGCACGCTGCCAAAGTGTTTCACATTCAAAGACCCGTACGTCACATGGCATGTTGCTGACAGAAAACTGGCATTTCAGAAAGACTGCATAATACTCTTAAACCGACGAAACCTGGCCGTTTCGCATGGATATCCCAAAACTAATTTACGTTTTAAGTAACTTTTCTAAAAATTATGATATCCGCAGTGGAACTAAGGTTACCGACATTGCGAATCATAAGTGGCAGTGGACTGATGGCTGATGGGGCCAGAAGGTTCTCGAATGGACGAGACGAGCTGTAGGTAGGCCTCCAACAAGATGGAGCGACGACCTGGTGTGGATCGTGAGATCCCGATGGATGCGGAAAGCACATGAACGGTCTGAGTGGAGAGCCGCAGGGAGGCCTATGTCCAGCAGTGGACGTCTTTCGGCTGACATGATGATGATGATAAACTTTTCTCAGAAACAAATATATCGTGAGATTTATAACATCAGCTTTCATATCAATAAAACCGAGTTTACCTCAAGATATTCTGTACCAGTCTGTGACTTTTTTCGAGGCAAGCTTGCAAAACACGTCACTCGTGCAAAGATCCATTTTCTTTACATGACGTTTTTTTATACGACAAGGAAGGCGAACGAGCAAGTAGGTCGGTCACCTGATGGTAAGTGAACACCACTACCCGGAGGGTTTGCAGATGCGTTGTCAACCTATAGAGCTCAGATGGAATTCCTCTCGTGCCCGTAATTACAGACACCGGGTGTCTTGCTCTCCGCACCGGCACACAACAGTGCAAGCACTGCTGCTTAGCGGTAGGATTAGCAAGTAAGATGGTGGTAGTGATCCGGATGGACTTCGAACAAGGTCCTTCCACCCGCAAAACTGACTGTTTCATAACCTTTGTCAAATTCCATCCCAGAATATTGTCAAAAAACTTCATCCACGTATTATGTCTCTTGTTAGTTGTAACTGCACCAGCGATCCATATCGGTCCCATACTTACCATGAGCAGTGAAGTTAGGCAATTTTATAATCACCCCAGTTCGCTCAAGAGTGCAGTCTAGCACATGTAGGCGCAATTTGTATGCTAATAACAGGCAATAGCACTTGGAACCGCCGATGTTGGTGGTGGAGTAAGTTGGAAGCGGTGGCGGTTTAAGGTGTTCGCTTTTGGGGGCGGAGTCTATCCACTCAAGCTGTACAACGCTATCCAGAAACGCGTGTGTCAATAAAAGAGCTTGTGTGCGTGCGTGTTGCGGGTGGCAGGTGCTGGTGCGAGGTCCGTCCGAGGTCCGGATCGCTACCACCATCTTACTCGCTAATCCTGCCGCTAAGCAGCAGCGGTGCTTGCACTGTTGTGTTCTGGTGTGGAGAGTAAGACAGCCGGTGTAATTACGGGCCCAAGAGGCATTTCATCTTAGCTGTCTAGGTTGGCAACGCATCTGCAAGCCCCTCGGGATTGCGGTTGTCTATGGGCAGTGGTGATTGCTTACCATCAGGTGACCCACTTGCTCGTTGTAGTATAATAACAAAAAAAAGAAGGCTAGTCGAAAAATGCGATCAAAATGCACGCCGTAAGAGCCAAGGCGTTATAAGTTGTTCTGGGTAAGTAACTAAAGTATTAATTTGATTTTTGTCTAACATTAGGTATTTGACACGTTACGCGGTACGACCGAAACGTTGCTGCGAAGTGAAGTTTACACTAAGGGCTCAGAGCGCCTAGTGTAATCGCCAACCATTCCGAGAAATACGTCTCGATCGCGTTCGCGTTTAACAATTCTCATACTATTCGACACTTTAACGCAAACGCGATCGAAACGTATTTTGTGCTTTTTGATTAGACTAAATGCACAGAGCCTCTAGTGTAATCGACGGCCAAAAAAAACGTCTCGATCGCGTTTGCGTTTACCTCTGAATTACTATGGGAAAATTAGCCGCGCCACTAGTGGCATGTATCGATAACAAACAATATACTATTTTGACAGCCGTAACGCTCACGCGATCGAGAAGTATATTTGGCCGTTGAATACACTACACGCTCTGCTTATAACTTGTACCACATGACTGCAATATAAACTTTGTCCAATCGTCCGACGTATTTCACAACTGAATTATTACTGCGATATCGAAAAATTACGTCATTTTCAATGCTCTCTGCGGTGTATTGTAACTTTCTTGTTTTAAGTTCTATACGTTTAGTTCATAAGATTTAGACATAATTATTAACAACGGCATTTTGACCACGTTTACCTTACTAGGGTTAAATGAGCTCCCGATATTTCGACGCAGTTACACGCATCATGATCACGAGTAGATTCAATCACGTAGTGATTCAAACTTAAACCCAAACTCTTTATTGCATAAAATGTTGTGTATAAGGTCTTAAAACATAACTACGTAATCTTACAATTATTGTTATTATAATAGTTACTTTTATAATATTATGGCACTTCCATATGGAAGTTAACAATGTTAACAAACAATAAAAAAAAATCACTAACAACAAACATTTCTAATGTTAAGAAATTGAAAACATACCTATTAAATTATTATTTCTTATTGATTATTTCTCTTTGGACTCAATATCCCGTTCTGAATGTTTAATGTAGTTAACGGCTAATCATTCAAAACTGTCATATGCTATAATGTCTATTGGTTGCTAGGAAACGCGGATGCGAGCCGAAGAAAAAAGTTGTTGGGAATTATTCGAGATTGGACCAGAGTTACGAGTGCCTAAGCTATTCTACCTCGCATAATTAGATTGGCAACTGGAGAGGTATCAGAAGAAGTGAATCAGGGGATCCATTTTTCAATCTCAATTGGTGACTAAATTCTAACCCATGACAATGATATCACTATTTGCCAAAGCCTTATTTTTTAATGTCACCCTAACATGCAGCTAATTTGCGTTTCTGTCGTGGACAAGCATGTCAATATTATTATAGTGGATTGAGGTTAGCTGTCATTGCCAGTGGTCAAGAAGTCACTCAGTGATCTTGTTTAGGAGTGGGTGAGGGCATTCGTATTTGATATCATGGGCATGAGAATTTTAGTCACCGGTGAAATTAAAAAATACGATTTTTTTAGAAATCAGTGAATTTAGTCACAGGGTGTGATTCAAAAATCGATCCCCTGATCTACAGTTTCAAAAAACTAGTCAGAATACGAAATCAGTCTGAAAAGCTGTATAACTTGTTTTTAGAAAAAAATACTTTGTGCCAAGTTTCTTGCGGCGCATTCTTCTTGGCAATCATGGTCTTTCCGAAAGCGCTGGTAGACTCAAAAAAATTACGTGTAAAAGAGCATTCAACTGCCTATTTGCTGAATAAAATCTTGAATTTTGTATAATTTAAACCCGCTTTTAAACAGAACAACAATCTATAAATCCTTTGACAAACCCCAACAAGCTAGCTCAGAGGAAAAGTGCATTTCGTTTGAGTAAGTCCTTCAGGCTTAAATCCTTTAGATTTACAACTATTGAGATTGCTTTTCCGTTTGAATTTTCAATACGGATCTAGTGGGGAACAAACCCGGCATTTTAAGGGAGCACAATTTCTTAAAAACGGCTAAGTTGAGTCAGTTTGGTAGGATCACTTCGTTGTTTTACTTACGCGGAATTTAAGCAAAATGTTTTCAGCCGGGCATACAGGGCTGTACTGAATAACCTAACCTATATTTCTCAACCTCAATATTTCAAAAACGGGGAACCGATTTTAATGAAACTTAGCTAAGAATCATCTCAATTAAACTAGCTTCCTATTAAAAAAAACCGCATCGAAATCGGTCCAACCGTTTGAGAGCTATGAAGCCACAGACAGATACACACACACAAATACACAGACACAGATACACAGGTCAAACTTATAACACCCCTCTTTTTCGTCGGGGGTTAAAACAGCGCTGTGGTCATGCGCGCTTCCACAGAGCACGCACCCAGAGCACACGCCAAGTGCAATCCTTTTGCCACGCTTGATTTGTCACAATTCAGAAGTTAAGCGTTTTTGGGTTCCGCACCTCAAAAGGAAAAACGGAACCCTTATAGGATCACTTTGTTGTATATCTGTGTGTCTGTCTGTCTGTCAAGACCCTTATTGTTGTAGTTTTTGCTCTTTTGTACATACTGGGCCATATCAATGTCAATAATTTATTATTGTGTTTGTATATAGAACGACATCCTTTGTCACTTCAATTAAGTATCTTTCTTTTTTTTGTATAAACTGACCAGTGATTGACCCCTATCTCACTTGATGGAAGGTGCAGATGAGGCCTAAGGTGTAATTCACTGGTTCAGTAACAGCCTATTCACTCTAGCCTTGAAGAGCCCTACACACAATCACACAATGTTAACTGCTTATTTATCAGCTATTTCAACACTATTCTTACTATTTTTCTCTTACTTTTAAACTACTATTTTTCAACTGTTTATCTAGGCCGTCCATTATCACAAACATTGTTTTAACCAGTAGGCCAGGGGTATGTATTACAATACCGAAGTTCGAAAGACCGAAATTCACAAAGCCTATGACGGGAAGGCCGAATATTAAAAAGTCGAATGTTTATATGACCGAAAGTTCAAAATCCCGAAAACGCGTTTGAGCGAAAGCATAAAAGCCCGAAAACTACAATCCCGAAGATTGATATACCAACACACGAAAAGTCGAAAGTTATAATGTCGAAAATTCATAATAACTACAAATAAAATAATCGACGTTTAAAATATCGAAAATCAAAATACCGAGAATGCTAAATGTCGATAGCCAATACACCGAAGTTTAAAATATCTAATTTCAAATGACCGAAAGTATCTACGATGTGGCGCTAACGATGGGCCTCATAAGGAAGCTCAAAGTCACTCAGAAGGCGATGGAGAGAGCTATGCTCGGGGTTTCTCTGCGAGACAGAATCAGAAATGATGATATCCGCAGTAGAACTAAGGTTACCGACATAGCCCGAAGAATTGCGAAATTTAAGTGGCAGTGGGCGGGGCAAATAGCTCGCAGAACTGACGACCAATGGGGTCAGAAGGTTCTCGAATGGCGTCCACGGACCGGGAGACGAGCTGTCGGTAGGCCTCCAACAAGATGGAGCGACGACTTAGTAAAGATCGCGGGACCACGGTGGATGCGGAAAGCACAAGACCGCTCTGAGTGGAGAGCCTTGGGGGAGGCCTATGTTCAGGAGTGGACGTCTTTCGGCTGACATGATGATGATGATGATGAAAGTATCTACAACATTACTTACGTACGTAAGCCGAACATTGAAATGTCGAATGTTTATTTGACCGAAAAGTTTAAAATCCCGAAAGTTAATATACCTACTTATCCGCCACGTCGTCCGCTTCAAAATTTTAAAACCCTTTTTCGGCCACTTCTCGGTATCCGATTGAGCTGAAATTTGCCATATTTATGCAAGTCCGCTTACAATACAATAATCTCGTAGTGAAATTCTGTTGGTTGGGCCAGGATCGTCCCCATAGGAAGAAACTCTTCGACGGTTGATGGTATCGACTTGAAATTAAATTTGTAATTACAGGTACCTACTGACATAAAACTATAAACAAAAACTGAAAAACTTATTTTAGGTTATTACGTTAGGTTAGAATTGCGTCAAGGCGCGAAGCGCCTCAACTACGCGGAATAGGAGCTCCGCGAAGCGGAGCTCCGTCGACTTTTTCTCGCAGCTGTTGAATTATCATTTAACTAAATGTTACTTTAAAACAAACTAATTTTGCTACTCAGAACTAACTTTAACTAACTTTGAATTTTGCTACTCACAACTACTTTAACTAACTTTGAATAGCTGCCAGAAGAAGTCGACGGAGCTCTGCTTCGCGGAGCTCCTATTCCGCGTAGTTGAGGCGCTTCGCGCCTTG
This sequence comes from Clepsis dumicolana, assembly GCA_963691665.1. Classification (NCBI taxonomy): domain Eukaryota; kingdom Metazoa; phylum Arthropoda; class Insecta; order Lepidoptera; family Tortricidae; genus Clepsis; species Clepsis dumicolana. The sequence goes on along the minus strand of CAVNVB010000001.1, from coordinate 715,314 downwards.
ACGCAATGCTAACCTAACCTAATAACCTAAAATAAGTTGGAACCTAAAATAAGTTTTTCAGTTTTTGTTTACAGTTTTATGTCTGTGGGTAAAATTACAAATTTAATTTCAAGTCGATACCATCAACCATTGAAGAGTAGGTATATTAACTTTCGGGATTTTAAACTTTTCGGTCAAATAAACATTCGACATTTCAATGTTCGGCTTTGCGATCATAGGTCATATCAAATTTCGGTCTTTTGAACTTCGGCTTTATAATACGTAGACCAAAATAACTATCGACATTTTGACTTTCGGGATTTCGTACTATCGGTCATTTGAAAAGAGGTATTTCGAACGTCGGTTTATCGGTTATCGGTGTTTTGTACTTTCGGTATTCTGAATTTCGATGTGTTAAGCGTCGGCATTTTAATTGTAGGTATTATGATTTGTCGGTATTGTAATACATACCCGTAGGCTAGGCATTGAATGCGCTAACAAATGTATAGAGGGAAATTCTTGGAACACAATTTTGGACTTCGTAACTTTGTTTGAACTAGTTAGGAGGTGAACGTTGAACATACCAAAAGTCCCCGCTCGTACCCCTTGAGCCGGGGGGGGGGAGGGGGGGCTTCGAAGGTCCAAGTTTTCGGTTTTTCGCTTAATTCTAGGAAACTATGCGTCCTAGCGACATAACCACTATATACAAAAGAAAGCTGATTAAATTTGCTACAAGTTTGACTCGGTCAAGTTTTTCGATATCTACACCTATAAAACAATACCTTGATTGACTGACTTGCTGAATGACTGACTGACAGACAACGCACAGCCTAAACCATTGGACCTAGAGACTTGAAATTTGGCACACATGTACCTTATATATCATAGAGGTGCATTAAGAAGGGATTTTTCGAAATTCCCACGGGATAGGGAATAAGTGGGATTTATATTTTCGAATCAAAGTGGCTCCGACCCCCATAACTATAATTAATTAAGATTTTAAATTAGGCGTGCAAATAGGTGATAATAGCAGCTAACATTTCCTGCAAAATGCTTTATAAGCAGAACAGCTGAAGAGCTGAAATTGAACATATCAAAAGTCCCCGCTCGCTTTATCACTACATCCACTTTATCACGAATAACTGCCACGGAAGGAGATGTACTATAGTCTTTAACGGATTTCTCATCAACCTCAAGCACGAAAGTAGCAGAGCATCAAATATCAAGCAATATATCTGTTAAATTAGCTAGTCAGCCGCTAGTCAACTATTATGAAAATAATATGTTTGTTTTTTATCCCGTTGGAATTAAGAAAAATCCTGGAAACGGCTTTTAGCTGCTATTATTACCTACTTGCACGCCAAATTTGAAATCTTAATTAACTATAGTAAAAAAATATATATATATATCACGGGACAATTTGACACCAATTGACCTAGTCCCAAACTAGGCAAAGCCTGTACTATGGGTACTAGACAACGGATAAACATACTTATATAGATAAATACATACTTATATACATATCAAACATCCAAGACCCGAGAACAAACATTCATATTCATCATACAAACATCTGCTCCGACCGGGATTTACCGGGACCACTAGGCTATCCGGTCGTCGGTAGTTATGGAGATAAGGACACATTGATTCTAAAATATAGATCCCGTTTATGCTCTATCCCGTGGGAATTTCAAAAAATCGCTTCTTAATGCACCTCTATGATACATAAGGCATATGTGTGCCAAATTTCAAGTCTCTAGGTCCAATGGTTTAGGCTGTGCGTTGTCAGTCAATCAAGGTATTGTTTTATAGGCATAGATATCGAAAAACTTGACCGAGTCAAACTTGTAGCAAATTTAATCAGCTTTCTTTTGTATATAGTGGTCGTGTCGCTAGGACGCATAGTTTCCGAGAATTAAGCGAAAAACCGAAAACTTGGACCTACGAAGCCCCCCTCCCCCCCCCCGCTCAAGGGGTACGAGCGGGGACTTTTGATATATTCACCTCCTAACTAGTCTAAACAAAGTTACGAAGTCCAAAATTGTGTTCCATGCATTTCCCTCTATACCTTTTCATTGACTGGCCTACAGCCAAAAGTTCAATCTAGCGTCCACTGACTGATGTGCGTAGACATCAGAATGTCCCCTCATAAATTTAAGAAGGGAGTTATAAATTTTTCGGTCAAGAAATTGGCCGGGCCGGTTGATGTACGGCCATCGTCAAGTAAATACCTACTCAACATACAGTAGGGCAAATTTATGGGTCCAATATGCGATGGTGGGGCGAAGAGGATAGGTAGAATACTTATGGGGTAGCGTTGTTGTAGGTATAAGGTACACGGGTTTAGTAGCAGAGAACGTTATTTTTACGGACTGCGACGGAGTCTAGAAGGAGGGTTAGGGTTATTAAGAGGCTTCCCTGAGGGGATGACCTTGAACCTTTCGCGCCTTCCTCACCCCACCTCACTTCTACTAAACGTGGTTTTAGTGGCGACATCTATTAAATATCGATCTAACTTCATGTCACACAGTGTTAACACAAAAAATGCGACTTTTCGCAAAAAAAATCGTTTTGAATTCGCGCCAAATACCTCTACGTAAAAATACTTATTTTTTTTATATTATAAATAATGGCCTGTGCCCAGCAGTAGGACGTAAATAGGCTAATGATGATGGTGATGATGATGATTATAAAAAGGTAAAATAATAATTTTAAACGAGGAACTCCTAGCCTATTAAATTCTCTATACATTGGTGTATGTCACAACTCAAAGTAAATTATGCTTATGACGTAGTGACAGAATATTAATCGCGACTTGAATTTTTACAAATTACTTGTGAAGTGATATCACAAAGTTTTAAATACGAAGAAATATACATCAAACCCCGACAGAGCCAGGGCTTAGGGGACAGCCTCCCGATACATTGAAGGAGGCTAGTCAGTTGACTAGTTGCTAGTTTAGCAGACAGTTGATAAAACTATTTTTTTTTTCTATTTTTTCATTCCCTTACAATTTTTGAGAAAAGCACTATACAAGCTTCGGCCGGAACAGGGGTTGCCGGACTTGTACTATAGCCGGCCTCGTATTACTCGGCCGTCTAACCCCTTCGTCCGGCAACCCCTTTCTTCCCGGCCTTTACAGTTAAGTACTATTATTGAATGCCTTAAATTAGTACAAATACTGAGAGGAGGCTTGTGCCCAGCATTAGGATGAAAGAAAAGTTGAAAAACCCCCGACATTATCATTTCGAAAACCCCCGACATTGTCATTTCAAAAACCCCCGACATTGTCATTTCAAAACCCCCGACAATGTCATTTCAAAGTTCAATATTTCAAAAACATGTTTACTGATTTTAATGAAACTTAGCTAAGAACCATCTCGATTAAACTAGCTTTCTATTGAAAGAAACCGCATCTAAATAGGCAAACCCGTTCGGGAGCTATGATGCCACAGACAGATACACAGACAGATACACGGATACACAGACACACAGATACACAGGTCAAACTTATAACACCCCTCATTTCGTCGGGGTTTAAATAAAGGCTGTCAAAGATAATGATCATCTTTATCCCTATCTTTCTTACTCCACCTCCATAACTGTGTATTTGCCTTTAGATTTATCTCCGAATCAGCCTTCCCCGTCTATCCACAATTAAAACACTCTAGCCGCGGTATCCACACACTCGCGTGTGGTGGCGTGGAGGAGCTTCTACACGCCCTGTGGCACCGCAAACACTCGAGACCACTTGCCTTGGAGGTGTCACACCGTGGCGTAACGTTTATTGAGTCAGGCGTTACTTTGCGGAGGGCCATATTTATGAACTGTGCCCTGAGCACGACTTGTCGAATCCTGCGTCACGTAAAATCGAATAGTACTATAACGAGTTTGTATGACGTTTGGAACAGCGCCCGCCCGTGAGCGTATTTGGAACAAAAATTTAGTACGAGATTTCTCGATCTCGATACGATAACCGTAACGTAACGCAGGATTCGACAAGTCGTGCTTAGGGCACTGAAAACAATTACTTTGCTCACCCGCGACCACACGTAAAATAGTTATTAAATTTGTTATACAAGGATGCAAAGTTGTATTTTACCCGCGAGTGTGGAATTGAAACACGAGTAAGCGAAAGGATTCTATAGTTGAACCGCGAGCGAAGCGAGTGGTTCTAAAATATAATCCTGAGCGTAGCGAGTGTTTCAACACACGAGAAGTAAAATACATTTGCACCCGTGTGTAACACAAAACTTTTCACCTCACTGTAGCGAGGAAACCACAATACGAAAAAAAACAGCTCATAAAAATAAATCTTCATCACTGGAATCACTAATTTTTTCAGGACATTATAACAGGAAACTCTGGTAGTTGTGTATTTTTACATGAGTCGGAGTCGATGAGAATTTTTTGTTTACAATGTTGACATTTCTGACGATGGGATTTGAATTGCATCGAAACAACTTGCACGTTCAGAATTATATTCATCATCATTATAAAAAAAGGGATGTTTGTTATAGAATTTTAAGGAACATTAAATAAAGCTAAATTTCGTATTTTTCATTAAATTCTCAAACTATTTTATCATTTATTTAATGATAATTAATATCGAACGAATCATTATTATCAGCGTTATACGTTTTATTATCTGTCAAAAGCTACTTAAACACGCTCCACGCCAAGGTCAAATTACTTTCCCCACTGGTGGATAAAACTCGATTTTACCCGCTTGTATTAAAGGATAAAAGACGGCTTTCGGAGGTTGTGAGGGGGAAAAATAATTTCTAGCGCTACAAATGTATGTTTCCATGCAACACTTTCGCCTGCACTGCTACACTAGGTACTAAAGACGGACGAGAGGCGCGTTTGGCTTATCTTTGAACTACAATTTTTTCTGCCACTTTTTGAGTGGGACGAGGTACACACGTACAGCACCAAACTTGTCTAACGCTCAAGTCATGAGTCATCATTGACCTGTTTTAACCCCCGACAAAAAAGAGGGGTGTTATAAGTTTGACATGACTATGTATCTGTGTGTCTGTGTATCTGTGTATCTGTCTGTGACGTCATAGCTCCCAAACGGGTTTACCGATTTCGATGCGGCTTTTTTCAGTCGAAAGCTATTTTAATCGAGATAGTTCTTAGCTAAGTTTCATTAAAATCTTTTTACCCGTTTTTGAAATATTGAACTTTGAAATGACAACGTCAGGGGTTTCTCAACTTTTCTAAGTTGGTTAGGTTATATCTATGGAAGATGGATTAACCAGCGTTCATAACAGTGCAGCACTTACGCACGTGGATTGTAAGGCCGATACGGGAGCGACAGCCACTACTGCATAGGTAGCGAATAAGGTCAGTGGCCGTGTCCGACGATATAGCGCGCTGATGTCTCAAAGCTTGCTTTGTGGACGATTGGTCAAACCACTTACACATCTTACTAGAACAAAACTGTCACACACAATCCCTGTGACCCTGTGTAAGTGTGCATTTTGTACAGAATGAAATGTAAATTTTTTGGCAAATTAATTTCGAAAAACTGAAAGACGCGAGAGAGGGCTCGAACCCACGACCCTCTGTTTAAAGGGCTATCGTTAAGTAAACCACTTGGCTACAACGGCTTTACTTTAACCTTATGTCATAGCAAAGTAATTTTTCAAGGGGCCGCAAAATATAGCGAAAACTACACACTATCGATGAAATTTTATCTAAATGCATGACAGTGTTGGACAAGTTCCTGAAGCAAAATGGCGACACACAAAAGTACCTCAAAACTAGCATCATTAACATCACCAGCCTATTCTATGTCCCGCTGCTGGGCACAGGCCTCCTCTCAGAATGAGAGGGCTTGGGCTATAGTTCCGACGCGGGCCCAGTGCGGATTGGGAACATCACACATACCATTGAATTGCTTCGCAGGAGTGTGCAGGTGCGATGTTTTCCTTCAGCGAATAGCTCATGATAAATTGGAGATGTAATTCCGCACATGAATTCCGAAAAACTCAAAGGTGCGAGCCGGGGTTTGAACCCACGACCCTCTGCTTGAGAGGCTATAGGTCAAACCACTGGGCTATCATGGCTTACTGACTGAAACTAGTAGTTTCATAGTTATTAACAGTTTTATAGTTATTAAGCCTTCTCCGCCATGTTCATGACGGTGTGCAATTCGGCCACCATTAAAGGAGCAGACCGGAGATCTCAGGGAATAAAACAAGGACTCTGTAATTGGATGCCTTTGAGAAACAGCTGATAGATTTACACAAGATGTCCCAATGTGTGTGCAAACAGGATCCTTAGAAAGACATGCACTTAAATTGATCCAAGCTATGGGTGGCTCGATTTTTAACCTCCGACAAAAAAGAGGAGTGTTATAAGTTTGACCTGTGTATCTACGTGTCTGTGTGTCTGTGTATCTGTGTATCTGCTGTGTATCTGTTTGTGGCATCGTAGCTCGCAAGCGGATGGACCGATTTCGATGCGGGTTTTTTTCACTTGAAAGCTAGTTTAATCAAGATGGTTCGTAGCTAAATTTCACAGGTTCACCCGTTTTTAAAATATTGAACTTTGAAATGACAATGTCGGGGGGTTCTCAACTTTCCTAATTTTGTTATTGAGCATCTAAATTGGTAAATTCGTTTGGGAGCTATGATGCCACAGACAGACACACAGATACTTACTTCAAACTTAGGTATAACACTTCTATTCTTCGTCGGGAGTTAAAAACATGTCCCATGGTTCTTATGTAGGTGAACCTATCTATATTTTCAAAGTCATGTACACCAAAGATTTCGTTCAGCAGAAAAAAAAACTCCTTGTCTCTGACTAAGGCCTGATTTCGAAGGCGGGACCGCGGTAGACGCAGGAAGCACAAGGCCGGTCTGAGTGGAGAGCCTTGGGGGAGGCCGCCGTCCATCAGTGGACGTCTTTCGGCTGACATGATGATGATGATGAAGACCTGATTCATACCACAGAGGGATAACTAAGTATGTTTTTATATTTCCAAATCTTGGATCCCCTGTGCCTACACACATAACGGGAGGATTGAGTGCGGACGTGTCTCTCGAATGCTTCGTTTTATTATGAGCATAAAAATCGCTCGTAAAAGGAACATCGGCGGGTAGAGCTTGGCTCATCATCACCAGCCTATTTTACGTCCCACTACTGGGTAGAGGCCTCCTCTTAGAATGAGAGGGCTTGGGCTACTAGTTCTCCAACACACCCCATTGCATTGCCTCACGGTGTTTTCCTTCACCGAAAACTAGTGTTAATTACAAACGTAGGTACTTCAGCATGTAAATTCTTAAAAAGTCAGAAGTGCGAGCCGGGGCTTGAACCCACGACCCTCTGCTTGAGAGGCCGTAGGACAAGCCGCTAGGCTATCACGGCATTATTATTATTTAACTTAATTTGGACATAAATTTGTGACATCTCTTGATAATTTCAATATAATAACCTACAATTTAATGATGTTTTGTTTAACCCCCGACCCAAAAAGAGAGTGTTATATGCTTGACATGTGTCTGTTTATCTGTCTTGCGGTTTTTGCTTTAATCATTTTTTCTCAAACGTATAACGTTCGTTAGTATTCGCATTACTTTCGAAAAATAAGACACCAAGTAGTACACCTATGGATAGCACAGCTCTTTGGAGGCCTAACGCCAGCAAAACATGTATGAAAATCCATTACTGGCCGCTATTATCTACACGCCGACGACGGCAGAGCGGGGGCTGGGCTGCAGGGCGCCGCCATCAGTGGGGACAGAGCCAGGGCTCGGGGGACAGCTCCAGATCAGTGAGGGAGGCTAGTGGACCATGAGGCAGTTGATAAAACAATTTATTTTTCTCAAACATGCTCGGAAATTCTCCCTTTCCATTTGAAAATAGAACCCGGGAAGCATATAATTTATTCATTCAAAATTTTAAACGAAGAATCCGTCGAAGAAGGTGAATGGAAATGGCTTCCGATTCCAATTTTTCCCGCTTTATTAACTTTTTGAAAGTTGTAACATGTAAAATGGGGTCAAATAATAATTGCATACAGCCAAGCCAGCCCGATTTACCGCAGTGCGTGTGTTAAGTTTTTTTTTTCAATCATATTTTACGAATGACAGTTTGTATTTTTTGTAAATAAAATGATCACAGGGGTGTCGATTTCGTGTAATTTTGCTACGGTGAGCTAGAATATGACATAATTTTTTGGATTCAAGATGGCGGATGACAGTTTGACATTTTTTTCACTAAAAATCGTCATGGGTATCGATTTCGAGTAATTTGGCAGCGGTGAGCTCAAATTTGATGTAATTTTTTGGATACAAAATGGCGGATGACAGTTTGACATTTTTTTCACTAAAAATCGTCATGGGTATCGATTTCGAGTAATTTGACAGCGGTGAGCTCAAATTTGATGTAATTTTTTGGATCCAAGATGGCGGCTGACAGTTTGTCATTTTTGTCACTAAAAATGATCATGGGTGTCGATTTCTTGTAATTTGGCAGCGGTGAGATCGAATTTGACATAATTTTTATCACATTTAACATCAAGTAATTGAACACTTTGGTTTTTGTTAACGTATTTCGTGATTTATTTATCTTAAGAAAGGGGTTGCCGGACGAAGGGGTTAGGGGATAGTAGGTACGAGTTCGTCAACCCCTGTTCCGGCCGAAGTTTTATAATGGAATGAAATAGTACATTACTGCCAAAGTGCGGAAAGTAGGGAATTGCCTGACGAGGAAATTAAAAAATCTAATTTGCAAAAGAAAGTATTTTTTGCAAATTAGATTTTTTTAATTTCCTCACATTATTTGAGAAAAGCACTATATATTCCTCGACGGAAACTGGAATTGCCTAACGAGGTGGTTTGCAAGTCGAGCTTGCAAAAATGCGAGTCAGGCAATTCCAGTTTCCGTTCCAATTCCCTACTTTCCGCGCCTCGGCAATAATGTACTATTTCATTCCATTATAAAACTTCGGCCGGAACAGGTTCGTCCGGCAACCCCTTTCTTCCCGTCCTCTGCGGTAATGTACTATTGTAATATTGAACTTTAAATTGACAATGTCGGGAGTTTTTTAACTTTTCTAAGTTGGTTAGGTTAGTGTTGCTGAATAAATGAATCATCTAATTCAATGTAACTAAATACCAAAAAAATATTCCACAAACTAAACTACAGTAATAATATGAAGTCCTCACCTGCACTATGAATTTTAAAATATCGATCCGTCGATGTTATGAGCTCGGAACAGTCGTAAAACCGATAGTTCCCAGGTGCGCAGGAATACAGGATATTCAATGGTATGATGTTCCATTTATCGTTATGAGGCTGGGGCTTTCACAGACGACTGTATGTATTATTATACGATACGATGTATTATATATTATTATTATTATTTATTATATTATTATGTATTATATATTATTATACGATGTATTATTATACTTATTATTTGACCGTGGAGGCGTTTTACACCTCTGCTGATTTTAAATTTAGTTTAAATTGACCCTAGAGACTATACATCTCTAAGCCATTTAGATTAATTAAGTATTATATTATAGTTTTAATTCTGGGACCCTATACATCCCTTTGTAATTTAAATTTTCACAGATATTTGACCTGGAGACCCTATACATCTCCTGCTCAATTAAAACGTGCCAGTAAAGTAGTGTTCTGGTTTTGCTGTTCTGATAATTACTTTTTACACTTGTTTCTAAAATGCGGTTTTTTTTTCTCTCTTAATCTTTTAATGTGGTTTTTAAGGTTTCTTTGTGTAATTTGTCTGTGGTTACGAATTGTAAGAGCTAATGTAACTTGTTTTTAGAAAAAATGACTTTGTGCCAAGTTTCTTGCGGCGCATTCTTCTTGGCAATCATGGTCTTTCCGAAAGCGCTGATGGACTCGAAAAAATGAAGTGTAAAAGAGCATTCAACTGCCTATTTGCTGAATAAAATTTTGATTTTGATTTTGACTTAAAACTAGAAGATTATTCTTTACATAGCTAAGGTAAATATCACTGCGACCGACGCGTGTCGTAAAGTAGTTAGCACGTTAAATTTTTAACCGACTTCAAAAAAAGGAGGAGGTTCTACGTTTCACTGTATGTATTTTTTTTTATGTATGTTCATCGATTACTCCGTCAATTGTAGACCGATTTTCATTTTTTTATTTTATTTGAAAGGGTATACTCCTGAGGTGGTCCCACTGTCACCAAGTCATGATCTGATGATGGGATCCCAGGGAAATCGAGGGCAACCCTCAAATTTTACAGGCACGTACTATGTGTTTCATATATTTTCTAAGGTTATTCAAGTATTTGCGTCTGGTAGTCATCATCTCTTGATGATGAGCTGATGATGGAAGGTACAACTCCTTAACGGTTAGAAGTTGGAGGATAATTCTGAAAATGTTAAATCAACGTAAAATTGTGAAACAAAAATCTTTTAACAAAAAAGTAAAACCGCCTTAAAAAAAAAACCTTCAAAAAAAAACGTAAAATATTCCTCTAAAAAAAACCTTATAAAAATAACGCAAAATAATCCTTAAAAAAATGATAAATAAATAAAATAAAATAAAATGCGTTTATTTCAGACAACCGAAACTAAAGCCTAAAGTTTTATGGCCTAGCACTAAGCAGCAGAAATATGAAGTCGGTGCAGTGCGAGCGGAATATTCTTTGAATGAAGCACCGACTTCATATATCTGCTGCTTAATGCTAGGCCATAAAACTTTAGGCTTTAGTTTCTGTTGTCCGAAGTAAACGCATTTTATTATATTTTATTTATTTATCACTATTTTAGAGGATTATTTTACGTTTTTTTTCGAAAGATTTTTTTTAGAGGATTATTTTACGTTTTTTGTCTAAGGTTTTTTTTAAGGCGGTTTTATAATTCGTAGCAAAAAAGGTGGCCAGTAGAGTGTCAATTATTGGAAAATGTCGGAGGTTTTTCAACTTTTCCAAGTTGCTTAAGTTATGAAATATACTTTATTTACATAATAAAAGCAATTGACAACATTTCATATTTTTGAGACCATAATCTGATTAATTGTCTGTATTCTAGTTTGACGGTTTTAAATTTTCATTAGGACTTGTAATTAATTTATTATTAATTTATTAAAGGGTACTTATTCCAAAAGGACGTAACTCCCAAACGGCGCCAGGATGGATCAATTGCCTTTGTCTTGTCACGATCAAAAAACAAAACCAAGATGTTAAATTTATCTGACATTGTCAAACCTACGTGTGATTGTTGTTTTTTTTTTCGTGGAGAAGGCAAAAGTATTACACACATTCTTGCGCTGTTTTTGTAGAATTGGTAATTTTATTTTATTCTCTTGTATTTAAAAAAATAAGTAATATAACATTTTTATAAATATAGTGATGTGCTCAGGAGGCAAAGCCCTTTCGATACCTCTGAAATAAGCTTGTAAGAGCCGGGACCCCATGGACCCAAGGTTTCAAACCCGACAGCAACAAAATTATAGTTCGGACTGAGAGATTGATACTAAGATTTTTTTCTATTTTAGGCCGTTTCTGCCGCCGCACCAGCCTTTTGTGTGGTTCCCTGGAGAACTGAGGGTGCTACTGTAAGTTATTAGTTCCTTCTTCGTTAGCGTCTTCATTTAATTTTGTCCCATCCATTTTTATTTCTTCATCCGTTGTGTTTATTATGCGGCAAACAAATAGCGGACGGCGTGGACATAATCCCGTTTATTCTTCAATTCGCGATGGATACGTGAGCCGCCAGCGGCATTTTAGCGGGCAAAGAGCAGAGGATAGTGGAGGGTGGTCGTTGGAGTCTATGGATTAACATGCCTATGAGCCTCAGTGAGGCGAGACCTGTTTTTTGTATTTTTTTTTACTTACTAGAATAGGTACACAATTATGGGAGCGAGACTGGCGGCAAACGATGATTACTTATTTGATTTTTAACTCACAAACGCAAAAAGAGGGGTGTTATAAGTCTGCCGCCGTGTGTATCTGTGTATGTCTGTGGCAAGGTAGCTTGTAAGTGGATAGACGGATTTGGACGAGCATTTATTAATCAGAATCTAGTTTAACTGTGATGCTTCTTAGCTAAGTTTCATTATAATCGGTTGTAATGTATATTATTCAATACTTACAAACATTCACATTCCCTCAGCTTTTCTACAACATATTTCACTTCAATCACTACCACTTACACCTTACTAGATATTCCCGTTTAGTCAAAGGGAATAATTGGAATAGCGGGCTAATAAGGGCCATTTCTACGCCAATTCTTTCGTAAATAACAAGTCTTCCTACGCGATAGAAGCAGTGATCTTTCTAAATCTACCTACCGTCTCCACCGTTGCGTCGAGAAAAGAAGTTTCCCCTTTTCGAGCCGCTGACTCTCAAAATCCACCCTAGTTCCTGCCGGTTACGTGCAAGTTACGCCACAGACTCCTGCGTGTAAATCGATTGCGTGGCGTTGGCCGCTGATTGTCTGAGCGCCTACGACTCGCCCACGCCGGGATTCCGCCTCTGAAAAGAGGTGTCCCGTACGGGCCAAACTAAGGGCCAGTTTAAGCGGGTCTGCTTACCAGCAGCACCTCGCCCGGCTTCCCCGAGCACCCGGCGTCCAGTTTGCCCGAGCGGCTCAAGATAAGCCCTAGATTCTATTCCTAAATTTACCGTAACCTTAATACACGTGATCAGCCAAACGCACCGACTACCGAACCCTAAATTTTAGATTAAGTACCTTCCACTGTTTCTTCATTTGTGTAACTGAGGGGGTAGATCTACCCACCTCGTTCCTCCTTACTTCTAGTGTTTGTATGTGTAATTGTGGATGACAATCTATTCGGGCTGCTCCGAAATAAAGTAGTCTGTAATTTCCTAACTTCCAGTATTTTCATTTCTTTTCTTTTAAGTATCACCCAAAAAAATATTAGTAATTTCACGGTTTGTTTAATTTTCCGAGTTTTAGTCATGTTTATTTTCTATTTAATGATACTTTCTGAGAACTAAATTTGTTGTCTCCTTACTTTCTTCAACCGGAATGTTTAATTTTTAATTTTATTTTGTGACCTATTATTTTCAAAAATAGAAACTTGTTGCGTTTTTTCTCACCACCACAGTTGGAAAGGCAAGCAGTAGTGACAAGTGGCAAACGTGGCATGCTTGATCCTACAGTAGGTAGTTAAGTCTAACAGACGCCTCAGCATACAAATTGGTCAACGCCATCAACTAATGTTTTTTATATTTGCATTGTAACGATTATAAGAATAAACTGTCGCTTCTGTTCAAAACAACCCTCATATTTTATTCTATGACCAGGCTGGTCCGTTTCTATTTAGTATTCAGGCCCATTACTTTAATCCTGCGGAGGCTCGCAATAAGCTTCTCAAATTGAACTTCGTCTTATTCGAGGTGAAGAAAAATTGTGTTCTCACACTAGATAAGTAGCTGAGCAAAGATTTGTATTTAGGATTCGTTGAAGCGAGCGAAAAATCTATGAATCTATGAAATAAGAATACATTACACACTGTAAGTAAAATATGACTAACCGAAACATACTAATTTCACCCATGGTTGTGTCCCCTGGGTATATTCATACTTAGTTTAGCTGTTATAATATAGCTCTGTTAGTAATAAACCTATTTTAACTAAAATGCCGTTAAAGTTCGTTTGTCCTTTTTTTAACCGACTTCAAAAAAGGAGGAGGTTCTACATTCCACTGTACGTATTTTTTTTTATGTATGTTCATCGATTACTCCGTCAATTGTAGACCGATATTAATTATTTTTTTTATTTAAAAGGTGGTTCCATTGTCACCAGGTCATGATCTGATGATGGGATACCAGGGAAATCGAGGACAACCATCAAATTTTATAGGCACGTATTATGTGTTTCGCATATTTTCTAAGGCTATTCAAGTATTTGCGTCTGGTAGTCATCATCTCATGTTGATGAGCTGATGATGGAAGGTACAACTCCTTAACGGTTAGGAGTTGGAGGATAATTTTGAAAATGTTAAATCAATATTCGAAAGGGTAAACTCCTGAGGTGGTCCCATTGTCACCAAGTCATGATCTGATGATGGAATCCCAGGGAAATTGAGGGTAACCCTCAAATTTTATAGGCGCGTATTATGTGTTTCATATATTTTCTAAAGCTATTCAAGTATTTGCGTCTGGTAGTCATCAACTCATGTTGATGAGCTGATGATGGAAGGTACAACTCTTTAACGGTTAGGAGTTGGAGGATAATTCTTAAAATGTTAAATCAACGAAAAATTGTGAAATTAAAATCTTTTAACAAAAAAGTAAAACCGCCTTCAAAAAAATCCTTAGAAAAAAAAGGTAAAATAATTCGGACAACAGAAACTAAAGCCTAAAGTTTCATGGCCTAGCACTAAGTAGCAGAAATATGAAGTCGGTGCGGTGCGACCGGAATATTCTTTGAATGAAGCACCGACTTCATATTTCTGCTACTTAGTGCTAGGCCAAGTTTTTTTGGAGGCGGTTTTACTTTTTTGTTAATGTCACATAGACATTTCCGTTAGTAAGAAGACAAAACCTATTTTAGCTAATGGAGGCTTGAGTGACGTTTATGAATAAGGCCCCTAGAAGTTAACACAGTTTTAAGAAGATTCCTTATTTTTAGGGTTAAGAAATAAAATGGCAAAAACGGAACCGTCCGTCAGAGGCATTTTACTCGAAAACTGTACAATTTTGAAAAATTTAATATTATTTTTAGGGTTCCGTACCTAAAAAGGAAACAAGGGAACCCTTACAGGATCACTTTGTTGTCTATCTGACTGTCTATCAAGACCCATTTTCTCTGAAACGCGTGGAGGTAGCATACTGAAATTAATATCAAATACTCAAGCGTGTGGTCCCTTGAAGCTGTGAAAAAATCAACCTTCTAAGTCAACGCAATCAAAAGATACAGTCATTAAAAAGGCTTTTTCATACAAATTGCCGAAATCCAAAACCTAAAGGTTACTTTCAGTTGTTCTAGAAACTTGAAATTTGGGATGAAGGTAGCTCTTATAACACAATCACTCCGAAAAGTCTCAAAATCTTAAATTTTTATGTCTGTCTGTAGATATCAAGACCAATATAAGTTGACCCCACACTGGGCACATTTTGCTTAGGAGCAGGGCTCTGCTAACACTGGACTTCCTAAAACACTGGGGAAAAGCTTTAAAATCTTTCTACGAAAACCTCGTGCGCGGGTCCGATTCGCATTTGGCCGGTTTTTTTATGTCGGGGGATATTTAAATTTAATAAAATAAACACAGTAGGAAATGTAGTTAGCAAATGTTTTAATAATAGGCTGCCCTATTAACAACCCTTTTGTAATTAGCACTCCCTGCGTCGGGCACCTCTATAAATGGACTCTCCCACTTAGCACATTGACAATTAGCAGTAAATAATACCAACCTAAGCTATTCACACTCACTATAACAGCCCAAGGCTCATGTTAAATTACGGTAATGTGTAAATAAATATGGCAGTTCAAACGACAATAGAACAATGAGGACCGCCTTTTTTTGTTCAATGTCTTGAAAAAACAAGAATGTTCAAAAATCCCCGACATAAATAACTTTTAAAAACCTGAGAATAAAAACATAAAATAATCCCCAAAAAGCCATGAGTTTTACGGCCTAGCAGAAATATGAAGTCGGTGCGGTGCTAGCGGAATATTCTTGGAATGAAGCACCGACTTCATATTTCTGCTAGGCCGTAAAACTCATGGCTTTTTGGGGATTATTTTATGTTTTTATTCTGAGGTTTTTTTTTAAGGCGGTTTCATTTTTTAACCGACTTCAAAAAAAAGGAGGAGGTTCTACGTTCCACGGTATGTATTTTTTTTTTATGTATGTTCATGGATTACTCCGTCAATTGTAGACCGATTTTGTTTTTTTTTTATTCGAAAGTGTATACTCCTGAGGTGATATTATTGTTACCAAATCATGATCTAATGATGGGATACCAGGGAAATCGAGGGTAACCCTCAAATTTTATAGGCACGTATTATGTGTTTCATATATTCTCTAAAGCTATTCAAGATTTACGTCTGGTAGTCATCATCTCATGTTGATGAGCTGATGATGAAAGGTACAACTCCTTAACGGTTAGGAGTTGGAAGATAATTCTGAAAATGTTAAATCAACGTAAAATTGTGAAATAAAAATGTCACCAAGTCATGATCTGATGATGGGACATGGACATGAGATGGGATGACATTTTCAAAATTATCCTCCAACTCCTAACCCCCTTTAGAAGTACCCTTTAGGTTCTCGGATTTCGGCAATTTGTATGGAAATAGGCTTTTTTAATGAGTGTATCTTTTGATTGCGTTGACTTAGAAGGTTGATTTTTTCACAGCTTCAAGCGACCGCAGGCTTGAGTATTTGATATTAATTTCAGCATGCTACCTCCACGCGTTCCAGAGAAAAAGGGTCTTGACAGACAGACAGACAGACAGACGGGCAACAAAGTGATCCTATAAGGGTTCCGTTTTTTCCTTTTGAGGTACGGAACCCTAACAAAATGGTGATTAAAGGACCAGGCCCAGAATTTTTATTTTTTACTGTTTACAGGTTTCTTGACGGGGGTTTTTGTAGGATGATAAAAGCATAAAAAAGTTTTGATAAAAAAATGTGGTAGTAATTGGTGCAATGGTGTGTGTTAAAGGTGAGTATTAGGAACCTAAATACCGTGCTATAAGAGTCAAAATACGTGCAAGCTTGTTAAAAACCATTAAGTGGCCAGTATTTCAACAATGGTGGCTCACTCTTACATCCTTTCCAACCCAGGCCCAGGACCTTAGTTCTTACATTAAAAACAGCTTGTACAAAATCTCTCCGCCATTAAACTCTCAAGCGATCATTAAAAAAAAACTCAGGACCTGAGAAAATACATAATTCCGCAAGGGTTTCACGCTGTAGATTGTTCCCAGAGTGCCGGGGAGTATGTTTTTGTTTGACGATAGATGGCGCTGGTAGGTTGGAGTTTTTTTAACCCCCGAAAAAAAAGAGGGGTGTTATAAGTTTGACCTGTGTATCTGGATGCGATTTTTTTAATGGAAAACTAGTTTAATCGAGATGGTTCTCAGCTAAGTTTCATTCAAATTGGTTCACCGTTTTTGAAATATTGAACTTTGAAATGACAATGTCGGCGGTTGTTCAACTTTTCTAAGTTAGGTTATGTATCGCTGAGAAAGCCGTGACAGCCTAGTGGTTTGACCTATGGCCTCCCAAGCAGAGGGTCGTGGGTTCAAACCCCGGCTCGCACCTCAGAGTTTTTCGGAATTTGTGTGCGGAATTACATTTGTAATTTATCATGAGCTTTTCAGTGAAGGAAAATATCTGTCCCAGTCCGCACTGGGCTCGCGCGGAAACTATAGCCCAAGCCCTCTCATTGTGAGAGGAGGCCTGTGCACAGCAGTGGGACGTAAAAAGGCTGGCGATGATGATTGCTGAGAAGGGAATTGAGGTGAAAATTTGACACATCCGACTTTTGTCTTAGGGACTCCGACTATATATGTTGAGGGTAGTAGGACCTTGTGCGAGGTCCGTCCGGATCGCTTCCACCATCTTACTCAGTAATCCTGCCGCTAAGCAGCAGTGCTTGCACTGTATGTTGTGTTCCGGCGTGGAGAAGTAAGACAGACAGTGTAATTACGGGCACAAGAGGCATTTCTTCTTAGCTCTCTAGGTTGGCAACGGATCTGCAAACCCTTGGGGTTGCGGGTGTCTATGGCCGTTGGTGTTCATTTACCATCACTGGACCCACTCGCTCGTTTGCCTTCCTCGTCGTATAAAAGAAAAACATGAGCTATGTAATTTTTTGCTTATACATATATTTAGAAAAATGAATACTGGTTAATGTTTGTGTCCGAAGCGCTCTTGGCCGGTTTTCTCTTAGTAAATTAGCGCAGCCTCAGCGCTGAGTTAGAGTCATCAATCACATTTTTATTACGGCCTGCCTTCACCTGAGGGCTGAGGGATCTTATTTATTTTCCCCTCACTACCTCGGAAAGCCGTCTTTTATCCTTTAATACAAGCGGGTAAAATCGCATTTTATCCACTAGTAGGGAAAGTAATTTGACCTTGGAGTGGAGCGTGTTCAAGTAGCTTTTGACAAAATGTAAAACGCTCATAGTAATGGTTCGTTCGATATTAGTTATCATTAATTAAATAATAAGCGGTTTGAGAATTTAATAAAAAATACCAAATTTAGCTTTACATTTAGTTTTTTATAATGATGTTGAATAAAATTCTGAACGCACAAGTTGAGTCAATGCCATTTTAAAACGCATCGTCATTAATGTCGACATTGTCAGTAAAAAAATTGTCACCGACTCCAAGTCACGGAAAAATACACAACTTCCAGAGTTTTCTGTTATAATATTATCGGACAAAAAAGTGTTTCCAGTGATAAATATTTATTTTTATGAGCTGTTTTTTTGCATATTGCGCTTTCCTCGCTGCAGTGAGGTGAAAAGTTGCCATATGTCCCTGCTGAGGGTTTACAGGAACACATCATCATCATGTTGAAAGACTCGCTACGCTCAGGATTCTATTTTAGAACTATAGGATCCTTGCTTACTTGCTTGCTTTACACTTGCTTGTGTTTCAATTCCACACTCGCGGGTAAAATACAACTTTGCACCCTTGAATAACAAATAACTATTGCAGTCTTAGAGCAGAAAAGCACAGGAGATGTCAACCTACGATTTCCCCTCTGTCAAGACTTCTGTGATTTTTTTTTTAACTATTGCATAACTATTTTGACGCTCGTCAACGGATTGAAATGTCAGTTTTTGTATGACTGTGACAGCTTGCTGTTTCCGATACCAATTGTCAGTCCATACAAAATGAACACGATGCTGATTGCGAGCGAGTTAGAGTCTAACTCTAACTGTTAGACAATAAGCATGCAGGTCCATACAGTTTACAAAAACATTAGAAAAAAAAACGCACTGACTTCATATTTCTGCTACTCAGTGCTAGGCTATAAAACTTTAGACTTAAGAGGATTATTTTACGTTCTTTTTTTTCTAATGTTTTTTTTTGAAGGCGGTTTTATTTTTTTGTTAAAAGATTTTTATTTCACACTTTTATGTTGATTTTACATATTCAGAATTATCCTCCAACACATAATACGGGCCTATGAAATTTGAAGGTTGCCCTCGATTTCCCTGGGATCCCATCATCATATCATGACTTGGTGACAATGGCACCACCTCAGGAGAATACCCTTTCGAATAAAGATTTAACATTCTCAGAATTATCCTTCAACTCCTAACCGTTAAGGAGTTATACCTTCTATCATCAGCTCATCAACATGACATGATGACTACCAGACGCAAATACTTGAATAGCCTTAGAAAACATATGAAACACATAATACGGGCCTATAAAATTTGAGGGTTGCCCTCGATTTCCCTTGGATCCCATCATCAGATCATGACTTGGTGACAATGGCACCACCTCAGCAGTATACCCTTTAGAATAAAAAAAATAATTTGAAAATCGGTCTACAATAGACGGAGTAATCGATGTACATACATAAAAAAAAAAACATGCAGTGGAACGTAGAACCTCCTTTTTTTATGAAGTCGGTTAATAAATGAAAGATATTAGAGACTAGAAGCGCGCATGCATACGCCCCCAACGGCTCAACTTAGGGCTGTTCCATCGCTCGGACAATACGCCACAGGGCAAATTGCACAGGGCCTGTCTCGGGTCTGTGATCGTGTGCGTGTTTTTGGTATACATGTGACAGTTTTAATTATTATGAGTTTGTGGGAACGTAACAAATTTCGATATGAGCGTAGAAGTGTGCTGTATGAGTACGTGTGTATCTCGTCTCCCTGACAAGTGGGAGAAAAATTGTAGTGCATAGATAAGCCAAAGGCGCCTGCCGTCTGTCTGCTTTATGGGTGTTGTTGCTTAATTTCTAGTTAGTAGTACTAATAGGATTCTATGGAACCTTAAATTTGTAAGTACATGTTTTACCCATGACAGAACCGAGAAGACGTCATGCATTTGGCGTGAGAGTTTGTATGGTTAATTAAAACCTAAGGTAAGGTTAGTTTACTGTAAGTAATTTTTGTAAGTTGGTCAAACGGCCAACTAGTTCTCGTTAACCTGTAAAGCCGGCGAATGCATTAAAGCGTCAAATACTATGAGAATAGTATGCCGTCAATTTGCTCATAGTAATTGAGTCATTAAGTCAACGGATATAAGTATTTTGCGTGACCTGATCTTACGATCTTCAGTATGGTGACACAAAATTTACTCTGAAAGTCTCAACTAGTATTGTAAATTTTATTAATGTTTGGGTGTATATTTTTGTAAAAACTTCACACAGTCCAGCCACTTCAATCACTAATTTCACTAGGTTTTCACGTAGATTTGCTCACACTTTGTGACACCATGTACAACATATGTCATTTAACCAAGAACATCCTAAAATGTCAAACATGACTTCTGAACTCCTCCTGAAATACAAAAGCAAATAATGTGATATTTGCTATAATATTGATATTAAACCATTCGAGTTCTCAATATCAGAATCGGGATTAATGCCGTATCGTGTGAGAAATTAGTACCTACGCCTCATTCGTTCGCTTTAATTAAAGTTTTGATAGGTACGACGTATGGCGGGGCGCTGGAGGTAAGTGTGTGGCAGGTTTTTTTTTTATCCCCGACGAAAAAGAGGGATGCTGAAAATTTTACGTAAACGTACGTGTGACACCATAGCTCCAAAACGGTAACACTGATTTTAACGCGGTTTCTTTTAGTTGAAGGTTAGTTTAGTCGCAAAATGGTTCTAAGCTGGATTTTGTCGTTTGTGAGACTTTGAAAATATAATGTATGTAAAATAAAATGCATTTATTTCGGACAACAAAAACTAAAGCCTAACTAAAGTGCTAGGCCATAAAACTTTAGACTTTAGTTTCTGTTGTCCGAAATAAGTGCATTTTATTTTACGTTTTTTTTCCAAGGTTTTTTTTTTTATTTCAAAGTCTTTACTTTTTTGTTAAAAGGTTTTTATTTTACAATTTTACGTTGATTTAACATTTTCAGAATTATCATCCAACTCCTAACCGTTAAGGAGTTGTACCTTCCATCATCAGCTCATCAACACGAGATGATGACTACCAGACGCAAATACTTGAATAGCTTTAGAAAATATATGAAACACGTAATACGTGCCTATAAAATTTGAGGGTTGCCCTCGATTTCCCTGGGATGCCATCATCAGATCATGACTTGGTGACAATGGGACCACCTCAGGAGTATACTCTTTTGAATAAAATAAGAATTTTGAAAATCGATCTACAATTGACGGAGTAATCGATGTACATACATTAAAAAAAAAACGTAGTGGAACGTAGAACCTCCTCCTTTTTTTGAAGTCGGTTGAAAAGTGAGGAGGCTTTATTAGGTCAAACTTTCTGAAAAAAAACGGAGCCAGGAAAAGGTTGAAGCCAAGTTTGACCAGCGAATGCGTTAAGGACCGTTTCCAGAACTTTTTATGAGTCATTACCATTTTCGGGTCTGTAATTAAAAATAATTAATAATTAATAATAAATAAAAATGACTAGTGGCCCTGTGAGCTGTATAGGTACCGAACGAGCTTATTTTTTGAACAATCCTCTATTTTTTTTTTAATTTTCAAAAACTGAATCGATGAAAAAATCAAAGTACCTATTACGTTATGTTATGTTATTTATTTAGCAGTCCGCTTTATAAAAGATGCGAAGCGCTTCGTGCGCATGGCAGGAATATAATAATATAACATTAGGTTTAAGACAGCTTCGTACCTCCAAGCAGCAGCCGTTGAAATGGGAGCAGCTTTCAATAACTGAACTGATCAATTGTAACTCGCGAATACGAGCGATTAATGAACGCTCCGATATCAAAGCGAGTCGATATACCCAGTCGAGGCACATCGCGCCGGCTCCTGCCAGTTCTTATTAATACGAGCTTTGACGGCTAAGCGAGAATTTTTGTTCAGAGCCTCTAGTATAATTGTTGACACAAGAAAGCGTCTTGATAGCGTCAACGTTGAGCGTTTCCCAGACAGCGGTGGCGGTCTACCGCTAAATAGGTACGCGTTCTGACTGCGTCGAAGCCGCGTCAGGGCTTGAGACGGTCAGGAACTAAGAAGTTTAGGATTGAATCCCCGTCGCAGGCCGAATGGAACTAAATCCTGTCGCACGATTTGAATGGGTCTTCGCTCCTTTAGTTCAGTAGGTAGAGGAGTGGAGTGGATGAATCGCTTGAGCGGAACGGAGCGAGTGAGAGTGACCGAGCATTGCAACGCAGCTGATGGGCTGAATGAACGCACAAGACGATCGACAGCCCGCCTGGTCCAGCCGGGCGTCCCCACACATCATCAAAGTGCGAGTGAGATGAACAACTATCAATCCGTTCCTTGTCTTTCACAGATCAAAACAGTTCCAACTCTTTCACTGAACTACTGAACTAAAGGAACTAAACTTCCGAAGTAGTTCCTTTTACCGATTGAATGAGACCGGAGCACTCCCTTTAAAGACCGAGCAGGCACAATTATAGTCAGTATGAATCATGCCAATGACTACCATCGCATACAACTGACCGCCACCGTGATCGCTGGTCTTTCCAGTCTGGGAAATGCTTTAAAATATTTGTGTCATAACCTAACCAACATAAAAAAGTTAAAAACTCCTGACAATTTTTAAAATACTGATATTTTAAAAACGGGTGAACCGACTTAAATGAAACTTAGCTGAGAACCATTACAATTAAACTAGTTTTCGTCAAAAAAAACCGTATCGAAATCGGTCCATGCGCTTGGGAGCTATAATGCAAACCCATAAACAGGTCAAACTTATAACACTCCTCTTTCTGGGTCGGGCGGTAAAAATCCATCAGTTATGTTATGATCTGTTCAACCATGTACAAACGACTACTAAGCATATATAATTTTATATCAGCTAGTATAAAACAAACGCCAACGCCATCTGCCGGTATCACCACGCCTCATAAACCCGCGCAGTGAGCTCGAAACAACACAATATTATTACAACGGTATGTCCCGCTATGCATTTTAACCCCCGACGAAAAAGAGGGGTGTTATAAGTTTGATGTGTATCTGTGTATCCTGTGTATCTATGTTCTGTCTGAGGCATCACAGCTCCCAAACGAATGGACCGATTTCGATGCGTTCTTTTTAATAGAAAGCTAGGTTAATCGAGACGGTTCTTAGTTAACTTTCATTAAAATCGGTTAACTCGTTTTTGAAATATTGAACTTTGAAATGACAACGTCGGGGGTTTTTCAACTCTTTTAATTACAGTCAAAGATTCCTTCTGTGAAATATATACCAATACCTACATCAGCACAAAGCGACGTTGCCAGCTCGCTCGACTACTACAATCCACTCCCTTTAACTTTTGACACAAAAGAAAAGAACAGATAAGACATAACTTTTTGAGTACCATACATAAACCCATACCTATCGTTATTAACCTCACCACTTTTTTTAATCCCCAGCGCAATAGAGGGGTGTAAGTTTAATCGCTATGTAGTGTGTCTGTCTGTCTATAGAACCATAGTTCTTAAACGGGTGCACCGATTCAGATGTGTTTGAAAGCAGGTTTTCTAGCGGTGATTCTAAGCTCATATCGAACTTTGAAATAAAAATATCAGGGGTTTTTCAAATAAAATCCTAACTAATATTATAAATGCGAAAGTAACTCTGTCTCTCTGTCTCTATGTCTCTCTGTCTGTCTGTTTGTTACCTTTTCACGGAAAAACCGCTGCACCAGTCTAGATGAAATTTGGTAAGAAGATAGTTTGAAAATCGAGGAATAACATAGGCTACTTTTTATTCGGGAAAATTGTATAGTTCCCGCGGGATAGCTATAACCGAAATCTACACGGACGAAGTCGCGGGCAACAGCTAGTAAATAAATAAAAAAATAAGTTGTTTCTTAAACTGTTATATGCTGTTGGGGCTGCCACTCTTTTGTAGTGCATCAAGTATGTTTGCGCGGACTGGCTGTTTCAGGTCCATAATTAGAAACAGAACAGCCTCTCTGACGCGTCGTGTGCGTGGAGGCACCAACAGCCTCGTGAGAACGGTCCTGGAGTCTCCTGCTTGCGCTTTCTGGAAACACTGGGATTTCGTGCATATGGGATCCAGAGGCTTAGTTTATAATATTATGTAAACCTAGATTTAGATTAAACTAACATAGGATAAGGTAATTGTAAACTAACACTTTATGGACATGGTCTGAATTAAATGTTTTAAATTTTTTGAATTTGAACATACAAAATACCGTAATCTTAAAATTTCACCGAAATATATTTACCGAAATTTATTTTTACCGGTATTTCGGTCCCTGGTTTCAGCAAATAAAACGCGCTAAGCCTCTAAGCCCGATCGGTCTTGCGTAGAAGCGTCCTCAGTGCCAGGACTTGCCTTAATGAGCCGGCGCTTGTTGACATGCTAGCAATTAACTGTGTGAAGTGCTGCCTTGCGCCTCCGCACAAAGGTGAGGTTTAATGTAGGAATAAGCTAAGGTCGGTGAACTTTGGCCAGAGAAGCTTAGACGCTGTTGACTGTTGTAGTTCTAGTAATAGTCGGTCTTAGTCCGGGTCTTAGTGGGTCGTAGGTCTTAGTGGGAGAGCCGTATAGGCCGCGCGATGGATTAAGATCGCTCGGCGAAACTGGTGGGGGCAATTTGGCGCATCTGTACAATTGCCCACAAAATTGTTAAGTTCTGAGTGTATTTCTTTGAAATATATTTTTCTTATTTCGCATTTTTTTGTACCTTTAGTCACCTAACATATAACACTCGTTTTTGCTTGTGACTTATTTTGCTAGTATATTTATTCAGAATCTTGGTAGTATTTTTTACGTGCATTTAATTACTCATTATTTAATTAGTTTTCTTTTTAACATAACAATTCACGTCGTAAACCATTTTTCTGGCTTGCCATGTTCAAACTTTACATTTGGGCATTTTTTTCACTAACTACGACATCATAACGTACTTACTACGAATACAGTAAAACAATCCCTGCGTAACAGTACTCAAGAGACACGTGACGCGTGAACGAAGCGAGGGAGGGGAAGAACGACTTGATCTACCAATAACGTGTCGGCGCCAGCGCGCACCCTCCCCTCACCCCTCTGCGCAACCAAATAGACCTAAGAATTGACTTCTGCGCATCCCCCTTCCACTTTTCATAAGCGATCTTAATTCGCCGCGCGACCTATACTGTATTTGCTGCCGTATGAATGGGTCGGCTCGTCCGGGGAAGAACGGTTTGCGGGTGGTGGGACTGTGTACGCGGTCCGTCCGGATCGCCACCACCATCTTATTCGCTAATCCACTTGCACTGTTGTGTTCCGGTGTGGAGAGTAAGACAGCCGGTGTAATTACACTTCCTTGTTGCGTTTCGTTCGGTCAGGGGGGGGGGGGGCACCCCGTTTCCTCTATCCCTTTTCTTTTTTCGGATTGTTCTCATGGGTGGCGGTGATTGCTTACTATCAGGTGACCCGCTTGATCGTTTGCTCCCTCTTGCAATAAAAAAAATAAGGGATTTAAGACTAGTCTTTAAATTTAAAAATCTGTTGAGGTAAAGAAGGAACTTCAACACACGTTGTTTCTGCGCGTTCGTAGTTGCGCGCAAAAGCCAGAGGGTCGAGCACGACTTTACGAATGCTGCGTTACGTAAAATGGAATAGTAAACGTTATCGAGTTTTTGTATGACGTTTGGAACAGCGCCCGCCCGTGAGCGTATTTGGAACTAAAATTTAGTATGAGGTTTCTCGATCTCGATACGATAACCGTAACGTTACGCAGCATTCGTAAAGTCGTGCTCGACCCTCAGGTAAGGATATAGTTAAGTTCTTAATTGAACCAACAATAAAATGTTATAAAAGTACAATCGCACGTGAAACTGTTTATACAATGAAGCGGCAAATGAAAGATTGCATTCATATTTCTGCGTCATTGGCCCTCCGAATATAAATTTGAATAACCGTAGCGTAGGATTTGTTCGTAATTTGAAATTCAAATTCTGAACAAGGAAAATGTAGTCCGTGAAAACAGAGAAAAATGTACCCCCATCCAAATATAATTAACATAAAAAATGTTGAAAATAAACACTTATTTTAGAATCGGCACGAATTTTGTATTTTGGCTTTTCCGGTGGGGTATTTCAATGGTTTGGCTATTATTACATCATTTTGTACTTTTCCGGCCCTTTCCAGTTTTCGCTTTCGTGTTTTTAATTGGCTATTTAATTAAGCATGGGAATGAATACTTATCGCGTCTTTTTAATGGGTCCTCGCTTTAGTTGAATGCTCTTTGCTGGAATTACCTAAGCTTTTGGAAAACGGGGAAGTAATAAATAAAAAACCGGCCAAGTGCGAGTCGGACTCGCGCACGACGGTTCCGTAGAAAGATTTTAACGCTTTTCCCCAGTGTTTTAAGTAGTCCAGTGTCAGCAGAGCCCTGCTCCTAACCAAAATGTACGCAGTGTGGGGTCAACTTATATTGGTCTGCGAAATCTACAGACAGACATAAAAAATTAAGATTTTGAGACTTTTTCGAGTGGCTGTGCTATAAGAGCTACCTTCATACCAAATTTTAACTTTCTAGGACAACTGGAAGTACCCTTTAGGTTTTTGGATTTCGGCAATTTGTATGGAAATAGCCTTTTTAATGACTGTATCTTTTGATTGCGTTGACTTAGAATGTTGAGTTTTTCACAGCTTCAAGGGACCGCAAGCTTGAGTATTTGATATTAATTTCAGCACGCTACCTCCACGCGTTCCAGAGAAAAAGGGTCTTGACAGATAGAAACACAGACAGACGGACAACAAAGTGATCCTATAAGGGTTCCGTTTTTTCCTTTTGAGGCACTGAATCCTAAAAATGCACATTTAAAAGGAATGAAAAGACACTTTGAATGATCATTTATATTTTTTAATTTCTAGACAAGTTGACTTGATGATCTGGAACCGATTTTTGAATTCAGTAATCGGTGGTGGTAATAATAGATAATTAGCTAACTAAATTAGAAAACTTGGAAAACCCAGCCGTTTTCCTTTTAACGTTCAGTATCTCCAAAACAACTGAACCGTTTTTAATAAAACTTAGCTAAGAACAATCTAGATTAAACTAGCTTTTGATTAAGAAGCGCTCGTTCCCTTTAAACCATAATTACAAAATACCATATTGCCGACATAAACCTGCTCATCAAAACATCACATTCCCAAAATACCAGATTTTCTTTATAATATGAGTACTTATCTGGTAGATTAAGAAACTAGGTGTTTCAAGTGCATTGTGTTTTGCGAGCCTGGTGTGTTCATTTTCTGGTATTACGGGAATCCGGTTTTAAACGGAACACAGTAACAAGAAAAATCTGGTATTTTGGGAATTTGGTATTTTAGAAATCAGGTAGGTAAATCGGCAGTCTAGTATTTTGCAATTCTGATATTTAGGGAACAAGCGAAAAAAAGCAGCGTTTAGGAGCCACGACGCCACAGACAGATACATGCACCGTTCAAATTTGTAACACCCCTCTTTTTGCGTGGGGGGTAAAAATCTAGCGTCACTTCTGGTTGGCGTTTTATCGACAGTGAGCGCTATCGCTTCCACTTTGTTGGTGTGTTATAATAAGTTTGATCTGTGTATCTATGAATCTGTCGGTGGCATCATAGCTCCCAAACGGGTGGACCGATTCATATGCGGTTTATTTAATCGAAAGCTAGCTTAATCGAGATAATAAATAAAAAATAAATAAATATCATGGGACAAATTGACACCAATTGACCTAGTCCCAAACTAGGCAAAGCCAGTACTATGGGTACTAGACAACGGATAAACATACTTATATAGATAAATACATAGTTATACATATACACAATATTAAACATCCAACATTCATCATACAAACATCTGCCCCGACCGGGATTTGAACCAGGGACCTCAAGCTTCATAGTCAGGATCTCTAACCACTAGGCTATTCGGTCGTCAAAATCAAGATGGTTCTTATGAACTAAAAAACAATTACTTTGCTCACCCGCGACCACTAATGACAAATAGTTATATCTGTGCGGCAAATGTATGTTTCCATGCAACACCTCCACCTCCACTGCTACACGAATCAACACATGCCACACAGACCCAACTATCACCACCACCACTATACTAAACGCTGACGCGTTTCGGCACTCTCCACGAGGCCATTTACGAAGCACAACAACAACCGCTCAACATGCCACCACTTCCACTACAAGATGGTTCTGGTTGGATGGTGGATGGTTGGTAAGATGGTTCTCAACTAAGTTTCATTAAAATCGGTTGACCGTTTGTGAAATATTGGACTTTGGAATGACAATGTTGGGGGTTTTTCAACTTTTCTGTCGTTTAGGTTTTATCGATAGTGAGCGCCATCACTTCCACTTTCGGCCACGTTGTTGGTGTTTATGCAAACGGCGGCGACGAGCGATTTAGCCAGTTTATCGAGCGAGGCTGTCCTGGCTGGCAGCTGGGTGTGCGAAGTCAGACAGACTAAACTTGGCTACTAAGGTATTTTTAACCGCCGAAGAAAAAAGAGAAGAGTATCTATGTATCTGTGTTTCTGTCTGTGGCATCATAGCTCCCAAACGGGTGGACCGATTTAGATGTGGTTTTTTTAATCGAGAACTAGTTTCATCCAGGACCGTGTTTTATAAAGCTACAAGTTACAATTTACAAGCGGAAGTCTCTTTCTAATGAAAGGTAATGAAATCTAAAGAATGAGACTTCCGCTTGTAAATTGTAACTTGTAGCTTTATAAAACGCAGCCCAGATAGCTCTTAGCTAAGTTTTATTAAATCGGATCACCCTTTTCTGAACCAGAATCCGGGAGCCTGTTGATATCTTGGAAAGTGAATTATTACCTATCTGTTAAGTGGAATAAAAACACCTGGACATAAAACAGACTAAACCGATTAAACTAGCTTTGGATTAAGAAAATCCATTTAGTAGCTACGATGCCACAGACAGATACAAAGATACAGAAACATATAACACCCCTCTTCTAGCGTTGGGGGTTAAAATATACGAGGGTCAATCAACTTTTAAGTGTTGCTCGTTGCCATGACGACGTCTCCTCGGTCACTCATTAAAAGTATGATTTTCTAGGGCACAAGTCCACTAAATGTTAGGAGTTGTAACAGTTACTTATAAGCCTATTCCTTCATGCCTTATCTCGTAAGCATGCTAGTACAATACTAAGAAACTGTATCACTGTTGTCTCTTGAGTGATGGGACAGATTAACAACACTAATAACCAAATTAGAAAAGTTGAAAAACCCCCGACATTGTCATTTTAAAGTTCAATATTTTGAAAACGGGTAAATCAATTTTAATTAAACTTAGCTAGGAACCATTTCGATTAAACTAGCTTTCGATTAAAAAAAATCGCCTCGAAATCGGTCCATCCGTTTGGGAGCCATGATGCCACAGACAGATACACAGATACACAGGTCAAACTCATAACACCCCTCTTTTTCGTCGGGGGTAAAAAAAATCATAGACCCAAATCAGTAGCCAATCTCCTTCAACCCGTGTACAGTCACCAGCTGCGCCGTATCATTCTTCTAACGCGAAATATTCTTAGATTGTCTTAATATACCGTCGGCACATTACCGTTTCTCGTGACTATATAGCTAACTTATTGTTTTAGCACATAGTAATTTTGCAAAATGTCTGCCCTGTGCCTTTAGATAGAAGCTTAGAGCAGGAAAGGAATGGAGATGTTAACGCACGATTTCTCATTTGCCAAAACCCTAACATCAAGTCTGACCAAAATGATCAGGGTCTGTTTATTGTGTGCGTGTTTTTGGCATTTGTGTGACAGTTCTGTTTTAGTGTGAGTTTGTGGGACCGTAACGAATTTTGACATGAGCGCAGACGTGTGCTGTACGTGTGTTCTTCGTCTCCCTCAAAAAGTGGCAGAAAAATTGTAGTGCATAGATAAGGCAAAGGCGGCTCCCGTCTGTCTGCTTTATGGATAGAAGGGAAATATTATGGCAGTTTGGAATGTCAAGTTTTATGTGGTTCGCTGTTTTGGTTTTCGCGTGTTTTGTAATCGAACGGTTTTCGTTTCAAGGTTATCTCAAAAACAGCTGCACTGATTTTGATGAAAGCAGGGACGAGAAAATAAAACATTAGGACCTAGAAAGCTAAAATTTCACCCTTAAGGGGGTGCAAAGGGGGTGAAACCTTGTATGGGAGAACGTTATTTTTTAAGTTACGAACATGAAACTTGGTGAATATAATTTTCAAGATAAATAAATCAACAAGTGTTTCACTGTTTTTCAAAATTTCAACCCTTAGGGGGCGAAAACGGGAGTGGAAATTCGTATGAGAGAAACCGTATTTTTAAAATTACGATCATAAAACTTAGACATGAGATAGAGAAGAATTTCGCGGAATTTCCGCGGGATAGATATAGAATCTGCCACGGGAGCGAAACCGCTGGCGAAAGCTAGTACACTATCATCATCATTATCATTATATCAGCCGATTGACGTCCACTGCTGGACATAGGTCTCCCCCGCGGCTCTCCACTCAGACCGGTCTTGTGCTTTCCGCATCCACCGCGGTCCCGCGATCTTTATCAGGTCGTCGCTCCATAATGTTGGAGGCCTACCGACAGCTCGTCTCCCGTACACGACAAATAGTATAGTACACTATAAATAGAAACAATTTAATCTTGCATTCCTAATAGCTTTTACCACTTCAATCAAGCACCTAAACACACAAAATGTCATCAACGTCCTACCCCACAACGCTGCCGTGTAAACGTAAAAAAACGTAACTGCCCTGAATTTCCTATGTAGATACGCCCTTTTACTTTAAGCGCGGCTAGCAGCCTGTCGGAACTCAAAAGAGCCCAATTTGCCAAAATCAAAGATACAACGTTTCCGCCCTTTTGAAGCGCCAGAGTATTGTGATACAATAATTAAAACCGAAGGGCTCGGCCCTGGGGCCACAAATGATTTGTGACCCATTAACTGTTGAAGCTTAATTAAAAGTGAGAATTTCTTCTTTAGAGAGCGAGTCTGTATTCGCTAAGTATTTTGAAATAAACTGAAACGTGAATATATAGGAGTTTTCGCTGCTACTAGTGATTGCTAGGATGGCGCAGTTGGTAGTGCGGCACCATGGTATGGTGGAGACGTGGGTTCGAATCCCAGTTCGAGATTTTTTTTTTTTTTAAATTTTGTGAAATTCTTTAGAGCAGCTTCTACGTATTTAAAATCACTTTGTAGTATGATTTTTTAAATTTTGACTCGATTCTAGATTTGAAATTTTGGTACATGAATAAAGCTCTCACGACAATGCTTGTAAAAACCGTCAACAAAAAAGTTAACTGCCACATTCTGAGACATCAATATAACGTTGTACCAACCTAGTGTACTTTAGTCCTTTCTTTAACCACCGATCCAAAAAGAGAGGTTTTATAAGTTTGACCTGTGTATCTGTGAATCGTTCTGTGACATCATAGCTCTCAAACGAATGGACCGCTTTCGTTGCTTTTTAACCGACTTCAAAAAAGGAGGAGGTTCTACGTTCCACTGTATGTATATATACATATATATTTTTATGTATGTACATCGATTACTCCGCCAATTGTAGACCGATTTTCAAAATTCTTTTTCTGTTCAAAAGGGTATACTCCTGAGGTGGTCTCATTGTCACCAAATCATGATCTGATGATAAGATCCCAGGGAAATCGAGGGCAACCCTCAAATTTTATAGGCAAGTATTATGTGTTTCATATATTTATAAGGCTATTCAAGTATTTGCGTCTGGTAGTCATCATCTCATGTTGATGAGCTGATGATGTAAGGTACAGCTCCTTAACGGTTAGGAGTTGGAGGATAATTCTGAAAATGTTTAATCAACTTAAAATTGTGAAATAAAAATCTTTTAACAAAAAAGTAAAACCGCCTTCAAAAAAAAAACCTTAGAAAAAAAAACGTAAAATAATCCTCCAAAATAATGATAACTAAATAAAATAAAGTAAAATGCGTTTATGCGGACAACAGAAACTGAAGCCTAAAGTTTTATGGCCTAGCACTAAGCAGCAGAAATATGAAGTCGGTGCGGTGCGAGCGGAATATTCTTTGAATGAAGCACCGACTTCATATTTCTGCTGCTCAGTGCTAGGCCATAAAACTTTAGGCTGCAGTTTCTGTTGTCCGAAATAAACGCATTTTATTTTATTTTATTTATTTATCATTATTTTGGAGGATTATTTTGCGTATGTTTTTCTAAGCCTTTTTTTTGAAGGCGGTTTTTAAATCGAAAGCTACTCGTAGTTTATTAGAGATGGTTGAAATTAAATGAAATAATTAATTCGTCATCATAGGTATTTGAAATATTGAACTTTGGATAGACAATGTCGGGAGTTTTTCAACTTTTGCAAGTTGATTAGGTTAGGTTATGGGAAATCGGAATTTAACATGACTTCGCATCAATGCGTCATATACTTTTAAAACTTTTCCATTCTACGAGTAAATGTATCAATATTCTCTCCAAAATATCATTTACGAAGTTTACGTATAAAATAACATTCGTAACGGCTAAATTTTAAGGGAATCCTTAATCCGAGAGTCAAAGGGAGAGGAAATGAGTTTCGAAGCAAAGGGTTGATAAGTTTTCTGCCTCATTATGTGAAGGGGCCATCCCTTAAAAATGGGGTTTTGTCACTTAAAGCCCTTTTAAACGTCGCGCTTAAAACCGGTCGTGTGATTTCCTGTTTATTTTTACAATTTCCATTATAAATAAATAAATATCATGAGATAATTGACAACCAATTGACCTAGTTTCAAATTAGGAAAAGCCTGTACTGGACAACGGATAAACTTACAAATGGACTTAAACATTCGTATCTACAAACAAATCTGCCTCGATCGGGGATCGAACCCAGGCCTCAAGGTTCACAGTCAGATTATCTGACTAATAGGCTTTCCGGTCGTCCAATGAATTTATACAGTACATTGGCGTACTGTCCGTAGAGAACAACTTCTGTCGTTATGCGGAAAAAAGACGCATCTGATTTATATAATCGGAATCAAGAAGAAAGCCAGATCGACCAGTACCTATCTTGTAGTCAAAATATAAAAAGAAAGTGCTAGATGCGTCTTTTTTGCGTACAATGGAATAGCAAACTTATAAAGTTTACTAGTGGCTCTGTGAGCTGTTTACCTCGAGAGCTAATTTTTGAATTTTTTTTTTCGTTAAAAAATTCTATGTGATTTCACTAGAGTCGGTTGAGAAATGCGACCGTAGAGGAGAATAGCCGGGCAGATATACCAAAGCATTGTCCAAGATAAAACGAAGACGCTTCGCTCTCTTCGCTCGCTCGTTCAATAAGGACGCATCACGAACCAACCATCCTCTGGTCACCGCATCTTCTATAATTTACTTGGAAAGTCATTACGAAAAAAGCCGCGGTGAGTGGGCCGGGGGAATGATTCGTTATTGGTTCATAGCTTGTCTTCTCGCTTGTCAACTGGTCGAAAGTGAGCCGCGATTTGAGGCCAGTGAGATTTATGAGCAAATGAGCATATGCGTTTCGGAAACGTTCATCCTGACATTTGGTGTCCAGAGGGTGGTTGGTCCGTGGAACCCATTAAGCAAACACACCATTTCCCTGGCCAACTGCGCGACCGAAACTATCACACACTTAATTAACTATCAAGCCACTCGCGGGAACTGTAGATAACGACATTTATGGCAATTTTTTTCCGCCATGGCGTGTTCGGGCCCGCATTTGAAAGTCAGATTCGCCAACAAATCCTCTGTCGGCCATTATTCAAATTTATTTGTTGCTAGCTCCCGCACACTGCTTCGTTCGCTTTTTTCAACAGTTCATTTTTTGCTAAGCAACGTCGAGGTTTTGCTGGGCTCGTTTTGTTTTAGACAGATGAATTGAATTGTGGTTGATTGATTCAGGGGCTACTACGCAAATGTTTATATCCAGCAACTAACTGACAAACATATATGTTTCCGTGCAACACCGTCCCCTCTACTGTCACACGAATCAACACACATGTCACACAGACCCAGTTATCACCACTACCACTACTCTATACGCTGACGTATTTCAAAGCACAAAACCACCATCACAAAATAAATGTGCAGTGCAGCGGTGGTGATGGTTGAATCTGTATGACATGACAGCATTGGAGGGGGAGGTGTTAAATTAAAACATAGGTATGTTTGTAACATTTCTGTTTAGACGGCAGTTATCTTACTCCAGTGGTCGCGGGTGAATTAATTAATACTTTTATCTACACACATATCATAAGTCCTCTATAATGAGTTCAGAAACCGTAGAAAATGACCAGCATTGCAGCACGACGACGCCTTCTCGCCGACAGCGCCAGCCCCAGCACCACCACCACCACAAGCAGTAAAGTAATAGTCATAACGACATCGAATTCGATATCGTAATGAATTTTCGATATCGAATTCGATGTTTCAAATTTGCAAACCAACGTAATTTACAATCATAGTGAAATAAAACGGATCAATCACGTATATAAGTTGAGTTCAGTCCGACATGTATAAATAATAATGTGATATTTTTTTTTTACAATAAAAAAAAAACAGTTTACGAAACGTCAGGTCGGTATGTTTGTCTATGATTAAAAAAAAACAGTCAAATTCGTGACAGGTATGGGTATGATATATGCCTTCGGCTTCTGAACCCATCTTAGAGTACTTATAATATGTGTGTAGATAAAGTAATGTATGCAACTCCACATAATTAGGCCTTAAAACACTCATTATGTAGCAGTTGCATAAACTACTATTATGTTCATGAATTGTGGTTGTTCTTTGGCGATTTATAAATATTTTAAGGTGCAATCAACATTAAAGTAACCAAAGCGAAGAGGTACATCTGTACATACTAGGTGCCCTAGTTTCTTTTTAATCCCCGACGAAAAAGAGCGGTCTTATAAGTTTGACCTGTGTATCTGTGTATCTGTCTGTGGCATCATAGCTCTCAAACGGATGTATCAATTTCGATGCGGTTTTTTTATTCGAAAGCTCGTTTTTAATCGAGATGGTTCTTAGCTAAGTTTCATTAAAATCGGTTGACCCGTTTTTGAAATATTGAACTTTGAGATGACAATGTTGGGGGTTTTTCTACTTTTATAAGTTGGTTAGGTTATAGAAACCTTCACCAATCATTGATTGTGCAATCTAAGCCTCACTTGTAATTTTTATTTGTACACAAGTAAACGTCTCAAACGCGTTTGCGTTGATGTCTCAGTTACTACGGGCGAATTAGCAGCGCCTCTAGCGGCACATATCTACAATAAACTATTCTGAGCCTCTAGTGTAATCAACGACCAAAAAAACGTCTGGATCGCGTTTGCGTTTACGTCTGAATTACTGAGGGCACATTAGCAGCTTCACTAGTGTAGTAGTGTAGTAACAAAAATTCTCATACCATTTGACATTTTAACGCAAACGCGTATTTTTAACCGACTTCAAAAAAGGAGGAGGTTCTTCGTTTCACTGTATGTATATATTTTTTTTATGTATGTACATCGATTACTCCGTCAATTGTAGACCGATTTCGAATTTTTTTTTTTCGTTCGAAACGGTGAGGCTGAGGTGGTCCCACTGTCACCAAGTCATAATCTGATGATGGGATCCCAGTGAAATCGAGTGCAACCCTCAAATTTTATAGGCACGCATTATGCGTTTCATATATTTTCTAAAGCTATTCGAGTATTTGCGTCTTTTAGTCATCATCTCATGTTGATGAGCTGATGATGGAAGGCAAAACTCCTTAACGGTTAGGAGTTGGAGGATAATTCTGAAAATGTTAAATCAACTTAAAATTGTAAAATAAAAATCTTTTAACAAAAAAGTAAAACCGCCTTCAAAGAAAACCTTAGAAAAAAAAACGTAAAACAATCCTCTAAAGCCTTAAGTTTTATGGCCTAGCACTAAGCAGCAGAAATATGAAGTCGGTGCTTCATTCAAAGAATATTCCGCTCGCACCGCACCGACTTCATATTTCTGCTGCTTAGTGCTAGGCCATAAAACTTAAGGCTTCAGAGGATTGTTTTACGTTTTTTTTGAAGGCGGTTTTACTTTTTTGTTAATTAAAAATTACATTAGACGCTGAGGATCTAATGTAATTTTAACACAAGCAAACGTCTCAAACGCGTTTGCGTTAATGTCGCAGTTACTTTAGTAAAGTTCTAGACGTTTGTTGCGAAGTGAAATTTACACTCAGGCCCGTATTTTACCGACTTTATACAAATGTCACGTTACAATGACAATTCGGTGGCGATTGCTGACTTGAACTTTTGTTTTAGCGCGCTTCGTATCGGCAAAGAAGTGTAGATAGAATTGTCATTGTAAACTGATAACCTAACTAACTTAGAAAAGTTGAAAAACCCCCAACATTGTCATTTCAAAGTTCAATATTTCAAAAACGGGTTAACCGATTTTAATGATACTTAGCTAAGAACCATCTCAATTATTAAACCGCCTTCAAAAAAAAACCTCAGAAAAAAAACATAAAACAATCCCCATAGAACCATGAGTTTCTAGCTATGCTATGCTATATATTTCTGCTAGGCTATGAAACTTATGGCTTTTTGGGGATCATTTTATGTTTTTTTCCTGAGGTTTTTTAAAAGATTTTTTATTTCACAATTTTTAGTTACGTTAGTATTTAAAATATTATCCTCCAACTCCTAACCGTTAAGGAGTTGTACCTTCCATCATCACCTCATCAACACGAGATGATGACTACCAGACGCAAGTACTTGAATAGCTTTCGAAAATATATGAAACACATGATACGTCCCTATAAAATTTGAGGGTTGCCCTCGATTTCCCAGGGATCCCATCATCAGATCCTGACTTGGTGACAATGGGACCAACTAGAAAGTATACCCTTTAAAAAAAAAGAATTTTTGAAATCGGTCCAGCCGTCTTCGAGTAATCGGGGAACATACATAAAAAAAAATATATACATATTTTATATATTCCGACGAATTGAGAACCTCCTCCTTTTTTTGAAGTCGGTTAAAAATAGCTTTCGACTGAAAACAAACCGCATCGAGATCGGTCCACCAGTTTCGGAGCTATGATGCCACAGACAGATACACAGATACACATGTCAAACTTATAACTTCCCTCTTTTTTGTCGGGGGTTCAAAATTGTAACGTTGGTGAAATAGGAGCTAGGACACTCTTATGTCCAGTCCATTGTGAAGTCAAAACGAGTATATTAACCACCGATTACATAGCCTCGTGTTCGCAGTGCCCTTAAAATGGATATTTCCAATAATCGGAATGTTTTCGGGGTCAATTAACCGCGGCCGATGTAATTGGGGAGCCGAGCGATCTTTCGTTGCTCGTTAATTGAGGGAAATGCCGAAGCGATTGCGATAATGAGGACATAACTGTTTCATGTCATGATATCCTTGCTTATTACAGGCTGTATAATTAATGTTCGTAATTGTAATAGGTAATAGATGGTACCTGGATAGATTTGAAAGCATTTTATTTCGATGGCTCCTACGCACGTTATCGTAACCCTCAAAAATGGAAAATGGGTTTATTGCAAAAATGCATTATATTATCCTGGCCCTATAATCAGTTCCTGAAACAAAAAAAAAACTATTTCGAGTTCTAAGTAGGTTTTTCGAAACGTAAATTATGGTATGTTTGTACCGGCTCCGATGAATGATATCGTTAGTACCTAGGCGACATTATGCGCGGCACAGTCGCCCGCGCTCACGCATCGTAAGTGTCAATTGCGATACAATACGCCGCTATCACAAACCATAATTATCTCTACCTATAATCCAACGAACAGTATCGTAAGAACAATTTCAGAAAAACCAAGCTTTTTATTACATATTTAACTAGATGAGTTAAAACATATACATATTCCTTACATCCATTCCAAATTTGATCAAGATCGGTTGAGAAATTATCTCGTGGTTTAAATTTGCAACTTCAATCGCCTCTCCTGTAAAGTTGTCTTTTTCCAGTTACAATAATATACGTAGGAGCCATCGATTTGGTGATTAAGTTCCGAAATGTAATTAGGGTAAAATAATAATAAACTAGTGGCGCTGTAAACTTGTAAGTACCTACCTACCTCGCGACATTTTGGGGTTAAAAAAACTGAATCAATAAAATAAATGAATATTTTTAGGGTTCCGTACCTCAAAAGGAAAAAAGGAACCCTTATAGGATTACTTTGTTGTCCGTCTGTCTCTCTGTCTGTCTGTCTGTCTGTCTGTCTATCTGTCTGTCTGTCTGCCTGTCAAGACCCTTTTTCTCTAGAACGCGTGGAGGTAGCATGCTGAAATTAATATCAAATACTCAAACCTGCGATCCCTTAAAGCCGTGAAAAAGTTAACCTTCTAAGTCAACGCAATCAAAAGATACAGTCATTAAAATATCTATGGTTATGTAATGTAAGAGCTATTGTAACTTGTTTTTAGAAAAAATGACTTTGTGCCAAGTTTCTTGCGGCGCATTCTTCTTGGCAATCATGGTCTTTCCGAAAGCGCTGGTAGACTCAAAAAAAATTACGTGTAAAAGAGCATTCAACTGCCTATTTGCTGAATAAATTATTTAATTTGAATTTGAATTTATTTCCATACAATGCCGATTTCCAAAAACCTAAAGGGTACTTCCAGCTGTCCTAGAAACTTGAAATTTGGTATGAAGGTAGCTCTTGTAGCATAACTACTCCGAAATGTCTCAAAATCTCAAAATTTTATGTCTGTCTATAGATTTCAGAGACCAATATAAGTTGACCCCACACTGCGTACATTTTGCTTAGGAGCAGGGCTCTGCTAACACTGTACTTCTTAAAACACTGGGGAAAAGCGTTAAAATCTTTCTACGGAACCCTCCGTCTGGTTTTTATAATTATTGAACCTGCTTATGAAATTTTGTGATCAGATAATTATACAGTTTTTTCAGATTGTTTTTTGGAAATAAAAAAAAAACAAAAAAAGACAAAAATAAGCTCGCGAGGTCTATTTATAGGTCGCAGAGCCACTAGTTATATTTCTAATGTTAAAGAAGCTTTTTGTATTCGTATGTTTGTTTAATTATACGGTCGGTAAGTACATCATTCAAGACACCTAAAGTTTCAAAACCGAATAGGTAGGTACTGCGGTCATCCGAAAGACGTCCACTGCTGGAGATGGGCGCCAAGGCTCTCTACTCACACTAGTCTTGTGCTTTCCGCATCCAACGCGATCCCGTGCTCTTTACCAGTAAGCCGAGCATGAGTCGAGAAACCTCATACTTAATTTTAGTTCCAAATACGCTCCCGGGCGGGCGCTGTTCCAAACGTCATACAAATTTCTCGATAACGTTACTACTCGATGACGTTACGCAGGATTCGAAAACTTCGTGCTCGACCCTCTGCTGAACATAGGCCACTCAGACCGGTCTTGTGCTTTCCGCATCCACCTCGATCCCGCGATCTTTACCAAATCGTCACTCCATCTTGTTGGAGGCCTTTCATTTTTTTTAACCCAATATATTCGTAACTCTCGAAGCAAAGCCGCAACCAAACGCCAGAGCTGATATAAATCAGTAAGTAATTCAAACATTAGAAAGCATAACAACCGAATTCAAAAGCTCACAGCCTACAGCCGGCAAATAAAGTTGGCACTCGTAAAGAACATAAATGTTTCATTAAAATACTGGAACACAGTAATTTGGGATTTAAAACTGCTTCGCTGACCGTACCGGCGCCGAACGGAATCGTAAAAACCGGTAATCGCCGTACCGATTTTAAATCAAAACGGAATAACGTTATTTTTCAGTATTCGTGTTATTTAATTCCTGGAATGACTGAGATGTAAAATTGTGATTAACCGGATGTTGTAAACGTAAATTACTTTTGTTCATATATTCCGTTTTAATACGCTTCTGGTCTGCACGAGTCATGTTCTCACACGCAACATTATTCGGTAAGTATTATGTTTGAGAAACTTCATCATCAGTAACCTTTTTACATCCCACTGCTGGGTACAGGCCACCTCTCACAATGAGAGGGCTAGGACTATGTTCTCACGCAGGCCAGAGAGGATTGGAGACTACCACACACACCATTGAATTGCTTCTCAGGAGTGTGCAGGTATCTTCAAGATGTTTTCCTTCACCGACAAGCTCATAATAAATTACAATAACCAACTTAGAAAAGTTGGAAAACCCCAGAGATTGTCAATTCAAAGTTCAATATTTCAAAAACGGATAAACCGATTTTACTAAACCTCAGCTAAGAACTATCTCGATTAAACTCGCTTTTGATTAAGAAAACTGCATCGAAGTCGGTCCGTTTCGGAGCTATGATGCCACAGACAGATACACAGACACATAGATACACAGGTCAAACTTATATGTGTAACACCCTTCGTTTTCGTTGGTGGTTAAAAATGTGATTTCGCACATTCTTACATTTTAAAAACTCACAGGTGCTAGTCTGGTCTCGAATCCACGGCCACGCTACCACGGCTTTAAAAACGGGTGAAAACTTAGTCATCCTAACTTCCTAATCCTAATCCTAACTAATATTATAAATGCGAAAGTAACTCCGTCTCTCTGTATTTCTGTCTGTCTGTCTCTCTGTTTGTTACCTCTTCACGGGAAAACCACTGCACCAATCTACATGAAATTTGGTAAGACGATAGTTTGAATATTGAGGAATATAGGCTAATTTTTACTCGGGAAAATTACGTAGTTCCCGTGGGATAGCGATAACCGAAATCTACGCGGACGAAGTCGCGGGCAACAGCTAGTATTAAATATTATTGTTAATGTGTGTACGTTTATAAAGTACGTAAAATTTTTAGAAAAAAATATTTTGTGCAACCCTTGAACTTGGTAAAAGTGTTTTTTCTCACATCACCACGTTACCCGTTAACTTTTAAAAGACTCCCAAACTTGTGCCCCCCCCCCCCCCC
Source organism: Clepsis dumicolana (assembly GCA_963691665.1). Lineage (NCBI taxonomy): Eukaryota > Metazoa > Arthropoda > Insecta > Lepidoptera > Tortricidae > Clepsis > Clepsis dumicolana. Next base: position 674,316 of record CAVNVB010000001.1, on the reverse strand, counting down.
CCTCCCCCTTCCTCAAACTCCAACTAACTTCCATACGTGACACATAAACCATCGGCATACTTTACAGCGCATAAATCCCCACTATAGCATTACCCATTATCCCAGAACGGGGTAATTGGGGGACAAACCCCGACGCACGTCTCTCCCCCGGGTCGCGCGTGACGGTGGCTTAAAAGACGTGAGTTCGATACTCGACGTGTTATAGGTTTCCGCTGTGGTAGATTCCTGCTCGACAAATAACTGATGCCTATTTATAGTGAAATAAGTGATCTCAGTAGGAGTATCTTTTTGTATTTTTTCTCCCAATTTTTTATTTTTACGGTTTTCCCGTGAATATCAATTATATTTTTTATAAACTCACTGAAACATGAATACACAGAAAAAAACCAGAAAAATGCCAACCCCGGGAATCGAACCCGGATCCTCGACACTCCGGGTCGTGTGCTTTTCCCCTACACCACGATTGGACATAACCAATCCAATCCAATCGTGGTGTAGGGGAAAAGCACACGACCCGGAGTGTCGAGGATCCGGGTTCGATTCCCGGGGTTGGCATTTTTCTGGTTTTTTTCTGTGTATTCATGTTTCAGTGAGTTTATAAAAAATATAATTAGTGAAATAAGTCACGTATATAAGTCGAGTTTAGTCTAACATGTTTCGGACTAACTCGTAGTCCTTCCTCTGGGAGCGCTGGGTCGTAGCGGTAGCGAGAAGCACACTGGCAACAAGTTCACGCGACCATATCATGCCACTCATTTTATCAGTCCTGTGGTAACACTACAGCTACAATAAAATTGTGGAACAGAACATAAAATGCTTATAATATTAACAAATCGTCATATCCAGTGATTAAGGGCATTATTCGTAAACGTCACTCAAGCCTCCATTAGCTAAAATGGTATTGTCTTCTTACGAACGGAAATGTCAATGTGACAAAAAATCAGAAACGAACTTTAACGGCATTTTAGTTAACATAGGTTTATGAATAACATATTTGAAAAGTTGAAAAACCCCCGACATTGTCATTTCAAAGTTCAATATTTCAAAAACGGGTGAACAGATTTTTATATAACTTGGCTAAGAACCATTTCGATTACACTAGCTTTTGATTTAAAAAAACCGCACCGAAATCGGTAAATCCGTTTGGGAGATGCCACAGACAGATACACAGATGCACAGACACACAGATACACAAATACACAGATACACAGACACACAGATACACAGACACACAGACACACAGATACCCCTCTTTTTCGTCGGGGGTTAAAAAGCAATGTACGATGACATTAAATCCAAGCTAAAACTAATTAAACTAAATCTTAAAACTGAATTAAATCTAATAAGGCCCCCGTGGCATGGTGCCCAAAAGGCTGGCAGCGTTTTCTAGCTGATTATTTGAGAGAGAAAACTGCCAGCCCTTTGGTCACAAGTTGCATCGACCAAGCGCTTTTGCAACTCTGAAATAACCTTGTAAGCGCCGGGACCCCATGGACCCAAGGTTTCAAATCCGACAGCAATATCGTAATATTATTTAGTCAATCTAACCAAGCTCCAACATTGAAATCATCATCACGATGTCAGCCGACAGACGTCCACTGCTGAACATAGGCCTCCCCCAAGGCTCTCCACTCTGACCGGTCTTGTGCTTTCCGCATCCACCGCGGTCCCGCGATCTTTACTAGGTCGTCGCTCCATCTTGAACACTGAAATGGCAACGCATAACTCTTCGCAGTCGTAGTCGAGTGAGCCATTTCGCGTGAAAGCCTTCGCTCTCACGCGCGAACCGTGAAACGCGTCGTCCCACGCACGTGCGGTGCGATTCCGAGCCATATTGCTGGGGACACACGGACGAGTTATACGCTTATTGTGTTGTGGTAAGAAATATCGACAAAATTTGAACTTTGCAACAACATACGGCATCATGACAGGAAATTCCTTATGGCCAAAGATACGGTAGGAAATGTCATGCCAACAAAAAAATATTACTAGTGCCTAACTAAGTAGCTGTACGTAGACCTCGCTACCTCTGTTTGGAATACATACTGTATTTTAAATAAGTCGATAAAATAAAATATAATAATATGTAGGTAATTATCGAGCCTGATTGCAAAATTGCACGAAGTTCGGGTAATTTTTGAAGATTTTCCGTTTTTTTTAAATCCGTAAAACGAATCGACAACAAACATCCATAATTATGATTAGGGAACCAGCTCACAAAATTTCAGGAGAATCAGTTGAGAAATGCGGCCTATAGATGAGACCAGCCGGACAGATGGACATAGTTACGAAATAAATTTTGTCCAAGCTGTAACGGAGACGCTTCGCTTACTTCTTTTGTCGGTCAACTAGATTCTGGCTTTTGAAAGACGACCTAGCAATAGAGCCAGACTCTAATAGCTTCGGTTTCACTTCGTTTCAGTAATTGACAGATTCACAGTACACAGACAAGTAGGTAGTTTTTTTTTTGGTTACCTGGTAGAGCAATCTTTTTACCGCCAACTTATGTCTGCTTTATAGCAGACAGACGGGAGGCGCCTTTGGCTTATCTAAGCACTACAGTTTTTCTGCCACTTTTTAAGGGGGACGAGAAACACCTCGAGCACACGTCTACGCTCCTGTAAGAAACTGTTACGTTCCTACAAACGCACACTAAAACAAAACTGTCACGTGCCAGTAAAGTAGTGTTCTGGTTTTGCTGTTCTAATAATTACTTTTTACACTTGTTTCTAAAATGCGGTTTTTTTTTCTCTCTTAATCTTTTAATGACAGAGTGAGGTTTCTTTGTGTAATTTGTCTGTGGTTACGTATTGTAAGAGCTAATATAACTTGTTTTTAGAAAAAATGACTTTGTGCCAAGTTTCTTGCGGCGCATTCTTCTTGGCAATCATGGTCTTTCCGAAAGCGCTGGTAGACTCAAAAAAAATGACGTGTAAAAGAGCATTCAACTGCCTATTTGCTGAATAAAATTTTGATTTTGTTTTTTTTTTTGATTTTGATTTCACACAAATGCCAAAAACACGCACACAATCAACAGACCCTGATCATTTTGATCAGATTTAATGTTAGAGATTTGGCAGAGGGGAAATCGCGCGTTAACAACTCTGATTCCTGGTCGAAGACCGCCAAGGATCCGTCCAAACCCGTATGTCAACCCTCTTGGTCCAAGAGTAGCGTCTGGTGCGTGACAGGCAGCCCTGTATACATTTATTTATTTTATTTCCATACAACTGTCACTCATATCTGCATATATATATATATATGTGCTGTCTTTGTTAGTTAATAGTGTTTGCATTGTCTGGTTATTGTTGATTATTGATTTGTTTTTATCTGTGTGTGTATGTGTCGAATTAGTTTCTAATAAATATATGTTTCTTTCTTTTTTCTTTCATATTATTGGGCTCATAATCATCAGCCTATTTACGACCCCCACTGCTGGGCCCAGGCCTCCTCTCAGCTTGGGCTATAGTTCCCACGCGGGCCCAGTGTGGATTGGGCCCACACACCATTGAATTGCTTCGCAGGAGTGTGCAGGTTTCCTCACGATGTTTTCCTTCACGGAAAAGCTCATGATGAAAATTACAAATGCAATTTCGCATGAATTCCGAAAAACTCAGAGGTGCGAGCCGGGGTTTGAACCCTCGACCCTCTGCTTCAGAGGCGACAGGTCAAACCATTAGGCTATCTCGGCTATTATTGGACTGCTACTATAATAATATCACGAAACAGGGACTCTGACTGCGATATTGGCTATGAAAGTTCTGAGCCCCGAGCGGGAGTATTCGAATGCTACGTAACGTAATCGAGTTGAGCGTTATCGATAAAAATTTTATCTACACACGTATCATAAGTCCTCTATAATGCGTTCAGAAACCGTAGAAAATGACCAGCATTGCAGCACGACGACGCCTTCGCCGCCAACCCCAGCACCACCACCACCCCAGCAGTAAAGTAATAGTCATTACGACATCGAATTCGATGTCGTAATGACTTTTCGGTATCGAATTCGATGTATCAAATTTGACAACCAACGTAATTTACAATCATAGTAAAATAAAACGGATCCCTCACGTATATAAGTCGAGTTCAGTCCGACACGTATAATAATGTGATATTTTTTTTTTTACAATAAAAAAACAGTTCACGAAACGTCAGCTCGGTACGTTTGTCTATGATTAAAAAAAAACTGTCAAATTCGTGACATGTAGGGGTACGATTATATGCCTTCGGCTTCTGAACCCATCTTAGAGTACTTATAATATGTGTGTAGATAAAGTAATGTATGCAACTCCACATAATTGGGCCTTAAAACACTCATTACGTAGCAGTTGCATAAACTACTAGTATGACGTTTGGAACAGCTTGCTTCCTTGCTTGGGGCTCTGATAGATCAATCTATCCTGTGTTTTTAACCACTGACGAAAAAGAGGGTTATCCAGGTGGGTATTAACAACATTATCATGATACTCGGGACTTAATTGCGTAATAGTACATTATTGCCGAGGCCCGGAAAGTAGGGAATTCCGGTTTCCGTCGAGGAATATATAGTGCTTTTCTCAAATAATGTAAGAAAAATAAAAAACCTGCTTTGCAAAAAAAAAGTAATTCAATAGATAAATCACGAAATACGTTAACAAAAACCAAAGTGTTCAATTACTGGATGTTAAATAATGTGATTAAAAATTATGTCAAATTCGAGCTTACCGCTGCAAAATCACACGAAATCAACACCCATGACTAGTTTTAGTGACAAAAATGTCCAACTGTCATCCGCCATCTTGGATCCAAAAAATAACATCAAATTTGAGCTCACCGCAGCCAAATTACACGAAATCGTTACCCATGACGATTTTTAGTGAAAAAAATGTCAAACTGTCATTCGCCATCTTGGATCCAAAAAATAACATCAAATATTTAGAGCTAACCGCAGCCAAATTACACGAAATCGTTACCCATGACGATTTTTACTGAAAAAAATGTCAAACTGTCATCCGCCATCTTGGACGCAAAAAATAACATCAAATTTAAGCTCACCGCTGCCAAATTACTCGAAATCGATACCCATGACGATTTTTAGTGAAAAAAATATCAAATTGTCATCCGCCATCTTGGATCCAAAAAAAAAACATCAAATTTGAGCTCACCGCAGCCAAATTACACGAAATCGACACCCACGACTGTTTTCAGTGAAAACAAATGGCAAACTGTCATCCGCCATCTTGGATCCAAAAAATAACATCAAATTTGAGCTCACCGCAGCCAAATTACACGAAATCGTTACCCATGACGATTTTTAGTGAAAAAAATGTCAAACTGTCATTCGCCATCTTGGATCCAAAAAATAACATCAAATATTTAGAGCTAACCGCAGCCAAATTACACGAAATCGTTACCCATGACGATTTTTACTGAAAAAAATGTCAAACTGTCATCCGCCATCTTGGACGCAAAAAATAACATCAAATTTAAGCTCACCGCTGCCAAATTACTCGAAATCGATACCCATGACGATTTTTAGTGAAAAAAATATCAAATTGTCATCCGCCATCTTGGATCCAAAAAAAAAACATCAAATTTGAGCTCACCGCAGCCAAATTACACGAAATCGACACCCACGACTGTTTTCAGTGAAAACAAATGGCAAACTGTCATCCGCCATCTTGGATCCAAAAAATAACATTAATTTTAAGTTCATCGCTGCCAAATTACTCGAAATCGATGCCCATGACGATTTTTAGTGAAAAAAATGTCAAACTGTCATCCGCCATCTTGGATTCAAAAAATAATGTCAAATTCGAACTCACCGCTGCTAAATTACTCGAAATCGATACCCATGATGATCTTTAGTAAAAAAAGTGACAAACTGTCATCCGCCATCTTGGATTCAAAAAATAACATCAAATTTGAGCTCACCGCAGCCAAATTACACGAAATCGACACCCCTGTGATCGTTTTATTTACAAAAAATACAAACTGTCATTCTTAGTTTATGATTGAAAAAAAACTTAACACGCGCATTGCGGTAAATGGGGCTGGCCTGGCTGTATGCAATTATTCTTTGGCCCCATTTTACATGTTACAACTTTTAAAAAGTTAATAAAGCGGGAAAAAAATGAAAGCCATTTCCATTCACCTTCTTTGACGGATTCTGCGTTTAAAATTTTGAATGAAAAAATTAGGTGCTTCCCGGGTTCTATTTTCAAATGGAAAGCGAGAATTTCCGAGCATGTTTGAAAAAAAAAATATTAAAATTTAAATACCTCGACGTTTCGGACGCGACGTACGTTGCGTCCATGGTCTCGAAGGGACTGAAGAGGCGATTATCATGATAATGTGTGAAAATCGCGAAAGCTTAAATCAATACTTATATTAACAACATTGACGCATAACATTATGTTCTGATTTCCATAAAGCTAGTTGTACGAGAGAGAACCTCGGTCTCCAGAGGGGAAGAGGCAGAAGTGAACACCGTTAAGGTATGACAGTAAATGATCTCATTTATTCTCAAACACATACAAAACAACGTTAGTACTTATAGTTTTTGAACCGACCAAACGATAGCGGCATTCAGGATTTCAGGTAAACGGAACAGCGACATCTAGTGGTAACCATATAAACTAAATCGTGTTGTACACTAGTGGTTCGCTCCGAACTAAAGAACTCGTGAACTTATTATATTACCCGCCTGCCGCATTTTCGGCCCCCGACACAAAGAGTGAGGTGTTATAAGTGTGTCCGCTATCTGTGAGTCTGTCTGTGGCACCGTAGCTCTTAAACGGGTACGGTATTTTAATTTGAAAGCAGATTTTCTAGCGGTGGTTCTCAGCTAACTTTCATAAAAATCGGGTGTGCAGTTTTTGAACTTCGAAACTTTTCACACTTACTTTTCAATTGTTACCCGCGACTGCGTAGAATCCGTTTATCATTATTATTATTACGCAGGAACTCTTATCGCTAAGTATTTGCAAACAGTCATGTGGAACCGTGTCACTCTCACGATTAGGCTTACAGACACTTCTTAAAAACACATCACCAGCCTTTTTACGTCACACTGCTGGGCACAGGCCTCCTCTCAGAATGAGAGGGCTTGGGCTATAGTTCCCACGCGGGCCCAGTGCGGATCGGGAACTTCACACACATCATTGAATGGCTTCGCAGGTGTGTGCAGGTTTCCTCACGATGTTTTCCTTCACCGAAAAGCTCATGATAAATTACAAATGTAAATCCGCACATAAATTCCGAAAAACTCAGAGGTGCGAGCCGGGATTTGAACCCACGACACTCTGCTTGAGAGACCATAGGTCAAACCATAACAAAAAACATGCTCGCGAAAACTGTCACGCCATGCAGTCGTGATGTTAAAAACCTATTCAATTTAAAGACATCTCCGAGGGGAAAAGCTTATTCGCAGGGATGATAACATTGAGATTCAAATAAAGGATGTGTGGGGATCGTAAAGCACACGCGTGGCGGCGACTCAGCGGGTACGAGACGATTTAGGCTGTACGACACGGGGCCGTCACGATTTTGTTTCTTCTGTCGTAGCGTTGGGACGTTGATTAATCGCTTGAGACTGGAAAGGGGAAGGGGTTAGTCAGACAAGTTATCTGAATTTAATTAGATTACACCTATATCGAATAGTTTTTAATGAAAATATTCTGTTTTTTAAGGTGATTTGTACCAAAATTTAATACACTTGATTTTGGGTAAGAAGGGGTAGTCTACAACCTCACCACGTATCACCAGGGGAGGGTGGGGGGGTTGTTAAAAAGTTGCTAAAAATCACGTGATTAATGGAGTGACGCTAAGTTTCAAATCGAAAATAATGTCGAAGACGTGATCTGAAACACGCTGAAGTCTGAATTGTTGCTACATACTGAACTAGATTGACAATGGTAAGATCTGATAAAGTAAGTAAGTAAGTAAGATCTGATGAAATCGGTTCATCCGTTTTTCAGATATTCAAGTTTTAAATGATAACCTAAAACATTTAGTAAAGTTATAAATCCCTGACATTGTCATTTCAAAGTTCAGTATATCAAAAACGGGCGAACCGATTTTAATTAAACTGAGCTAAGAACCATCTCCATTAAACCTAGCTTTAGACTAAAATCGGGAAATCGGTCCAACCGTTTGGGAGCTATGATGCCGCAGACAGATACACAGATACACCCATACGCAGGTCAAGCTTATAACACCCTCTTTTTGGGTCGGGGGTCAAAAATATCTTGGGTTTTCCATTTTTCTGAGTTGGTTCGGTTAGTCGGGCTAAACTCGACTTTATATACGTGAGTGATCCGTTTTATTTCACTATGTTTAGAAAAACTATTTTACAAACACCAAATTTACTTTACAAAACATTGCAGAGTGTAAAAAGCCTTCAACACAAAGATTTATACGTACTCAGAGCAAGTTGATTCTTTTATCGGCGTCAAACAAAGCGAAAGTGACTGATATTGCGATTACTGCTGCGCGCGCGACGGTCGTAATGATATCTCATACCGCGTGCCGTTATTAGTGGGTATTACGCTTGCTTATGAGACTATTCAGAACAGTGAAGATTTGGGATAAATCCTATGTAACTCTGCACGCTCTGCTATGCTGGACGTGGGCAGGGCATATTGTGAGAACGGATGAGAGTCGTTGGACAAGACGAGTCCTGGAGTGGAGACCCAGAGCGAGCACCAGAGGGCGCGGCAGACCACCGCAGAGTCGCTGGATAAGACGAGTCCTGGAATGGAGATCCAGAGCGGACACGGCAGACCACTGTAGAGTCGCTGGAGCTGGACAAGACAAGTCCTGGAATGGAGAACCAGAGCAGACACTAGAGAGCGCGGCAGACCACCGCAGAGTCGCTGGACAAGACGAGTCCTGGAGTGGAGACCCAGAGCGGACACTTGAGGGCGCGACAGACCACCGCAGAGTCGCTGGACAAGACGAGTCCTGGAGTGGGGACCCAGAGCGGACACCAGAGGGCACGGGAGACCACCGCAGAGTCGCTGGACAAGACGAGTCCTGGAGTGGAGACCCAGAGCGGACACGAGAGGGCACGGGAGACCACCGCAGAGTCGCTGGACAAGACGAGTCCTGGAGTGGAGACCCAGAGCGGACACGAGAGGGCGCGGCAGACCAGCGAAGAGTCGCTGGACTAGACAATTCCTGGGGAATGGAGACCCAGAGCGGATACTAGAGGGCTCTGGATGGACGATATTCAACGGCACGGAGATCACTGGGTGAGACAGGCATAAGATCGCCAAGACTGGAAGAAGAGGGAAGATGCCTTAATTCAAGAGTGGATCAACATTAGCTCACCATGATGACGGTGATGATGACGAAGCCACTGATCAAACCACTAGGCTACCTTCTAATAAGGCACTATATGTATAATGATGAAAACAGTACCTATAACCATAAAGCAGAGAGACGGGAGGTGCCTTTGGCTTATCTATGCACTACAATTTTTCTGTCACTTTTTGAGGGGGACGAGGAACTTACATGTACAGCACACGTCTGCGCTCATGTCAAAATTTGTTACGTTCCTACAAATTCACACTAAAACGAAACTGTCACACAAATGCCAAAAACACGCACACAATCAACAGACCCGGATAATTTTGGTCAGATTTAATGTTAGAGTTTTGGCAGAGGAGAAATTGTGCGTTAACATCTCCATTCCTTTCCTGCTCTAAGTCTATAACCATCTTTCTGACACACTCTCGCATATTATAACCTTACATCCAAAAACCACATTTCCCCGGTGAATATAGAAAATGTCTAGTCATTGTCACAAAGCGGTTTAGGGTTGAACATATTTTGATAATCACACTAACCTAACCGCCCTAAGTGTTAGTAATTAACGTGCTTGTGACAACCCTAATATAGGCAGCGTCCCTTTTGGGCAAAAAGATTCCTAATAAGGGTTGAAGTTTTGGGTTTTTGTATAAAGTTTTAATAGTGCAGTTTGGCGGGTCACAGACAATGGCAAGCGGTTGAGAGATTTTGTAACATTTTGGACCTCTGCGCGTAATACTTCTATTACTTCCCGTTTATATTTTATTTTTAAAGGAATAGGCTGCTCGTGCTGGTAGCACAAAACCGATCGTCGTTGAGATCCTTGGGGAAGGCCTATGTCCAGCAGTGGAAGTCTTTCGGCTGATATGATGACGACGATTATTGTATACCTGTTGTTATATATCTATTTTTAATATTATATCATCTCTCATTACCATTTAGTCGGAAGATGCCCACTGCTGGACATATATATAATATGCCTTCCCCACCGGTCTCCTACAAAGGCAATTTTGAGCTACTTGCATCGATCGGCTCCCTGCAACCTTTGTCAAGTTGTCCGTTCATCCGTCTGTCTGCCTGCCTGTTTCAAATCTTTCGAAATATATATTACTAGCAGCCCGTCCCGGCTTCGCACGGGGTAGACAATTATCAATATTGTTTTACATTATTTTGTTCTATCGCTAATAGTTTCGGCAGCGCATTCGACGAAAGACATTTTAAGACTCATTTTTCTACACCTTCGGTTACATTGTTCAAATTTTACCAAGGATCCCTAATTTTTTTCAAAATGAAATGTAGCCTATGTCAAATTGGAAGAATGTAGCATTCTATTGGTGAAAGAATTTTTTAAATCGGCCCAGTACTTTTTGAGCCTATTCATTACAAACATACAAACATACAAAAATAGGTACAAATCTTTCCTCTTTATAATATTAGTGTAGATTAGTGTAGATGTAGATTTAAAAACAAATCTTACTGACGATTTTAACGAAACCTTCGCGTAATATATCATAGTGCTTATCAAATCGGTTTGATATTTTATTCAAACTTGCGTTACTTTTTATTTGTCTTTGCAACACAAAAAAACATTATCAGCTAACAAACACGATCCCAAAAGCACTGCGTCTACTTCTGTTATAAACCGTTCAATTTCGTTCACTAATTTTATCATAAACAACCATAATAACACCAACTTAAAACACTATGTTAAACGGGCTCTAAATTACGAGTAAATTGCGTATATATCAAAACATACTCGCGACATGACAAATTCGCGCATATTTCACCGCGCGGCGTCGCGGTCTCCTTATTGTCTGGCGCCCCGTTTATTGCTATGAACTATTGTAATTATGTATGTTATTTAGGTTAGGAGTAGAAATAGAGTAAATAATACATTAAGGTATTAGTGTTGGTATTCCTGTGAGTTAGCCGCATTTTGTCAGCGCTAAAAGAGGTGCGTGGCCAGTCTTCATGTATAAAAGTCGGTGGCCCATCCGTTTACGAGCTGTGATGCCACAGACAGACTCTCAGGTCAAACTTATACCACCCTCCTTTTTCGTCGGGGGTTAAAAATGAAACCGAATGATATTACAGACTAAGGATTATGTTAATATGTTCCTAGTAAATTGCGTTTAAAAAAACATCAAAACTTGCGTAAACCGGATAAAAACATTTCCACTTATTCCACGCCGCTTCCAATTTGCGTGGCGGTACTTCGTTACCAATTTTGCTCTATCGAAATATTGTAACGAAACACCATTACTCCATTAATGTTTGCTTCCTAAAATTGAGCGGCGAATTTAAATATTCCCGGTGTAAAGCAATATTATACCAGTTACGCAAAATTCGTTTGAAGATATCCAATAGCGAGTGGGTAAATTAGATTATTTTTCTACGCCCGAAACAATTTTGCCGGTGGCGCAAGTTAAAAGATAAGTAAATGTTGTAAAAAAACATCAAAATTATTTCATTCATTATTATTCATTATAAGCCCGATTTGTCCCACTGCTGAGCAAAGGCCTCCCGCCAATACTTCCACTGCCTCCAGACTTTAGCAATTAGTGGTAATCAAAATTACAGTGAAGTAAAACGGGTCACTCACGTACATAAGTCGAGTTTAGTCCGACTTGTTTCGGACTAATTCGTAGTACTTCCTTTGGGAGCGCACGACCCAACGGCAGCGAGACGCACACTACGCGCCGCGGCTCTATTCACGCGACTGCATCACATTTATGGCCTAGTTAAAATATGTATATTAAATTTATACCGAATTACAGCTTTCTACTAGATACCAATAGCCTTTGAGACAGACAGACGGACATGACGAAGAACTATAAGGGTTCCGTTTTTGCCATTTTGTCTACAGAACCCTAAAAAAGAAGATCGAAAGAAGAGAAATGGTAAATTTCTTTATTTCGCCTTAAAAATAAAATTCAAACTTTATTGTTTCTTGCCCGGCAGAATTTGAAACGGCATTTCATTTAAAAACAACTTTTTGCGAAAATAATTTAAAAAAATTAGTAGGTACCTGAGTAACGTTTCTCATTTATTTGATTTATTTCAAAACACTTCGTACTAATATGCAATGACATTTCAACTGTTGATGAAATTACCGAAAAGCTGACTTTTCACAGTCGATTAAAAATCATGCTGAAATAAACAGATCACTCCCGTATGTCAGTCGAGTATACGAGTGGGAGGGGAAGGACTGCAGAATAGTCCGAAACATAATCACATCTGAGTGATCGGATTATTTCGATAATAAATAAATAAATAAAATAAAAACGAATCTCACCGTTGTTTCATGTTATAAGTGGATTAAAAAACCGTTAAAGTGAAGTTTTTTTAAACGCTCATCTCTTCAACTTTACACCAATCAATGAGCATTGTCTCTTGAATTTGAACGACACGTTAAACAGTAAAGTCCCTTTATCGAAAACAATGCCTAAATTCGTGTTTTCACAATAGGTGTAAAATTATCCGAGTAGCAATACATTGCTGGCTACTAACGTAGATTTAATGTGATAGATCACTCAAGACCCGCAATGTATCGCTACACGGACGAATTTACTCGTATGTGAAAACACGGCTTAACTAGGTCATTTATGTGGAACCCGCGTTATTCTTTGAAGAAATAATGAGGTACCTAATGAAAGTCGATCCACTATGCTTTTTTAGGCGGGGGGTCCCTTTGTTTCGTCGAATTTTTTAAGTTATAATGTTAATGTTTGTCCGCACCACACACGTGTTTGTTTGTTTTTATAGGGTTCCGTACCTCAAAAGGAAAAACCGGCCAAGTGCGAGTCGGACTGGTATTATTATTTACACCGCTATGTATTATGACTGTCTGTGGCGCCGTACCTCTTATACGGGTAGACCGATTTAAGCAGGTTTTCTGGCGGTGGTTCTTAGACGTGTTTTATCAAAATTGGCTTAGCCGTTTTTGAGATTAAGCTTTGAAATGACACTGTCGGGGGTTTTCCACTGTTAAGGACCTAACCTAACCAACTTAACCGCTAGATTATTTATATGGTCTTTGTTGAAATTGTGTTCATAAAATGTCTTTCTTTCTGAGTGAGTGATCACCACTGGCCATAAATCAACCACTCAGGGCTTACAGATGCGGTGCCAACCTAGAGGGCTAAAATAAAACTCCCCCTGCGCCCATGATTTCTTCGACTGTCTTACTCTCCACACCAGAACACAGCAGTACAAGCCCTGAGTAAGATGGTGGTAGGTCCTGCCACCCGCACTGAGTAAGATGTTGGTAGCAATCCGGATGGACCTCGCACGGTATTACCACCCGCGAAAACAAACCCCCCTAGCTGGTCTATACTCAAGAGCAATAAAAACGGGTCACTGTGTGTGAACAATTCCATACAAAGTGACCCGTTAGTTTTGCTCTTGAGTATAGATTAGCCACGTAAAGGCTAAACGTTTCACGTTGCGCAAATCCCCGAGATCGGCGGGATTCGCGGGATCCCGTCCTTGGGGAATCCCAGCTTTGTGCGGACACCAGACGGAGTTCCGCGGCGCTGTTAGATGAAATCGTTAATGCATTGCGGGAATCTAAAGAATTGTGATAAAAGGAAACACGATGTTAACATAAATTGGTTCTGTGTTGTTTCTTTCTAACGGCGTTGTACAGTGAGCAGCAGAAGTACTGTAGCTAAGCAACAGAAGTGGTCACGGTCTAAGCACGGCTCTATTGTTACGGATATAAGAGCTTGTGTAGATTATTGTGACCGCTTCGGTTGCTTAGTTAATTCTGCTGCTGACTGTACAGTGGAATCGTTTGAATGAGCGTAGACT